>JAKSZT010053843.1:11547976-11599580 GCA_026826555.1 Tolypeutes matacus | reverse complement strand
CCACACTGTCTCCCACACAGTTCTGAGTGGTGTGTGCTGATTTAAAATGGCCTACATCCGTTGCCACAATGGTACTCAGGACAACCTCCAAATCCCAAAGAAGCCCCTGTATTTCAACTGCTTGTCTCCTCCCTGTCCCCAAAGTGTCAAGTGGCCACTGGCTCTACCTCATTGTTATAATTTCTTCCATTGCTAGAATCACCATATATGAACAACAGAATACCATCAAGTCCACTCTAGCCCATAGTTCTTCCCCTAATCCTGAGGGGACTGGGATGGTGATGTCCACTCCACCTTCAAGTGAGAGAGGGCTTATATCCCATAGATATGGTGGGTGGGATGATCCTGCCTGCAGATGCAGGCCCTCTCCATTCCCTGGGATGGCCATTGCCCATCATTGTCTCCTCGCCAGGTGACTTGGATGAGCCCATTGAGCTGTAGGGTAGGAGTAGCAGCTTCACCGAGATTCCACGCACACCTGGCACATAGGTAGGCCAGAGGCTCCGGTCTCTGGAAGTATACCTAAAAACTTCAGCATCACATATAGGTTTGAATAGAAGGGACTGATGAACCATGTGCAAGGAGGACTTATTTGAGTCCAATTCTGTCACTCTCAGGAGCACAGATTCCAAAATAGAGCCCACTGATAAGGCATCAGTCTCTGGGGCTATCCCCCCTTATATAGGACCTGGGTGTCTTCAGAGCTCTCAGGAGCCCCTCTGTGTGGGGTGATAGGCACTTAGATGTTCTATGAAGCTCCTACTGAGGTGTGCGTAAGAGTTACCTCTGGGATGACCTCCCGACTCTTTTTGAAGTCTCTCAGCCACTTGAACTCATTTGTCTTTACCTTTTCGCCCTTTAGTTCAAGGTCTTTTGCCAGTTGTGTTGCCAATTGGCACTTGGTATTAATCCCTCGTTGCCAGGGAGGCTCATCCCCGGGAGTCATATCCCACATTGGGGGGAAGATAATGCGATCATATGCTGAGTTTGGCTTAGAGAGAGGCCACATTTGAGCAACAAGGAGGCTCTCAGGTGGCAACCCTTAGGCACCCCACAACTGCAGGCTAAGTCTCAGTTACAAGAGCAAAGACTCACAAGGGTAGTCATCAATAACAAGAACCCATCAGTGGGTCATCCTCTTTTGACAGACACTGTCCCTGCACTCAGAGGACTATTGCTGCTCCCTTGGAGACTGTGGCAGAGCTCTCCAGGCTAGGAATTCAGATTCCCTCATTTATTGTATGATTGTTCACCCATCGTGACCATGCCCCATCTTTTGATCTTTTGAACGATTTTGTATATCTTTCATGTATATTCGGATGAACTAATTCCCATGAAACCCCCCTCCCAGACACCCCCCACCAATAATCCCCTGCAGTACCCATTGTAACCCTTCTGTGATCCAAATCCTCCATGAACATGTAGTCCATAAAATAATCAAATATACTTACTAGGAAAAAGAAACAAGTATGATAAGCTTACATGCAAGAGACAAACATAAGGAAAATCAGGGGAAAAAAAAAAAAGAAAAAAGAAGGAAAAAAACCAAATAATCAAACAAAAAACAAAACAAAATAAAATATAATTAGCGGATTGGGACATTCAAAAAATGCGCAAAAAAGCAAAGGAAATGCCTTTAAAAATATATTTATACATAACATAATTGAGATGATCATGTGTTTTTTTTTTCCCCTTTATTCTCCTAATGTAGTGTGTTAAATTAATTGATTTTTCTTATGTTGAACCACCCTTGCCTACCAGAGTTAAATCTCACTTGATTATGGTGTATATTTGTTTTATTTTATTTATTTTTATATTTTATTTTTTATTGTGGGTAAAAATCAAATTTTTCACAATACAAACCAATATTTGTAAAATGATGGAATAAATATATATGCATATATGTGCATTTGCTTACATAAATGCTAGTATTTTGTGGAGGATTTTTGAATCTACATTTATAAGAGATATTGGTTTGTAGATTTCTTTTCTTGTGGTATCTTTATCTGGCTTTGTTTTGACTATGATGTTGGCCTCATAGAATGAGTTAGGGAGTATTCCCTCCTCTGCAATTTTTGGGAAGATTTTGAACAGACTTGGAGTTAAATTTTCTTGGAATGTTTGGTAGAATTCCTCTGTGAAGCCATCTTGTCCTGGGTTTTTCTTTTTTGCTAGGTTTTTTACTACTGATTCAATCTCTTTAGTAGTAATTGGTTTACTAAGATCTTATTTCTTCTTGTGTCAATATAGTTAGTTGTGTGTGTTTCTAAGAATTTTTTTCATTTCATTGAGGTTATCTAATTAATACAATTGTACATAGTATCAACCTATTATCCTTTTTATTTCCAAAGTGTCAGCAGTAATGTCCCCAATTTCCTTTCTGATTTTTATTATTTGTCTCCTCTCTTTTTTTCTTTTTCAGTCTAGCAAAAGGTTTGTCAATTTATTGGTCTTTTCAAAGAACCATCTTATGGTTTTACTGATTCTATTTTCTTTCTCTCTCTTTCTTTTTTTCCCCATTTATTTCCACCCTAACCTTTGTCATTTCCTTCCTTCTTCTCACTTTTGGCTTAATTTGTTCTTCTTTTGCTAGTTCTTCCAGGTTTGAGGTTAGGTCTCTGATTGAAGTCTTTCTTTTTCTTTTAATGTAAACATTTAGGGCTGCAAATTTCCCTCTCAGCACTGGCTTTGCTGCATCCCATAAGTTTTGGTATGTTGTATTTTTCACTAGATAAGTTTACTATAAAATAAACATTTAAGAATAGTTAATATTCTTTGAAAAATAAAAGAATAATAAGAGGAGGCTACCAGATAGCAAAATATATCATAAAACCAGAGTAATAAGTGATGCAATATGAGTACATGGTCAGACAAAGCAATGGAATAGCATAAAGAATCAGAAAAAAACCCACATTTAATATTATAATTTAGAAGGCAATAAAGATAGAACAGCATATCAGAGGGGGGAAATAGAGTATTAAATGAACAATTTGGAGATAACTTGGTAGTCATCTGGAAAAAAAACTGAAGTTGTATTCCTACCTCACTCCTTACCCCAAATAAATTTCAGTTGGACCACAGATTTACCCATAAAGTATGAAAGCAGAAAAGTGGCAGAAGAAGAGAATTTTTTAATGATCTTAGGATTGAGCATGGGTTTTAAAGAGAATACAAAACCCAGATAGAATAGAGAGCCTCATAGTCTACAGCTGACCTTGTGGAGGAAACAGAGGAGCTAAGTCCAGAGAGAAATGCAGCTCCAGGAAGAGAGGAACCCAAGAAGCCTGAACCCTGGCAAACATCGGCAGCTGTCTTGCTCCAACATGTGACAATGGAATTTGGTGAGGGAAGACACTTCCGCTTTATGGCCTCTTAAATGAGGACTTCTATCCCAAATAAATACCCTTTATAAAGACCAAACAATTTCTGGTATTTTGCATCAGCACCCCTTTGGCTGACTAATACACCATCCTTTCACCCTCAACCTACTTGTAGCTTTGATTTTAAGGTGAGTCTCTTGCAGAAAGCATGTAGTTGGGTCATGCTTTTTGATCCATTCTGCCAAAATCTGCCTTTTGACTAAAGAGTTTAATCAATTTACATTTAACTATTTATAATATGGAACATTCTTCTGCCATTTTGCAATTTATCCTTTGTAAGTCTTAAAACATTTTTGTCCTTTACTTCTGTTAAAGACTACTTTTATTTATTTATTTATTTTGCTTTATTTTGTTGTACATATTGAGTACCTTCTCATTTCTATCTAGATATTTTTTCATGTTTTCCTTGTGATTACCATGGAATTAAAATTTAACATCCTAAATATATAAAAATTATATTTGTTTTGATACAACTTAACTTCAATAGCATGCATATATACTTTTCTTATACACCTCTGTCTCCCCACCATATTTTGTACTTGTTACTACTTATATCTCTGTACATTGCATGCCAAAAAACCTAGATATATCATTAATTGGTATACATTTGCATGTTAGCACCTGTAGGAAGTAAGAAATGGAATTACATAATAAGCAATACAATATTACTGGCAATTATAATTACCCAAAGTACCTTCCCTGCAAGTCTTTCTTTTTGCTACTCTGAACCACTTTCTAGAGTCCTTTCCTTTCAGTCTGACAAACGCCATTTCTTGTAGGGCAGAGTTAGTGATGATGAATTCCTTCAGTTTTGTTTATCTGAGCTCTATCTCATTTTTGAAAGAGAGCCTCAGTGGATAAAAGTACTTGGCTGGCAGTTTTTTTCTTTCAGCACTTTAAGTAGTTCAATCCACTGCCTTTGTGCCTCCATGTTTTTTATTTTTTAATTTTTAATTTAATAATTAAAAAAAATTTTTTTAAAGATACTTAGATTACATAAATGTTACACAAAAAAATATAGAGGTTCCCATATGTCCTCCCTCCCACACCTCCCACAACCTCCCACATAAACATCCTTCATTAGTGTGGCACATCATCTGCAATGGATATACACATCCTGGGAGAAATCAGTACTAAATCTAATTGGTACCCCCCTGGTATGCAACACTTTTACTTTTCTCTTGCAGTTTTCAGAACTCTCTCCTTGTCCTTTGCATTTGATAGTGTACTCATTATACAATGGGGTGTATTTTTCTTCATGCTTATCCTGTTTGGTGTTATCTGAGCTTCTTGGATGTACAAATTCATGTCTTTTGCTAAGTTTGGGGAGTTCCATGTCATTATTGCTTTGACTATTCCTCCTGCCCTTTTTTTCCTTTATTCTCCTTCTGGGACTTCCATAATGTTAATATTAATGTGCTTGATGGTGTCACATAGTTTTATTAAGTTATTTTTACTATTAATATTTCTTTCTGCTTCTCAGCCTGATTTATTTCAAGCCTTTTCTCTTCAATTTCATTGATTCTTTCTTCTGCCAGTTGTAATCTGCTCTTGTAACACTCCTGGGCATTTTTCATTTCAGTCTGTGGTCTTCAACTCCAGTAGTTCTGTTTGGTTCCTTTTTACAATTTCTATCTGTTTAATTAGACCTTCATATGGTTCATTCATTGCTTTCTTGGTATCCTTTACTTCTTTATCTGTAAAAAAGGTTTTAAGAATTTTTTTTTAACAACTTTTTTCAGTATGTCCACATCATTCCTTCTTCATTGGTATTTTCTATAATTTCATCCTTTTTCTTGGGTAGGCCATCATTTCCTGTTTCTTTGTTTGTCTTTTACTCTTTTATTGCTCACTATACGTTTTAATACATCTTAATATTTTAAAATATTAACTCTGTGATTTACTACTGGCAATTTCTGTTTCTTAGTTTTGTAATCAACTGGTGATACGACAGAGGTTTTCCTGAACTTCAGCCCTCCTATCAGGGAAGTCTGCCCTAGGTGAATGCAGTGTTCAATGTTTTCCATCTTTCCTGGCCTCTGTCTTGTCCATGCCCCTTTTGTTTATTAGTTGTTTTGGAGTCCCCTTGTTTACAGGGGTCTAGTTGTTCCATCTGTTTCCCAGGGGACAGACCTTGCTCTCCCTTTCCTGGATATTTGAAGTCAGCAGGCCTTTGTCCCAGACTGTATGGCTCTATAGCTTTTTACATTCCTTTCATTGTCTCACAATGCTTTTTCTTAGAAGACACATTCTTGGAGGATGGTCACACTGGGTAGTACTTTCCCAAGTTGATATTTCCCAGTCAAAACAGGGTGAGGAACCCATGAATGGGGTGCAGACCATCTCCAAAGTGCCCTGTGGAGGAAAGGCACCAAGAACTTCTTTGATGGCTCCCCAAAGCTGAGCTTTCCAGGCCTGCCTAGAATGCATCCCTTCAATTAAATTTCCCCTATAGTCCTGAGAGAGCCCTCTGTCTTTAAATATCCACTGCCTCTGCCGCTGTCCGAGGAGGGTTGAAATAATGACTGCCGTGGTATTTGTCCAGGACAGGTTGAAACATACCTGCTCTTAGGTCAAGGACCCAGTGATCCAAATTTGCTAATCAAAAGCCATGTTCATTGTTTGGTTGTGTACATCCCTGTTTTGGGGGAAGAGGACTTTTACATCCCTTTATGTTACAAGCCATTAGCCAGGGACTGGACCCTACAGCAGCAAAAGTTGGAGCTGAGCATTAGTAGCTGCTGTGTGGAGAGAGCAAGTTACAGTTCTTTACTGTAATTTATCAGCTTCTTCCTCCTGCTTTTTCCTAGATGCTATAAAGTGTTCTTCTGGCCTCTGGAGATTCAAAATAGTTGTTTCAGAAAGTTCCTGCCTATTTAATAGTTATTTTTGTGGAAAGGCTAAGTCCTGTAGCTCCCTATTCTGCCATCTTCCCCATTAGTTTCATTTCCATTATTTTTAAAATTAGAAGTATAGTATGGTAGTATGGTATTTGCTGTAATGAAAGCAGAATAGATTCTTGTGGTCTACAGAAAGTATCAGTGCGTAGAATTTTTAGAATTAGGAGAATGTGTAATTAAACACTAACCAAACTTTGATATTTCTTTTTGTAGAAAATCAAATTTAATTTTTAGAAAACCAGTATGAAAATAATGTCCTCAAAAAGCATAGTAAATTCTTAGCCTTATAAGAGCAAGACAATTAGGTCCATTTTAAAAGATGTTGTTCCCCTATTTAACTATTTTTCTTCAACAGAGTTAATTAAATAACTTGCTGATTTAAGCTTTGTATTGATTTGAAAACTTTTTAAAATCTAATCCATTCCTGTGGTATAAACCCATTGTAAGTAGGATCTTTCCATGAGACTACTACAGTTAAGTTGTGACCTACTTCATTCAGGATGGAACTTCATCATATTACTGGAGTCCTTTATAAATCAAATGAATACAGTGAGAGAATAAGAAAGCCACAGAAGCAAGAAGCTGAAATCAATGAACCCCAGAAGAGAAGGGCTGGGGGAAAGACCAGCAGATGCCATCATGTGCCTTGCCATGTGGTATATGAATTAAGGGTTGCTGGCAGTCTTTGTGAAGATAGCATCACCTTGATGATGCCTTGATTTGGACATTTTCCTGGCCTCAAAACCATGAGAAAATAAATTTCCATTGTTCAAGCCAAACCATTTCATGGTATTTGCTTTAAGCAGCCTAGGATACTAAAACACATTTTGGTACCAGGATAGTGGGGTGCTGTTATTACAAATACCAAAAATGTGGAAATGGCTTTGGAATTCGGTAATGGGTAGAGGCTGGAAGAATTGTGCAGTACTTGATAGAAAAGGCCTAGATTGCTTTGAAGAGACTATTGATAAAATTATGCTATTAATAGTTTTTCCAGTGAGGCCTTAGACAGAAATGATGGATGTCATTGCAAACTGGAAGAAAGGTGACTTGTTTTAAAGTGGCAGAGAACTTGACAAAATTCGGTTCTGATGTCAGAAGAAAGGCAGTATATGAAAGCAATGAACTTGGATATTTAGCTGAGGAGATTTCCAAGCTAAATATGGAAAGTGCAGCCTGGCTTCTCCTAGCAGCTTGTAGTAATATGTGAGAGAAAGGGATAAGCTGAGAACTGAACTCCTGGGCACAAAAAAAACAGAAATTGATGGTCTGGAAAATTCTGAGTTTCCAGAAAGCAAGTCCTCAGAGAATAGTGCTCCATGTGAGCATTTAACTGTACATGGATCCAGTGAGCCATTTCAGTGCTAGTCAGGATTGGAGATGGTTATCCAGGGAGGATTTGAGGAAAGTTCTTTTGTCTGATGGTTTGGACCTCTGTGTAGTACATGTCAAACTGACACATATTCTTGTGAGATCTGTATGAATCGAACTACTGCCAGCCTGGACTAAAAGGGACAGAAAAAGAATAGATGGCAGGAAAAATCATTCCAAAGACAGGATCATGGAAGCACTGGCCCAAAGAAATCTTCTTGGGCCATGTGATTGGAAAGGGTGAATATGCCCCAGTGCTTGGAGAGGACCAGCCTTCCACCCCATTGTTCAGGCAGAATTCTGCTGCCCCAGTATTCAGAGAAAGTGGAATATATTCTCTGGGGACTGTGGAGAGTCTGGCTGTCACCCCACTCTTCTGAGAGGGTTGAGCCTGTGTCCCAGAGATTGTGGAGAGTCTGGGCATCATCCCAGTGTTCTCAGAGGGTGGAATCTTTACTCTATTGTTCAGGGAGAGCATGCCTGCTGTAAAAGCCCTTGATGAAGGTAGGGATGTGGTCCATCCTTCCCAGAGGACAAAACATCATTCCACAGATGACTCTCAGACCTTGAAATCTAATAAAGTATGCCCTGTAGGGTTTTGAAATTGGGACCCATGGCCCCTGTTTTCCTTCTAATTTCTCCCCATGGAATGGGAATGTTTATCCTATGCCTGCCTCTCCTTTGTATATTGGAATCAGATAACTTGTTCTTTAGGTTTTACAGATCCACAGATGGAGGGGAATTGTGCCCCAGGACTGACCACATCTATAACTGATTGTGATGAGACTTTGAACTTGGCATTTTCATTGAAATAACAAGGCATTTGGGATGTTGTGATGGAATGATGTATTTTATATGTGGAAAGAACATGCCTTTTTTGGGGTCCAGGGGTTGGAGTATGGTGGTTTGAAGTTGTACGTGCCCCAGAATAAAACATGTTCTTAAATCTAATACATTCCTGTGTGTGTAATCCCATTGTAAGTAGGATCTTTTGATGAGGCTACTTCAGTTAAGGTGTGACCCAACTCATTCAGGATGGTTCTTAATCTTACTGGAGTCCTTTATGCACAGAATGAATAAGAGAAAGAGAGAAAAAAAGTGAACATGAAGCAAGATGCTGAAAGCAATGAAACCTGTAAAAGAAGGGAGAGACCAGCAGATGCCACCATGTGCCTTGCCATGGGGCAGAGGAGCATGTGATCACTGGCAGCCAGTTTTCCAGAAGAAAGCATTGCCTTGATAATGCCTAATTTATCACAGTTTCCTGGACTTTAACCGTAAGTGAATACATTTCCATTGTTTAAGCCGAACCTATTTTATGTTATTGCTTTAAGCAGCCTAGGAAACTAAAACAATCCTCATATTTTTAAGTGTCAACATTACATGGATTACATGGTGTTTCGTTCTTTTTTTTTTTTTTTTTTTTCATATTAAATTACTGTCCTGGAATCACTGTGATTGTGCTTCTTAGACTTATCTGGTGTGGTAGACATCAGGGCAACATGGAGCTCTAGGCAACTCTAGAAAGAAAGAAGACATGAAAAAATATTGGTGTTGCAAATAATAAATAAGTTACTATATGATTATATTCACTAATTCAATAACTATTTATAGTGTAGCCCAAAGCTAATGTTGAATGAAATTCCTCAAGTTATTTTATTTACTCCCCAAGATATTTCATGGCCATCTCTGGAACACCCTTGTGCTGATAACTGCAATGTGACTATGACCCCTACAACCTGATTAACACTGCAGGTGGCCAAGAGCAGCGAGTCCCTGCCCTCATGGAGAGATACAGAAAATAAAGATACATAAGGATATAGTTACATAGCCTGGTAAATATTATTTGGGGAAGAAATACGCACCTGAAAAAGAGAATAATAATTTAGGTAGAACTATTAGAGATTGCCTCTTTGTCTGGGTGATATTGACATTAAGATATCAGTGTTACCAGGTAAAAAGTGTAGAAAAGAACAGAGTGAACCACATGTATAGAGGCTCTTCTGCACGAAAGAGGTAATGTCTGAGGAATTGAGGGATAGATTAGCTAGAGTACAGGGAACTGGAGAGAGCAGAATAATTGGAAACCGCTATATCTAAGAATAAATATGGTTTTATAAATTATAGTCCATCTGTACAAAAGAATACCCTGTGCATGTTTCTGAAGACTATTTATGGAATGTGAAATCATTCATCACAAGTTAAGTAAAAAGCATGATATAAAACCATTGTTATGTGTGTTTATGTGTTATATACTTTCTCAATTTTGTTGTTTGTCATGAAGAAAATATTGGGATATATAAAAATATTTAACAGCAATTTTCTCCAGTAGTGAGATTATGATTGGCTTAAATTTTTAGTGTTGCTGTGTTAGTTTCCTATAGCTGGTCTAACAAAGTACCACAAGCTGGGTGGTTTATAAGAATTTGTTATCTCACAGCTCTGGAGGCTAGAAATCTAAAATCAGGTTGTTTGCAGTCCACGCTCCCTCTGAAGGCTCTAGAGAAGAACCCTTCCTTGCCTTTTCCTAGCTTTTGATGGCTGCCAGCAATACTTGGTGTCCTTTTGTTTGTAGATGCCTCACTCCAGTCTCTCTGTTGTCACATGGCCTTCTTCCTTGTGCATACCTGTGCATTTTCACATGTTCGCCTTATAAGGATACCAGTCAATAGGTTTAGGGTCCACCCTAATCCATTATAACTTCATCTTAACTAATTACATCTGTACAAGAAGACATATATAAGAAGTTTTCCATGCAGTATTCTTTGTTATGGCAAACAGCTAGAATAAAACTAATCCCTCAATAAGGGAATGGAGATAGATTGTGTTTTTTTGGTACAATAGAATACAACAATTAAAATTGAAAAAAAAGAAAAACTAAAACATGAGTCAACATAGATATCAAAAATGTAATTTTGATGTGGGAAAAAGTTACTAAAAAGTAACTATGGTAGGATACCGTTTATATGAATTTTAAAACTAATTTTATTTATTGTTTATAGTTTATAATTATATATAGGGGAATTTAATAAATTAAATGTCATTAAAACTCCCCAGTTTCTGATGATTACCTCATGGGAAGGAGGGTAAGGAAATGGATAAGGGGGCAACTTTTGCTGCATTTATAATTGTTATTTATTTTTTAATAGATTAATCAATCTAAAGCATATTTAACAAGAATTTTAACTGTTTAATCTTGTCTCCTTGTAGTATTCTGTATGTTAAAATATTAAGAAAAACAACTATATTTAAATCCTTATAGAAAAATATAATTATAGAAAAATGTTAGGACTTATGACTTGGAGAATAATAAGGAAGACATTTTAGAGCATCTGAGGTTAACTTAATTTCAGAATTTTACTCAGAAATAAAATTTGCACACAGAAGAGAGCATAATACACAAATATACAATTTAACAAATAGTTATAATGTAAATACCCCATAATTACCACTCAGGTCAAGAAATAGGACATGACTAGCATTTCAGAAGCACACCCCTTCTCTTCCACCCATACATTTCCTTTCAGTTCAGTTCACAAGCTCTCCCTCCCTTCTAAAGGCTACCTTCCTATGTATACAGTATATAACCTTAAGTAGTGGGTCTATTTTTCATAGTTTTGAACTTTCTATTAGTGAAATTACATCATGTTTCTCTTGTATGTTGCTGCTTCATTTCAGTCTTGTGTTTTAAGATAATCCATGATGTTGTGTTTAGGTGTAGTTACTTCATTTCGTCACAATATAATATTTATTCATTCACCTATTGATGGAACATTTATGTTGTTTCCAGTTTGGGATATATGAGAATTCTTGTTCTGCACATGTGCACAGAGTATAAACATATATATACATACAAATATATATAAATGTATTTGTATGTATGTATATGTATTATATGTATGAATGTATACTAGTGTATACACATACAAGTTTCTATAAGGCAAATGTTCAGGAGTGAAACTGAAGTATCATAGGGATTGTTTATCTTTAATTTTACTAATTATATCAAACTGTTTTCCAAAGTGAGGGTACCAACTTACACTCCTACCAGCAGTGTATCAAAGTTCCAGTGGCTCTACATCTTCACCAACATTTATTTCATATTTTTAAATATTCACCAATTAAATGGGTGTATATAGTAGTTTCTTGTTGTGAATTTAATTATTATTTCTCTGACTAGTTATTAGTAATTAGGTTGAACCTAATTTCAAGTATTTATGGGACACCTGGATTTCCTTTTTGTGTGTGTGACTTTCTTGTACATGTCTTTTGTGCATTCTTCTTTTGGGGTGTTTGAATGCTTTTTTGTTGTTGTTGTTGTTGTTGTTTTATGGATGTAAAGTATTTTTAATTTTTTTTGAATACCCAGTCTTTGTTAGATATATGTGTAGGAACAATCTTCTCCCACTGTGTTGCCTGTGTTTTAATTTTCTTTATAGTTTCTTTTAATGAAGAGAAGTTCTTAATTTTCATTTTATCACATTTATTAATTTTTTTGTTTATGGTTCATAACCTTTGTGTCTTAGCTAGAAATTCTTCCCTACAAAGACATCTTCTATTTTCTAAAAACTTTATGGTTTTAGCCTTCTCATTTGGTTTTACCTTCGATCCATCTGGAATTGCTCCATTTCAAATTAAAAATTTCCTTCTATTCCTCATTTACTTATCAGGTTTCTGAAGAAAACTAGCATTTCTGAAAAGTGATTTTGAAGAAATCTTGCAGTTAGTCTGCTTAGGAATGGAGATTTAATATGGAGTGAACCAGGAAGCTAGAAGGAAGTAAATTCAAATCTATTTCATTTGATATTAATTTTGCTTATATATGTGTGCTTTGTGGAGAATAAATGAGTAAATTAAAGACAATTTAGAAATTTGTAAGGGAATAAATTCAAGTGTCTGCTTGAGTTTATTGGAGACTTAGGCATGTTTTAATGGTCAACTGATTTTAACCAAAATTTGCGGCAGCAAGTACGAAGCCCAAAAAAGAATAAAGAAGGGGGATGAGCTGGGAAAGGAAAGAGTGTGAGCAGAGTTAAGTTAATTTTTCTATTATCTCTGGTGATAAATAGGAACAGAAATACTATGAATTGCAAATGTGGATGAATTTAAAAGATTTATAATTAGCTTTGAGGAATGTATGTGTGCATAAATTGGATGTGGAGTTTAATTTTGTAAGGCTGTGTTTGGTGTCTGGGAATTTAAATCAAGTAAAATATTAAATGCTGTAAGGATCTGATCCAGGAATTTGTTCCATATCCCCACCTGAATCCTTATCAGTCTCTCCTTCAACTTATACTGTTACTGAATAGTTTCTCTATAGGACTGATATAAATCACAGCCTAAAACATCTTTACCCTTCTCATACCCCTCTGAAAGGAAAAATGCTGAGGAAAGCATTAGGTTTCCAAGGATTTTTTTCCATTAGAATTCTGGCTACATGTAAAGTAAATACAAATAATAGAAGTATCAGCAACTTAAACCAGTGTAATATTCCACTCTCTAGAGTAAATTGGAAAGTAAAAGCATCAGTGTGCTTAATATAATCTTAGATAAACTAAATCTGATTTTAATTTATTTTTTATTAATGAGTGAAATGATATACCTGAGATTTGCTTTATTTTAATGCAAATAATGTTGGCAAGCAGAGAAAAGATAAAGCAAGTTAATGCTTGTTGAGTTGGGTGATGGGTGTGTAAGGGTTCATTATACTCTTCTATCTTTTCTGAGTATGGAAATTTCTATAATAAAAGTTTGAAAAAACAAGCTGTATTTAAGGAAGTTTTATGTTAAGGTATACAAAATGAAGAGTACAGTTTAATATGTATTTCTTCTAGGGTGGGAAAACTAATTTGTAAATGAATATGTATTTGTCTCTCCATTGATCTCTCTATTCATCTATTCACCTACCCTTCACTAATCTATGATGGTGTTCAGACTACCGGGGAATATATAAATATTTAAGAAAAGTTCATAGAAACACAGAATTGTGGTACTTGGAAAAGTCTTAGGGCTTATTTACTTCAACTTGCATTTTATAAATGGTTATCCTGAGGTTCAAGAAATTAGGCAATTTGCCTGAATTCACACAAAGTTTTTGGTGACAGAGAAATATATATGCAAGATTAAAGAGTTTTCACATATATGTGATATGTCATATAGACTTGATGTAACAGAAATAGTTTTTGGATTCCATTTTTTGCAACTATGAAGGCTGCCATGTGAGTGATAATGGAATTGTACTTTCCAATATTCTGTTTCAAAAACTCATTTATTAGCCACAGTGGACTGAAGCCATTATGTGTTTTAGTGACTTCCAATTTTGCTACATTCAGATCCATCCTCAAGTGCTATGAAAAAAGGTTTCACAGATGTGGGAGTGGTGGGAAAGCATGCATTCAAACCTAAGTAACTTTGACAGATTCACCTCAGAGATTTTGCTAGAAAAGGCGGTTTCTGAAGGATAAAAGGTATTTTGACATGGAAATATCTTAATATCTCTGTAAGGTTGTCAGTTTTTCTTAGGGGAATTTTCCCTATCAAGATAAATTATAGTTCTGCTTTTTTGAGGTTTCAAAAACAGCAAATGGTTGCTGACTAGAAAAGCAATAAACTTGCTCTGCCTTAGAACTATATGTAAAATACTCAAAACTTTGCAGTGTCTATCATAAGAAAAAAGTATATAATTTGGAAATAAAAGAAGTGAGGCTATATAGTCTGGTGGCTATCTGAGATGCCAAACTCTGCCAGTTATTAGCTGTGTGATCTGGGGTAAGTTACTAAACTCTCTGTGCCTGTTTTCTCATCACATAAGAGAGACTGAATAATAGAACTTTCTTCATAGAGCTTGGATGAAGATTACATGAGATTAAACAAATAAAGCTCATAGGTGGTTACTTTATTCTAGTAGTGCAAGTTAATATTATTTGATTCAAGTTTATAACAATTTATAGTAGTATCATTAATAACTATTAGCTAAGTTGTCAGGAGCACTAAGTTTTGAAATCTGTCCATCCTGTACCAATTTTCTCATTCTTCCTTAGAAACAAGACCCAATATTATTTGGGGTGGCAAGATGTCCAGATATGAGAGAATGTATCCCGGATAAAGTGATTTACAAGTAAACTCTGTTATGAGATGTATGTAGAAATATTATCTGTAATACTGGAAAAACTGCTTAAAAGGAAATACCTCTCCTGGGAAGTGTTCCATTTTTCCCTCTTCTCCCTTCCTCTTGTTTTTTGCCTGGAAAGAGAAAATGACATCAAGATGCTATTTTGGGCTCTGAAGTGACCTTGTGGTTGGGAGCCATGATTCGAAATGGCAGAGCCTAAAAAAAGAAAGAACCTGGGGGCCCTGATGACTTGGTGGGCTACCTGCTAGCTTAGTATGCCTAATGCCTAACCATGACTTCTAAAAAAAATGGAGGAAAAAAACCTTTTTCTGTGTTTAATCCTGTTATTTCAGTTGTTTATTATTAGCTGTTGTATATAATGTTTTAACTGGTAGCTCATCCTTGAAGGAGAATTTTAAAAATATAGGTCCCTAGTTCCAGAGATTTTTATTCAATAAGTCTTGGGTGAGACCCATAATCAGATAGATTTGCATAAACTATACTAGAGATTAATGCTATAGGTTTCTGGGTCATGGGAATTTTATTCTCAGGATACAAGTTAGCTTGTTTCCTTTCCAGAAGGCAAAGTTCTACACAGTGTCAGAAGGCACAGTGAAAAGAAATAGTGGATATAACATTGCGTGTGCATTACTCAGAGAAGAAAAACATTTGAAATGCAAGCTCCAATACCAATGATTCAATAGTCACATTTTCAAGAAGAAATTTTATCTTTGGGAAAAATAGGAAAACATTGGATGGACTTTAAAAAGTTTTATGAGATGAGAGTTTAGCAAGGGGAAGAATAAGTATCATTTTGCCAATGTAATGGAATAATCATGAGATCCTGAAATCTCAAGGGAGAAGTCAAACCTTAAAAAAGAAATTCATTTAGAGTGGATAGTTTGTGGGTATCAACAGAGCTTGAGGGTAAACTGTTTACTTTAAATTAGTCCATACTATCTTAATTTCAGTTCACATTTGCCCCGACAACTCAAAGCTCAGATCTTAATGCATGCTTATGTTAAAAAGAAAAAAAAACTATTCATGACTCAAGAAAATAACAGTCTTTGTAATCATTTCCACACATTTATATATTCCTTGGTATGAATTGGAGAAAATATTCTCATAGCTAGCATTGTATGCAATAAATGAACCTAAGAACTCAGTCCCAATATTGGCAGTTTCATTCAGCAAGATCAAAAAGCCATTAGCAGCATGATGAAACCTTTTCTGTAAATGTGGTCTGCAAGGGTCAGAATTACCCAGTGATTCAACCTTCATTATCTCTCTTTCTTTAAAGTAGAAACCCACTTGGCTCACATTTTAGCAGTATGTCTCTATAATAGGATGGCTACAGTGAGCTCCTGGGTAGTAAAAAGTATGCCAAGGTGAATTGGATCCATTTTGATACCTTCAAATCTGAGATCCACACTGCAATGTCAATTTTCCTTAGTACTCAATAGTTTCTACCTAGAGTGGAACACAAAAGCCTATTTTTGAAGTATGGGCACCTTTCTGAAGAGATGAAAATCCAAGGTTATAGCATCACTCCATGTGGAAAATAAAAAGCTTATGATATCTCTTTCAGATGAGAGCTTGTACTGCTCTCCTTGGTGATCATTTTATGAGCTTTCGGTACAGTGCTGAGTGCCATCACCCTTCTTCTTAGAATTGACTGCATTTCCAAGTCTGAAGTGCTTGTGGGCCCTTTGGGATGAAAGACACTTTCTTTGTTAAGTGCCAAGCATTTTTATTGTTATTGTTATTAAATCAATTCCCAAAGTCATACCTACTAACATGGCATTTTCAAAAATGACATATTGTGGCAGGGCACTGGGAAATGCTGTTCAGCTGGCTTTCTGATGCCAGCCGCCTAAGTATTGTTTAGAGGTGGTACTTTTGGGAATGACGCTTCTCTTTGGTGGCTCACTGTGCCCACAGGTAGAAAGCTATTAAGGGAATAATGATGGACAAAAGCAGGTGGCAGATGCTTTATGACAGGCTCATCTTCCACCTTAGGCATCTGTTGTTTAACAGCATATGTAGTCACTGTGCATAAAGATTGGCTCTTGAGAATAATGCAGAGTGATGATATTCAAACACACTCTTTGAGAACCATTAGAGTAATTGGTTTAAAATACACTGCATTAGTAGGCATATCACTTCCGTGAAATATGCCAAGTTTGTAGAAGCATGGCTTTTCTATTTAATTTCCAGAGGGAATTTGTATAATCCTTTTTCATTACACAATGGAGAAATTCATAGTGCATATAGACCAGAAATTAGGCAACAATACAGAATGAGAATCCAGGGAACAAAGCTATCATCCAGATTTTCATAGCACTAAGGTGAATCATGAGTACACATCAAGGATAAAACCCTCAAAACATTCATCCAGTGGTAATAATTGCCACCTTAAAGAAATAGAAAAGTACTTTGGGGAAGGATTTCTAAGGACCTGTATCTATGCATTGGTAAGAGTTCTAGAACGATATACATTAGAAGATGCTGTTTTTGATGTTTGCCTTCATAGCACCTGGCAAATGGTGCCTATTTTAGATGAAGGACTAAAAGGATGCAGTAGGTGAGTTGTGGGGAGAGTTCTTTGTTTCAGAAACAATTAACACATACCCCAATAGCCAGCCCTTACCAATGAGAAATCATAGATGAAACCAGGGACCTCCTCCACTCTCCCATTTGACCAATTTGTTTCTTTAGTACCTACATGTAGATATAGTATGTTGACCTTCATCAAACTAGATGGTGAGCACTTGAAAGACAACCCACCATGATTCATAGACTGCTTTGAACAAGTACGTAAAGTATGTCTCCTGAATTTGATTTTGATTGAGCCATAGAAAATGTAGGGATGCATTTCAGGGGTTTTGTCTACAAAACACCCTAATGGAAATAGCTTTAAAAAAATGCAGAGCAGATATTTATATTATTTTATTTTCTTCTCTGATTCTATCTTTGAATACAAGTAGAAATAGCCTAGGTATTCTTTTTTAAGAAAAAAATTGAACAGAGAATTTGATCACAAATTCCGTATGAGAAAGTTTCGTCTCTGTTATTAAAAGAATTCCAGAATTGATATTTGTTCTTAGCGGGGTCCAGGGATAGCTATAAGTCTGCTAGCTTTAAGGAATCCTTTCCTGAAATTCTTTAAATAATTAATTGCTAACCATTATTTTTTTAAAGTTATTATCTACAGAAAAAAGAAATGGAACCTATATATTTGATCTTAAACAAAGGAGTGAAGCACACCATTAAATTATATACTAAGGTATGTGTTCTTCCAGGGAAGTTTTGGAGTTGACTCTTTTTAGCATATGTAATATAAAAGAATAAAAACAACTATATTTATACTTTCAATATTTGCCTCATTTTGAGGATTATCTATTTCAGAATAACTGTAAAACTCGAGATGACACGTGTGAACATTTAATGAGACATTTCCCATGTGCACCTACCCCCACCTCCAAGTTTTCCTGTCTCTTTTCCTGGTCGAGGCTAGAAGAGCATCATGACATGATACTGCCTCCAACATCCTACTTTGGACAGTCAATAAATGTGACCATGTATTTGCTAAAGGTGACAATCTGTAAATCATTTCACTTAATTAGCTCAGCTTTTGAGAAACTTAAATCCTTCTAACCTCTTCCTCATTTCTTTCCTTAGGGTAATTGAGAAAAGTTGAATCTATATTCAACCACATAATTAAACAGAAATAGAAAGTAATAATTAAAGTTGTTTAACCCTGCCAGACTTCATGGTTCTAGATTGTTCAAACTACCAGTTTAATCTCTCCATAATTTGCAAAGATCCAGAAATTAATTGGTAATATTATTTATATCAAATATGGACCTTTATAGACTATCAAATGTACAAGAAAAGTTGAAATAACTACAATAATATAGTAACAACAAATGGGAATAATCATAGCTATTTATCAGTAAGTTAAGTGCGATTTATTTGTATGTCTATTTAGATTTAATAACAGTAAATAAATAATAAGTTTTAAAAGAAATTATGTTAAATCATAAATTTTAAAAATTTTGTTCTTATTAAGATTTTTATTTCCAAATTTTGAACTTTACTCTTCCACGAAATCTTGAGAAGCCAAGATGCTTATATATAGTTGTGAGAGATTTCTTCTTCTCTGTAATATATTTTTCACTTTATTGCAGTGAATCAAAATAATGTGTTAAACATTTAAGTGGCAAAAAGATGGTTTATTCTGTTATTCCATATATTATGTTTATTCATCTTCCTCAACAACTTACCTACAATTCAATTTCCTTTGATCTAAACTGATTTTAAAAATAAAAATAACTAATTATTTTAAAAATAAAACAACTATGAAACTACTGTAAGTATTTGTCTTGTGATTGCTTTCTCTATACTAATCCACCTTTAATTTTCTTTCCTGCTTTGATTAAATTATTTTTCAAATTCAAAGGTTACATTTGATTTGCACTATTGCTGTGTAATACTTTATCTTTCATAAATTGCCCCTAACACTATTAATACTAAGTAGTGATTAGATAAAAAGAAGCAGATGACTCTAGTTAGCTAACATAATAAGTACTATTCTACAGTGTCCTATGGTAATCTGTATTTTTATTATGGTGTCCATATTTTTAAGAAACATGTAAAAGAGGTTAAAGAAGGAATGAGTGAACACATTGCTATCTTTTTATTAAAAAGTCATAGCTATGTAACTTTTAAATGATTTTTCTAGGTGCTTTCTAACTTTATCATTTGCAACTGAACATACTCCCCTGGGAAGTAGGATGATTCACAGTATGTTTTGAACATTTTAAGATAGCATGAATCTGTTATGCTGGAATGTAGAAGACTGTCACTTGTGCATAAAGGAGAATCATGAAGATCCAAGGCATTCATAACCATACAATTACAGGTTTATGGTGAGTTATTTAAATAGATAGTTTAAAACTATTTGAATCTGAGTTTTAGTGGGTAAGTGGTAAGAAGTTACTGGAATTGGTGGAGTACCTAGGCTTTTAAATGAGTGCCAGAGTTATGAATCTGTTTTGTCCCCTTACTAATTATACTACTTTAGATAGATTACATAATCTTTCTGATATTCAGTTTCATTTTATGTAAAATGGGTATAATAATGCATACTGTATAGAGTTGTTAAAATAAATGTGATATCATGTGTAAAACACTCAATATAAAGTTCTTTTATATGTTTTACCCTGACAAAGAATAAACAACAAGACAGGAAAAGATTAAATTAGGTAGACATTCAAGAGTACCCTTTGGTGAATCATATAATTTTGTTTCAACTCCATGTTTTGTCTGACTGTTTTTTAATTACTTTTCATTAAAAGTGGGGATAAGGGGATGGCAAGTAGTATTTTTGCCCAGATTTAATTGGAATATTTTGAGAAGGATTTCCACTATATTTAGTGGGTAATATAAAACTAGTGATTGGAGGTAAACCTGGGGTCTCCTCGAGTAGCACATTTTTCTGAAGAGATTCATTTAGTTACCCTCTTTTAAATGACAAATCTTCTCAAAGGTTTAGAGTTGATGACAGTCTTTCACATTTTTATGTGATTTAATTTAATCCTGTGTATGTGTGTGTGTGTGTCTATGTTTGCATTTCTTAACGACTTAAAACTAAAGGAATGGGAGTTTATTTTTTTGGTTGGCCTATGGGGAAAAAAGGAAGATCATCTAGAGAATTTATGTGGAGTCAGACCTGGATGAAAAATCTGAAGTGGGGTTTATGGAGGTAAACAGCAACTTTAGGGCTATGCTTGCTTCTGGTGAGAAAGGAGAATGGTCAAATATGTAGGAAGGTATCAAAGACAGTTTTCTCAATTTTAAGTTTTCATCTAAAGTTCTGTATTGACAACTTCATTTCCCCCTCCCCACCCCACCCTCAATGTTTGAAACTTCCTTGGGGCTGTTTTTACAAGCTAGTATTCCTACCTCCAAACCCCTCTAGGGAGTTGGGGCCAGTTTAGATATGGGGAATCGACTTGAAGAGATCAAATTCTACATTACAATTAAATTCAACTGGCTTCAAACTGAGTTTGGTTTCCAGTCTATCCCTCCTTCTAATTTCTGTTCATCTGAAAATATAGGCCTTTAGTTTTATTTGCACATGCCTGTAATGGTGAATTTTACAATGAGTAAAAATTAAATAACTAGGCTATAAATAAAACATTCATTACTGCTGGTAAGTGAATTCTACACTTATAGTATTGTTAAAGTAATTATTTGAATGACTGTTAAATCTAGTAAAAAATCAAAGATTACAATTCTACTAAACTTAAATTTATTGTGCTTTTTCTTCAAGCCTTTTAAATAGTCATGATCTTCCATTTAATATGTATTGTGTAGTGGATAGTGGTGCTGTTTTTTGTTCCTCTTAAATGACAACGTGATTTCTACTGGCATTACAGCCTGCTACTTTAAAATGCATAAATCCCATTATACTCTATGGCTGATGCTTTTAAGATGAGATGTTGGCTTTCCTGGCCTAGTTGTTGATTCATTTTTAACAACTGAGAAAGTATCAAACCACTGGATTCTATTAATTTCTGCTTGCTTTATATCTTTTTTCTCTGTAGTTTTTATTCTCAAAGCTGAAAAACAAAGAATGCTGCCAAGTATGCATATAACAGAACTGATTTAAATTGGATATGAATCAAAGTTTGGAAATTGATTGTTATTAATGGCATTGTTATAATGAAGAACTGTTTCAAAAAACATTTATCTGACTTGCTTGAAAGATACTATATCATATTAATATGAAAGTTTTTGAGGTCTAAATTTTTCTTTCTTTTTAAATAAGAGTTTATGTACCTGATAAATAACATGAAATATTCCTTTTGGTAAGCATAAAATTACATATATTTCAATAAATAGGTTCCAATTTTCCAAGAAAAATAATTGGTTAAATGTGATAATGTCTTATTTTTAAAGTTACATATTCTGATCATAGAAAAAGTGTTCTAGATTTTGTCTTTTCCTTATATTCCCTTTGTCCACTTTTTTTTGAAAATTTTTGTAACCTGTAATACAACTGAAGGCTAAAATTTGCAATTATGATATTATCTTCATTAGAATAGAACTTTAAAAAATTTAATTTTTAAAGAAACTTTAGATTGTATAAATGTTACATCAGAAATATAGGGGAGTTCCACACACCCCACCTCCTCCCCCTCCCGCACATTTTTAACAAGATTTTTCATTAGTATGGTACATTTGTTACAATTGATGAACACATATTGAAGCATTGCTACTAACCGTAGACTATAGTTTACATTTATAGTTTATACTCTGCCCCGCCCAGTTTTGTAGGTTATGACAAAATGTATAATGGCCTGTATCTGTCATTGCAGTGTCATGCAGGAGAATTCCAAAGTCCTGAGAATTCCCCCATATTACACCTCTTCTTCCCTCTCCCTCGCCTCAGAACCACTGGTGGCCAGTGCCTTTATATCAATGATACAAGTTCTTCCATTGCTAAAATAATAATCAGTCTATAATAGAATAATCATAAGTCTAATTTAGTCCATTGTTCATTCCCCAATCTTGAGGATTTGGGGATGGTGATGCCCACTCTAATTATTTCTGAGAGGGGGCTTAGATCCCATGGGGCAGATGGATCTTGCTTGCAGTTGTAGACACTCTCTGTTCTTTGGGGTGGGTGTTGTACATCATCATTTCCGTGTTAATTGTCCTTGGTGAATCCAGTGAATGGGGAGTAGGTGTTGCAACTCTGCTGAGATTCAGCACTCAACTAGCACATGAAGAGACCAAAGATTTAAGTCTCTGGGACATATATTTATCAAGTATAGTGCTAATTATAGGTTTAAATAAAAGGGGTAGAAGTAGGGAAACTGTAAATGAATCTAAATCTGTTACACTGGGGAGCATAAATTCCAAAATAAGGCCCACTGACAGGGTGCTGAATTTCTGAGATTGTCTGCCTGCTTATAGTGTCTAGATGTCTCTCAAGCCCTCAGGAACCCCACTGTTTGGGACATTGTTTATTGTGGCAGTTAATGAGATCCTGTTGAGATGTGCAGAAGCGTAACCTCTGGAATGACCTCCCGACTCACTTTGAAATCTCTTAGCCATAAAAACTCATTTGTACTTAATATTTCTCCCTTTCAGTTAAGGTCTTTTTCCAGATGCATTGCTAGTTGGTGCTTGGTAATAGTCGCTTGGTGCTAGGGAAGTTCATCCCTGGGAGTCATGTTGCACACCAGCGGGGGAGATAATGTGTTTATATGCTGAGTTTGGCTTAGAGAGAGGCCACATTTGAGAAACAAGGAGGCTTTCAGGAGGTAACTCTTAGGCAAAATATAATAGTAGGATAAGTTTCAATTTCACAAGAAAAGGTTCATAAATACAATCATTGATATCAAGGTCCTGGCATAATGGTCTGTCTCCCTTCACTTGGCCTGGCCCATGTACTCGAGACATTCTTGCCATTCTATTGTAGAATGTAGTAGGACTCCCTAGGATAGGAATTCAATATTTTTTTGGTTATTGTGAGGGTCTCCACCCACCGACACATCACTCCATGAGCACTTGAACATATTCATATGCCTTAGAGGAATGCCTCAGGTATATCTCTCCTCACACATCTGCCCATCACTGACACCACGCATCAGTGATCCTCCCCTGCCACAGTTGTGACCCTTCTGTGATCCAAAACCTCTCCAAAAATGAAAACACACACACACACAAAATAAAGAAAATTAATAAGAAAATAAAATAATAATTTTAAAAATAATAAAATATAAAACAAATTTGAAATAAAATAATATTTTATACATTGTGTCTTTTGTCAATGTAAGATCTGTTATCTTCTGTGTACAGTAACAATTTCTTCTGTATGTTTCCCCAGTGTCTTATTTTTTTCCTATTATCTTCAAAGAAGCTTTAGGTTACAGAAAAGGCACATAGACAAGTACGGGATTCCATATACCCAAATCCCTCCCACTCTCCCACTCTCCCCCATTAATAACATTTTACATATGTATGGTACACTTGTTACAATTGATGTACAAATATTAAAGCATTGCTCCTAGCCATGGTCAATGGTTTACATTATGGTTTACATTTTGCACCATACACTTTTATAGGTTTTGACAAAATTTAAAATGGCCTGTATCTATTTTTGCAAGCTCAAGCAGAACAATTCTAATGTCCTAAAAATGCCTTATGTTCCATCTATTCTATTCTTTCCTCCCCCTCTGGTCCAGAACTATGGTAACCATGAAATTGCAATTTTTGAAGAATAAGGTTCATAGTTACTTGCAGTAATATTGAGGGCTTGACATATTGGTCTGTTTTCTTTTATCAGGCACTGCCTATGTTCTTGAGAGATTCTTGACCCTCTATTAGAGAACATAGCAGGAACCCCCAGGAATGGGATTTTAATATTTTCTTGTTTATTGTGTGGATCTCCTCCCACTGATTTAACACACTATGACAAGATGAACACTTACATATTCCATAGAGGCATGACCTGGGTGTAGCCCTATCGCTCATATCCCCCCACACCCAAGCCCTACCCCAGTAACCCTCCCCTGCCATATTTGCTAAAAGAACATTCTCACCATTGTAGTTTTAACCATAGACCTGCAATTCCCCAGAGTTCACCTCCTCTTTCCTCCAACCCTCCCTCTGGTTCCATGGGTAGTCCAACCCAACCCTTCCATCCTACTGTCCCTCACAGACCAGCACTATGGAACCCAATCACACTACTGTGCCACTCTCACCCATCCACTGCCCAACCATACCCACTGTAAAAACTAAAACTACCTTTGTAGATATAAGAAAATAAGAAAATTAAAACTTTTAAGGAACTACTTATTTGAATTAAAATAGAGTCCTACCACAGTTTAGTGTATATGCCCTATCTGAAAATGTGTAAATATGATTTATGGATTTTAGTGGCTCTGGATTAGTCAATAATTTTTTTAATTAATCAAGCATTGGAAATAACAATTTGTTCCAAAATACTCATTCATTAATTGCTTGTTTAATCAGCAAACATTTATCAGTCATCTACTTTTTTTTTTTTTTTTTTTTACCTATTGCAGCATAACAAATTACCTCTAAAGATAGCAGCTTAAACAAGAATCATTTATTATCTCACATTTTTCTGAGGGTCAGAAATCTGAGAGAAGCTTAGCTGGTTAATTCTAGGTTAAGATGTCTCAAAAAGTTGCAGTCTAGTGTCAGTTGGGCCAACAGTCATTTGAAGGTTTTCCTGGGCTAGAGGATCTGCTTCTGAGGTCCCTCGTGGCTATTGGCTGAAAGGCTTTAGTTCCTCATTGTGAAGACCTCTCCACTGGGCTGCTCCTAAAACAAAAGCTGAAGTGTCTTTTATAACCTAATGTTGAAAGCAACATGTCATCACTTCTGTTGTCTTCTATTAGGCACACAGAACAACCCTGGTACAATATGGGGTGTGAAATGCAGATGGAATGGACATAATTGCGAGCCATATTGAAAGCTGGTTTCCACATGTTATGTCCTCTACATGATACTAGATACTAGACAGATATTAATATTGCACACACTCTCATCCTTAAGAATTTTTTGTGGTAGGCTAAATTCAGGGTCATGTTATATTTTCTTATTGTCCTGGTGATAGTTCTAATTATAGAACAAAAGTCCTTAATTACAAAGACAAATTTTTTAAAATAAAATTTCACATCTAAGAGAATATTTTAGGCATAATTTAGGATATATGTACTTAAGGAATAATTTTGGATAAAATAAGCTGGCTTTTTGTTTTTTTTATTCTAAAATTCCAGTCCAGACAGCCATAATTATTAAATGAGAGGGTCACTGCAGCATGGTAGAAACAATTTCCATTGGTTGCACTTTATTTCTTAGTCTTCAAGAAACAATTTAAATCAATAGCTTTTTTCAATTCCCACTTAAGACCTTTTATTTCTTGGGAAGCTGTTAAATTTGTATTGTTGGTTAATGCATTCACACACACAAAATGAATTTTTGCTATAACTTCCTATTCCAGACAAAGGTAATAGTAATTTGAATTTTAGTTGATTTTTCTTGGTTGAATACTTACTTCATGTTTATATATCCCTTTTATTTTCCTCCCATAAAGTAAACCAATAAGAAAGAAATGCTCAAGTTAGTTTATTATTTTTTAAATTTAAAGACCAATCTATACATCGATTGAGTCTCCCCTCCCCAATAGGATTACTGAGTGATAGTCATCATGCAAATGAGATTTCTTTAAATTTTCTCTTTCAAAACTGTTTTTATTTCCAAAACTATTGATTGGCCATCTATTATGAGTGAGACACTTATATAGAAATTAACATCATTTTCTTTTCAAGTAACAGAAACCCACTTGCAACTGCTGAGAAAAATAGGGAATTTATAATAAGGACTTTGGAGAATCTTATGGAATACATGAAAGAGTTGTATATCCTTGTCTCTGACAGGAGATTACCTTCTTGTTCTCTAATTTATGCTTTTTTTCTAATTATCTGTTTCATTGTCTTTTCTCCTTGAAGACTGACTTTCTCTGTGCTTTTCAATCTGTAATTTGGAAACGGGCACCTTACAGCTTCTGTGTTTTACATAACATGTATCCTGCTATAAAGCTGGTAACTGATTTTACTCTCATAGCTCCAGTTCCAAATTCATAGGGAAATTAATCATTATCCCCACTTGGTTGAGTTGTTTACTTCTTTATTAATCAAATGAGCCTGAAGAAAGATTGTGCATGAGCACTTTTACTAATTGATTGATTCTGGACCTATCCGTTGTGATGGGGATGGTACTGTGTTTGTGAATCTGTATCACTGCAATCATGTGGATGTAGGTCAGGGGCTTTTTCCTAGACAAGTTTTAGAAGAAAATAAGTCTCTTCTTTGGGAATCTTATAATTTTTCATAAAAGTTTACTATTTTTCTTATCCAGTGTTGATTATTCTCTTTATGTGCATTCTTCTCATTTTTTTTCTCTTTATCTTCCATCTCCAAGTTATAGGTGCTTTATTTATGGCAAAATAATGTGTTCGATTTTCTTTAAGTTGAAAAGGGCCTTTTTACTTTGACTATTCTATACAATTGCAAGTTAATCAAACTTGTTAAAACTTTGAGCACTGTACACGATAATACCTGTTACTACTAAAAGAAAATGATATATTGAAAATTGCAGCTTTAAATAAACAGAATATTTTGCTTCATATTGGTTTTATTTTTAATAGTCAAGTCTCATTTGTTTGTACATTATAGAAATAACATGTTTTAAAAAAAAGAAATTAATTAGAAGCATAGTGGTGTAGCTCAGAGAGCTAAAGGAGATTTCACCAGGGATAGAAGCAAGAACTTGAAAGTTACATAGAGAATATAAGGGATTCCCATAAACCCAATGCCCTCCCCCTTTTCCACTCTCCCCTATTAATAATTTTACATGGGGATGGTACATTTGTTACAATTGATGTACAAATATTGAAGCATTGCTACTAACAATAGTCAATGGTTTACATTTTGCACCACATACTTTTATAGGTTTTGACAAATTTTAAATGGACTGTATCCATTATTGCAAGTTCATGCAGAACAATTCTAATGTTCTAAAAATGCCCTATGTTCCATCTATTCTATTCTTCACTCCCCCTCCTGTTGGGACCTATGAAAACCATGAAATTTCAATTTTTGAAGAATAAGATTCATAGTTACTTGTAATAATATTGAGGGCTTGACATATCGGTCTGTGTTCTTTTATTAGATTCTTGTCCTTCTAATTGAGAACAGGACTCCCCAAGATGGGAGTTTAATGTTTTCTTGTTTATTTTGTGGGTCTCCACCCACTGAGATAACACACTGTGACAAAATGAACACTTACATATTCCTAATCCTGTATACACCCACCCGAATCTAACACCCTATACCAGGTCATGGATACTCCAACTCAACCTCCCCACTCTACTCCCCCTCACAGACCAGCACTGCTGAACCCAATCACATCACTGCACCACTGTCATACTAATCTACTGCCCAACCACACCTTTCTGACTTATCATAGATTTTGCCCACGTTGGGTATATGGGAATCCCCTATACTTTCTATGTGACTTTTCTGTAACCTAAAGCTTCTAAGAAAATAAAATGAAAAAAAAAAAAAAGATACTGGTGGAATATACAGAAGAATATGATACTGTACATGCAAGAGAATAGATTTTACAGTGATGAAAGACACAATGTCTAAACATATTTTTATTTCAAATTTCTTTATTGGTTTATATTTTATTTGTTATTTTTGAAACTGTTATTTCCTCTTTATTTTATTTGGTTACTTTGTTGGCTTCATTTTTGGAGAGGTTTTGGATCACAGAAGGGTCACAACTGTGGCAAGGGAGGATCACTGGTGCAGGGTGTTAGTGATGGGGGATGCATGGAGAGAGGTCCACCTGAGGCATGCTTCTAAAGCATATTAATATGTTCAAGTGTTCATGGGCTGTTATCTCAGTGGGTGGATACCAACACAATAACCAAAAGAATATTGGATTCCCATTCTGGGGAGTACCGCTACATCCTATAATAGGATGGCAAGAATCCCCTGAATACAAGGGGAGTGCCTAGTGAAGGAAGACAGACCATTACACCAGTCCCTTGATATTGATGATTGTATTTATGAACCTTTTCTTGTGAAATTGAAACTTAGTCAATATTGTATACTGCCTAAGAGTTACCTCCTGAAAGCCTCCTTGTTGCTCAAATGTGGCCTATATTTAAGCCAAACTCAGCATATAAATGCACTATCTTTCCCTGACATGGGACATGACTCCTAGGGAAGAGCCTCCCTGGCACCAAGGGATAATTACCAAGTGCCAACTAGCAATGCATCTGGAAAAAGACCTTGACCAAAAGGAATAAGGGTAAATACAAATGAGTTTTTATGGCTAAGAGATTTCAAAGTGAGTCGGGAAGTCATTCCAGAGGTTACGCTTCTGCACTTCTCAACAGGATCTCATTGACTGCTACAGTAAACAGTGCCTCAAATAACGGGGCTCCTGAAGGCTCTAGAGATATCCAAACACTATAAACAGGACAGACAAGCTCAGGAATTTGGCACCGTGTCAGTGGGCCTTACTTTGGAATTTATGCTCCCCTGTGTAATAGAGTTAGACTCACTTATAGTTCCCCTACACATGGCTCTTCTGCCCCTTTTATTTGAATCTATAATTAGCACTATACTTGATAAATATATGTCCCAGAGACTTAAATCATTGTTCTGGCCATGTGCCAGTTGAGCCCTGAATTTCAGTAGAGTTGTAACACCTACTCTCCAGTTCATTGGTCTCACCCAGGACATCTATCAAGGAAATGATGATAGACAACACCCATCCCAGGGAACACAGAGTGTCTACAACTGCAAGCAAGATAGTTCCATCCATCTACCCCATGGGATCTAAGCCCCCTCTCAATTAGGGTATCACCATCCCCAAACCCTCAAGATTGGGGAATGAACAATGGACTAAAGTAGACTTATGATTATTCTATTGTAGACTTATTATTCTAGCAGTGGAAGAACTTTTATCATTCATATAAAGGCACTGGCCACCAGAGGATCTGAGGGGAGGGAGAGGGAAGAATAGGTGTAATATGGGGACATTTTCAGGATATTGGAATTGTCCTGCATGACATTATAATGACCTAGAGGCCATTATATATTTGTCATAACCTACAAAACTGTGCGGGGTAGAGTGTAAACTATAACGTAAACTATAGTCCATGGTAGGAACAATGCTTCGATATGTGTTCATCAATGCTAACAAGCATACCACACTAATGAAGGATGTTGTTAATGTAGGAAAGTATGGGAGGGGGAGGGGTTGTGGTATATGGAAAGCCCCTATATATATATAAAAGATTTATTTTTTAATTTACTTTTTATCCATTTAACCCTTCTACCCACCCACACCCGCCCCGTTTCTGCTGATTTTGTGTCCATTCGCTGGGCAATTTTCTGTGGCCACTTCCTGTCCTCTCCTCTCATCCTTCTCCTGTCTTCACCCAGATTTGATCCCGGGAACTTTTGATGCAGGAGAGAGGCATTGTGCCACTGCACTACATCAGTTCCTGTTTTTTTGGCATGTCTCATCTTGGCTCTCCCCTGCATCACTCTCCTGCTGCGGCACTCTCCTGCTGCATCATCATCTTGCTGCATGCAGTGCACCATGCACAGGGCCTGGCGGTGCCCCCACGCACAGGGCCTGACAGCATACCTGCTCGCGGGGCCTGACATCACACCCGCAGGTCCCCTCTTGTGGGACCTAATGGCACACCTGCATGTGGGGACTGGGGGTGGGGGCTGGTGGCACACCTACTCACAGGGCCTGACAGGACACCCGCACGTCCTCTCTCGCGGGGCCTGATGGCACACCTGCATGTGGGGCCTGGAGACCCATGCACCTTCTATATTTTTCTTTATTTTACTGGGAGGTCCCGGGGATCGAACGCAGGTCCCTCCATATGAGAGATGGAGGCCCAACTATCTGAGCCACATTGCACCCCAAGCCACTATATTTTTGATGTAACATTTATGTAGTCTAAAGCTTCTTTAAAAATAAATAAAATTAATTAAAAAGGACATTAAAAAAACTTCAAAGTCCTTGGGAAACCAAGTTTCTAATCTCAATCTGATACTCTGTCTTTCCATCTTTAGAGTTATATGAACTTTGCCTCTCTCTCCTTTCTCTTGCTCTATCTACATCCTCACCTGCCCCTCTCTGTCATACCCTTATCCTCAGTCCTGATTCCACTGCTTTGTTATGCATATGATCACAACCACATCCCCACAGCTCCTGAAATTACATATCCATGGTTTAAGTGAACTCATAAACATTGAGAATGTCACAGATAAAGTGCTAGAAGAAAAACTCTGATGGTTCTATTTTGGGTCAGGTGTCCATTCCTGGTCCAACGAATTAGCTATGATTTGTGTGACAAAGGGCCATAGTAGAAATATGGAAATGATACTCTTGGGGATGGTGTCATGAATCAGGCAAACACACAAAAAAGCATCTACTATACTTTGGATTTAAAACATGATCATCTAATTATAATATTAAAATGAATTCTTAGGGGTATTTGAGGAACTGCAAAGTATTCAATTTGTTTGGAGTAAAGGGGATAGGTTTAGGATTGAAGGATGATAAGGAAAAGCCAGAGTATTAAGAAGTTTGAATATTTTCTGATGACTAATAGCCAATGAAGGCTTTTATACAGGAAGTGTAAATGGCAGGGTAAGAATTACTTTTTGAAAAAATTATTCTGGCAGACGTGTGACAAACAGACCAAAGTAGAACAAAAGTGGAGGCAGAGAAACCTATTAAGAGATTACCAAAGGACTAAACAAAGGAAATGGCAGTATGGTAGAGAATAAAGATATTAAAGTGCATAGGTAACAATTGGGGACTGATTAAATATGGGAAGTGATGGGAGAGAGAGTATCAAGTATGATACCCAGCTTTCTGTCTTGAGCAGTTGAGTGGATGGTAGTGCTGTTTACTGAGAAAGGGGAAGTCAAGAATGGAGGAGTGGGAAGGGAAATGAAGAATTCAGTTAGGGACATCTGAGCTTGAGGTACCTATGGGTCAACCAATAATCTAGGATTATCCTATCAATAGGTAGGTCATCTTGAACTTAGGAAAACAATGAAAAGAGAAGGGTCTTAAAAGATGATAATATTTTTTAGGCATGTTCTGTGGCAAAGCAGAAGATGGACCTTAAAAGGACACTGAGGAGCTATAGCCACATACCTTGGATTAAAATTAGATGAGGGGTAATATAAGAAATTAGGAGAGATTTCAAGAAGTAGACATGGTTAATAGAGTCATATGATATGGAGAGGTCATAATAGATGAAAAGAGTCCAATGAATTTCATAATAGATCAGGCATTTCCATGTCACTGGAATAGTGAAGCTAGAAACCTGATTGAAATAATGAGGAGTAAATGGGAGGTGAGCTAGTAAAAGAAGTGAGTGGAAACAACACTTTCAAATGAGTGAGAGGGAGAGAAAATATAACTGACAAGTAATGATAAAGGATTGGGTGTGACCTTTTATGGTTGTTATTGTTTCAGCTTTGTTATTTTCTCTACTTATTTTATTCCATGAGAAATGAGTATGTTTATAGGTAAAGGAGAACCAACCCAGTCCAAAATGTGAAGATGCACAAAGCAAGGGGTAATTGATAGAACAAGTTTCCTGAAAACAAAAGGAGACAGGAAGCAATAGTATAGGTTGATGGATTAACTTTGGAAATAAAAATGGAGAACTCTTTATCTTCTATGATAATCTTTGTTTTATCTGGCCTGCTGCATGATTGAACTAGAAAATGCCCACTTTCTGTTTTCTGTGTAATAACTGGAGTATGATGTAATTAGGTTGGGGTCTTCAATCTTGGCAATACATCCTTAAGAGTTTAAGGATGCCCCACACCAATGAATTTTTTCTTTTGTCCCCATTTTCTTTCAACAATGGTGTGCTAATTAAAAGAGTTTTTAGTTTTAGTTTTTTTAAAAAACATCTTTATCAAGGTTTAATTAACTTATAATTTACTGCATATATTTGAAGTATACAATTTGGTAAGTTATGACATGTATACACCTGTGAAACTACCACCATAATCAAGATAAGGAATGTATCTACATATCTATTATCCCCCAAAATGTCTTCTTGCCCTTTAGAAATCTCTCCCACCTGTCTCTTTCCCACCCTTCCCTCTTACAGTTCTCCTCCTCTCTCCCCCCACTTTCAGAACCACAGAGAGTCTTACTGTCAGTATAAATTAGTTTGCATTTTTCTAGATTGTATATAAATGGAATCACATATAAGTACTATTTTTCTCTAGTTTCACTCAGAGATTCAGCCATGTTGTGCAGATCAACAATTCATTTCTTTTAATTGCTGAGATTATTCATTGTATGAATGTACCTCAGTTTATTTTTCCGTTCACCTCTTGATGGACATTTGTGTTGTTTCCAGTTTGGGACTATTACAAATAAAGCTACTATGAACATTAATGTACAAGTCTTTGAATGGACATACACTTTCACTTCTTTTAGACTGGAATGGTAGGATCATATGGTAGGTATGTGTTTAACTTTTTAAGAAATTGTCATATTCGTTCTGTAAGTGGTTGTACTGTTTTACATTCCCACCAACATTATGTGAGAGTTCCAGTTCCTCCACTTTCTCATCAACACTTGGCATGGTCTGTCTTTTTTTAAATTTTTTATTATCTCTAGCCATTCCAATGAATATATAATAGTACTGCAATGTGGTTTTTTTTTTTTTTTTTTAAGATTTTATTTATTTATTCATTTATCCCCCCTTTGCTGCTTGTGCTCGCTGGGTCAGCTAACCACACCGTGCGGGCGGGCTTGCCTTCACCAGGAGGCCCTGGGAACCGAACCCGGGGCCTCCCATATGGTAAACGGGAGCCCTACTGATTGAGCCACAGCCGCTTCCCTGCAATGTGGTTTTAATTTGTATTAATTACCATACATAATTATGAATCATGTTGAGCATCTTTTCATGTGCTTATTTATTGTCCATTTATTGTCTTTATCAAAGTGTTTCTTCATATCTCTTGGCCATTTTTAAATTGGATTGTTTATTTTCTTATTAATGAATTGAGAGTTATTTTTATTTTCTCCTAGTCTGTGATGTTTCTTTTCAGTCTCTTAATAGTATCTTTTGTAAACCAGAAATTTTTAATTTTGATGTTCAGTTTATCAATTTGTTCTTTTCTGGGTCATGCTTTTGTCTTATCTAAGAAATCTTTGCATAACCCAAGGTAAAAAATGTTTACTCATTTTTTCAAAATTTTATAGTTTTAGGTTTTATATTTAGTCCTATAATCCATTTTGAGCTAAACTTGTACATGATTATCAAGTTTCATTATTCTGCATATGGGATCCAATTGTTCTAGTATCATTTATAGAAAAGACTCTCCTTTCTCTACTCAATTGCTTTTGTACTTTTGCCAAAAACTAATTTTTCATGCATGTGTTATGTTATTCTTTCAATATTGTTTTTTTTTTTTTTTTTTTTTGTATTTCTTTTGCCTATTCTACTCTTTTGACTTTCCATATGAATTTTGTAGGTGTAAGTTTTTTGTAGATTCCCTAAATCATGTTGAGGAAATTTCTTTCTATTCCTACTTTGTGGAGTGTTTTTATTTGGAATAGATATTGGGTGTTGTCAAATGTTTTTCTGTAAATCTGGTGAATGACATTGATGAATTTTTGACTGTTAAACCAACTGTGCATTTCTGGGATATACTGAATATAGGTAGGATGTATTACTCTTTTTATATATTGTTGGATTCAATTTGTTAAAATTTTATTTAGAATTTTTAATCTATGTTTATGGAGGATATTGACCTGTAGTGTTCCTTTTTGTAATGTCTGGTTTTAGTACCAAGGTAATTCTGGCATTATTGAGAGTTGGAAATTTCCCCCCTTTTAATTATTGGGAGAATTTGCATAGAATAGGTACTATTTCTTCCTTAAAGTTGTGGTAGTCTTCACCAATGAAACTATCTGCAACTTAAGTTTTCTTGGTGGGAATGTTTAAACTATAGGTTCAACTTCTTAATGGAGAAAGGCTGTTCTAGTTATCTCTTTCTTTTTGACTTGGCTTTGGTGCCTTGCTTCTTTCAAAAAATCTGTCCATTTCACCTAATTATCAAATTTATTGGTATAAAGTTATTAATAATTTTCCTTTAATAATTTAATATTTGTATAATCTGTGATGATGCAATCTTTTCTATTCCTGATATTAGTAATTAGTATATTTTCTTTTTTCTGTGTTCATTTCAGTAGAAGTTCATCAATTTTATTAATCTTTCAAATGTAGCAGTTTTGGTTTCCTTGATTTTTTTCAATTGTTTTTCTATCTTCTGTTTTTAAATTTCCATTCTGAACATTACTATTTCCTTTATTCTTCTTACTTAGTGTTAATGTGCTCTTGTTTCTTAGTTTCTTAAAGCAGAAGTTTAGATTATTGATTTGAGATCTTTCTTCATGTCTAATTTCATATTTTAAATTTCTCCACAAATTATGTTTCAACTTGGCTAGGCTTAGGTTATTCAAACATTAATCTATGTATTTCTGTGAGGGGATTTTGCAGAGGTACTTAAAGTCCTTAATCCATTGTTTAAGAAAGATGGTACTGGGTTAACAGGTGGTCCTGATTCAAAGAGTTGAAAGGCCTTACAAGCAAGAATGAAGCTTCCCCTTGAAAGAGAAGAAATTCTGCCTGTGGACAGTAGCTTTGGCCTGTGTTCATGGAATTTCATCCTGATCATGTTCCCTTCCTGAATGCCTACCCTATGGAATTCAGACTTGCTTGGCCAGCTCTCACAATTGTAAAAGGTAATTATTTGAAATAAGTTTCTTTATATAAATAAATGAATAATAAATAAAAATGAATGAATGAATATTTCCTACTGGTTATGCTCTCTGGTTGATCCCTGACTGATAGAGTAGCAGGTAGTTGGGTCTGCTTTTTATCCAATCTGACCATTTTTGCTTTTTAAATGGAATAGTTAGATCATTTACATGTATGTTATTATTGATATGGTATGGGTTAAATCTATTATCTCGTCATTTGTTCTTTATTCCCCTGTTACTCTTTTTCTGCCTTCTTTTGGAGTTTTTGAATATTTTATTTTATATGCCTCTTGTTGGCTTATTATTGATATAGTGTTTTATAGTGTTTTGTTAATTCAGTTGTTGCATTATGTTTTATAGTATATAATTTTTAACTTATCACAGTCTACCTCAAGTGATATTGTACCACTTTTAGTACAAGAATCTTACAGTTTTACTACCTCTATTTCTTCACTGCTAACCTTCCTGCTGTTGTCATCATCATTTTCCTTCTGCTTAATGAATTTTTCCAGTTTTTGTAAAGTCTTTATTTTGCCTTCTTTTAAAAAATTGTTTTGGCTGGGTATAAAATTCTACATTAACATTTTATTTTTTCCAGTCTTTAAAGATGTTCCTCTATTATCTTATCATTTACACTGTTTCTTATAAGAAAACTTCTATTATTCTTACATGAATTCCTCTATATGTAGATTATATTGGTAGTTGCTTCTAAGATTTTCTCTTTGTGCAATGGTTTTGAGCAATTTGATTATGATGTGCATTAGTGGAGTTTTTTTTGTAGTTGGGCTTTTTTAAGCCTTTTGGATCTTTGGTCATTGTTATAAAATTTGGGGAATTTTCAGACATTATTTCTTCAAACATTTTTTGTGCCCTCCCACTCTCTCCTCTTTTTCAGGGACTCCAATTACAAGTGTATTGGGCTTCTTGAAGTTGTCCTACAGCTCACTGTTTCTCTTATATATTGTAAATTCTCTTTTCTTTGTTTGTTTAATTTTGGATGGTTTCTATTGCTGTTTTCAAATTCACTAATCTTTCCTCCTGCAATGTTTAGGCTGCCAATAACCCAATGTATTTATTATCCTACACATTGTAGTTTTCATCTGTAGAAGCTTGATTTTTTTTTAATGTTTCATGCCTGTGCTTAACTTTGTAAACATATGGAGTATGGTTTTAATAACTTTTAATGTCCTTGTATGCTAGGACTCACATCTGTGTTAGTTCTAGGTCAGTTTCAATTGATTGATATTTTTTTCTGAATTATAGGCAGTGCATTCCTGATTCTCTGAATGTCTAGTAATTTTTATTAGATGCTAAACATTTTGAATATTATCTTGTTGGTTGCTGGATATATTGGTATCCCTATAAATATTCTGAGCTTCTTTCTGGGATACAAGTAAGTTACTTGGAAACAATTTCATTTTCTTAGCTCATGCTTTTAAGATTTTTTTCCAGTGGAACTAGAGTAGTGCTTATTCTAGAGCTAATTAGTCCCCACTACTTGTGTACTCTACCCAGTGTCCCATGAATCATGACATTTTCCAATCTGACTTATGGGAACAGGCATTATTCCCAGAATTGGGTGAACACTGTTATCTCTAATTCTTTAGGTAGTCCTTTCCTTTGACTCAGGGAGTTTCTTCATATGCATGCTTTTTTTTTGAGGTGCCCCTCTGCAAATCTCCAGTATCTCTATGTAGTTCTCTTCTCTCTATTAGTCTGTCATATGAACCTACCTGGATTACACTTCCCTGCACTGTGGCTTGTAAATTCTCTCTCGGCAGTATACTGAGACAATCAGAGTGCCCATTTAATTGTTTACTGTCTCTCAGGAATCACTGTCCTTTGATGTCTCACATTCCATGTCCTGTTTCATATGTTCTATCCTGTTTTCTGAGTTCTTTCAGGTTAGAAGGTTAATCTGGTTTTTAGTACTCCATCTTGCTCAGATGCAGAAGTTTAAACCAATTTTTAAAAAACATTATGGATGATTTTAATGTACATCTGAGTTTAGAAACACTAGTTTGTGTAACTCCTCTTACAAATATATCAGTAGTTTTCTCTGCAAAGAAAATGTTGAAGCCCAATGTATTAATCAGCCAAAGGTGTGCTGATGCAAAATAGCAGAAATCAGTTGGTCTTTATTAGGGGTGTTTAATTGGGATAGAAGTCCACAGTTACCAGGCCATAAAGTGTAAGTTTCTTTCCTCACCAAAGTACATGCCACGTGTTGGAGCAAGACAGCTGCCAATGTTTGCCAGAGTTCAGGCTTCTTGGGTTCTTCTCTTCTGAGTCCTCCATTTTGCTCTGGGCTTAGCTCCTCTGTTTCTTCCACAAGGCCAGCTGTGAACTCTCAGGTGAATGGCTCGTCTCTATCCTGAGGCTTTCTCTCCTTCCCCACCAGAACCCCAACATCAAAACTGTTCCAACTCTGTCCTTTTGCCATGTCTTTTATCTTTGAGACCCCACCCACCAAGGGATAGGGCTCAACACCCTACTGACGTGGCCCAGTCAATGCCCTAATCGTCACTTAATCTTGCCCAGATTAACAGACCAGTTTACAAGCATAATCCAAAATCTATTTTTGGAATTCATAACTTCATCAAACTGCCAAACTGCTACACCCAATCCAAGAAAACTATCCTATAACTATAGCTTTCATTTCCTCTTCTCACTATCGTGATCAATGCCTCATTTTTCAGTACATAATAAGGTAGTTTGAAACTATAAAAAAATTCTGAGCTTTTGTTTCTGGAAGTGGTCTTATTGGAAGAAGAAAGGCTAATCCAATTTACTTATTTCCCTCCTGCTCCTCCTAAAAAAGGAAGGAGATATAACTAATATCCTTATCAACAAAGTTTTAGCAGGGAAGGAAACTAAGGCTGGGGAAGTGGTTGAATTCTGCCTCTGTGTGCTCAAGATTCCCTCTATCACTCACCCCTATATCCCATGTCTAGAGCCATGTTGCCTTCTATTTAAAACATTAACCCCCACAAGAATAAACAGATAACATTTCTGATTCAACTTAATACATCTTGCAAAGGCTAACATTTTTAGAAATACTGAAAAATAGAATAATTATAAAAGCAAAAAACTTAATCAGTTTTCTAATCATTAACTTCTAGTCATTAAAACAAACAAAACCAAGCAAAACACATTTTTAGCCCTACTTACGCTTACTCTGTTTTCTTTCTTTCTCTCTCTCCCTCCATCTCCCTCTCCCTCCACCTCTCTCTCCCTCCCTCCCTCCCTCCTTCCCTGCCTACTTGCCTGTGCTTCCATTTTTGGTACAGGTGATGGATTCTTTTGTGGTTCTTTTTATGTAGGGATTGTCTTTTGAGCACTGTGGTAGATGCTATATATAAGTAGCAAAAAATCATCCCCATTTTCCTTCTCCCTTTGCTCTCCTCCAGTATAGAGTCTGGAAAGCCAAATCACTAAACATTGCTTTCTTACAGACAAGAGTGGTTATGTAGCCCAGTTCTGAATAAGGAAATAGAAGTAGAAGTACTGGGTGGGATTTTGAGGGCAGACTTGGCTGGTGTACCCCACTGGTCTTGTCCTTTCTACTTCTTCAAGTCAATACTTCTTCAAGAAACAGTATTAAGGTACCTAAAAATGCAGCAACTTTCAAATGACCATAACTAACAGCTAAGAGTAGCAGGCTAGGTAGATCAATGTCTTTGTACAGGTGTATCAGCCTATAATGTTGGCCTCTCTATATATTTTTTACATTAATCAAAAATAAATCCCTAAAATAAAAGTCACTATTCATGAGATTTTCTACAGTTTCCAGCCTAACATTATCTTAATTGATATAATCCCTTTTTATGCCCAAATCAAAATGTCATATAGGAATGTCCCTATCCAACTTTGGGCCAGCTTCCCTAGGTTCAGTCTGAGTGACTGTGATTTGTTATCAGCCTTTAGACCATGATTGACAAGTAAAATGCTCACTCTCCACATATAAGGAGCGATAATGTATAATGAGAATGTCATTCCCTCTGAAGGAAAATGAAAATAAAGAATATATTTCATTCATCATACATTTTGGTATTTTTGTGTTTTATTCAACATGCTCTAAATTTTAGAACATCAAAATTGCTAAATACTATTTAGAATTTCTATGAAAATTTTCCAGAAGTATGTATTTTCCATATCAGTATGTCAGCACCAATAATAAAAAATATTAAATTTCATTATACATAATACTTATATACATTTCTTCAAAATATCAGACTATTTCATCCTTTATTATTGCTGTGAGTGTATTTCATAAATATTTCTAAGAGAATTATTCTCAATATTCCCAGATAAAAACAACATGGAAAATAAAGCTATCTAGATGATTGCATATTGCTGTCTAATTTAGGTGTCAGTGGATTGCATTTTACATAAAAAAACCTTTATTAAAAAATCTCTAGTCAATTTTTAAGCACCTGAAAAATAGCATTTGTGAATCAAAGTACCATACCTTTTATTTCTTCTTTGCTAAAGTGATAGTCATCAATATCTTTACATACTTAAGTATCCATTTTGCCTGAAATTTTAGTCCTTTTTGAGTAAGGACTATTTGATATTCATAAAGTATAGAATGAATAACCACTAATTCTAATTTATATTTAATCATCCATTGTGACTCATACAATAGTGACTCATTCCAATGTCAAAATTTCAGAATATCCAGCTATTTTAAAATAAGCTTACTTTTTTGTATCCTGGAAAGGAAGCTGTTGAATAGGATTGCAAGAAGTAGTCAACATGTTTTTTTTTTTTTTTTTTTTTTTTTTTTTTTTTTCCTCATTTAAGATTTTGGATAAGTTTAAAATAGCAAGAAATATTACTTCCAGGAGAACATGTATTTCTAAGGTAGGTGATTTGAATTAGTCACTTTGTAAAAGAACGATGTGACTTTATAAATGCAAATTGATCAATACCAGTCCAAACCTTGCCCCTGCATTCTATTATATGCATTGACATCACAAAATTAAACACATCTCAAGCTGAAATCATTATTTTACTCCTGGTTCCTCTACCAGGCTTCTTTGATTTGGTCAAACTGTATTATTATTTTCCTTATCAAGTTTATCATTTTAAAATTAATTTGACTCCATCCAATTTCTCTGCTTCCACATCCAGTAAGTCTTTGAATTCCATGCTGACTGCAATTACTACATGAAATATCCTCCCTTAACTTCTCCCTTATTCACAGTTCAACTATTCTTCAAGCCCAACTTAGCTCTACCATCTTCATGAAGACTAGACTCTGAACGTTGCAACACAAAGCAATCATTCCCTCCCCTGATCTTTTGGGCACATATTATGTTTTTAATTGATTTGACACTTAATTTAAACACTTTGTCTTATATTTTGAGGGCTATTATAACAGAAAACCTTATGGAACTTTTACTCCATGGCACCCTAGCAACCTTGTACATATCCACATAGGCCATGTAAGCTTAAACCATAGCTGACCTGAGTCTTGGCAGAACACCTTATAATCCCTCTGGACATGAGAGCATGAGAGGCTTATGAAGGACTACTAAAAGGTCATTTTCCACCAGTTTCCTTGTCTACCAAGAGACTATCATGAGACAGTATCTTATCACCCCCTAGGTCTGATGAGCTATGGTATGTTCTGCCTTCCCCTTTAAGCTACAGTTGCAGGCTGTAAAACTGATTAGTTGCAGCAGGGCATTGGTGCCCTAGCAAACAGTGGGTCTCATTATTTATGTTGCAATCATATAGCCCTTTTGTTTCAGTGCCACCCTATGGGATAAATTAGGTGGGGAACTTGCACTTTTAGCTACTCTTACTTTCACCATGTATGTAATTATTTAACTATCTGGACTTTTAAGGCCTTGTTGTTTCTTTACCAGCAGAATCTGCCAAGCCTTGCCTTTGCCTTGAGACTTTCCTTTTCCTGCTTCTTCCTGGGAAGTTTCTCAAAATAATCACCCCGTTAATTAATTTATGAAAACTGTATCCATTATACTTTTTGTCCCACCTATAGTTTTATTTCCAACTATTATTTTTATAACTAATAATTCTTGAGTTTTAATAATCTCTTTTTTCATATGTAATAGTTTTCCTTAGCTCCTTGTATATTTCTAACATTCTTATTTCAATTCTTAGTTTATTTATTGTAATAACTCTGCTCCAAATGCTAAATGTTTTTGTTTTCTATTTCTGAGGTTTTGCCCTCCTTGAATGTTTAGTTATTTTGCTGGTGAGCTCATGTTTCCCTGGGGATATCAGCTATTCTTCCTGGCAATGTGAACTATGAAAGGGCCAACAATTAGGCCCTAGTCTGTATCAGCTCTAGGGAATTTAAGGAGACTGAAGGGGTGAGTCCCAGAATAGGTGGTTCTGAACCCAAAAAACTACTGCTAATTACTTCTTTCATATGATGCCCTCCTACCAGATAATTCCTCTGTCCAATGTTTTACAGCTCTTGAGGCAGCTCTTGAGACTAATTCATTAGCTCTGGGAGTTTGAAATGGAAACAGTGGATAAGTGAATACCTGAGGTCAGCTGGTAGGACAACCTTTCCTGTTCCCCTCAGAAATTACTTTTTCCTTGATAGGATACCTCCATCAGCATTTTGGGCTGCTGCTAGTACTGACTATGGTGATTATCTCAGAGTAATGCAAGGGAGAGGCAGGAACAGAACTTAAATTGTTTTCCTCCAATGTATTTTTTTATCCTCTGACCAACTTATCTCCAAAGCTGCAGCCTGCCCCTATCACCCCACCCTCTGTCTCTCTCTCTGTCTCTCTGTCTCTCTGTCTCTCTGTCTCTCTCTCTCTCTCTCTCTGTCTCTCATACCTTGAATACTGTTTCCTTCTGGAAGCTGGGTTTCTCCCAGGTTGATTTTCAGGAGGGAGTCGTCCATACATGCTAGTTTGTATTCTCACTAAGAACAATTTATTACAGAATATTAGAATCCAATCAAACCTTAAAGATCATCTATACCTTTTTCTCCATACAATAGATTAGAAACATTGGAGTTTAAATAGGTAAGTGACTTACCTGAGGTCATACAATTGATTAATGGTAGAACAGAAGGTATAATCCAGCTCTCTAGATTCCTATGCCATTATTTTCCAACTAAACATTGGTACATTCCCTTGAAGTCTACATTAAGTGAATATTCTATAGGTTGTATATAGGCAAGCTCTTCTTGACTTTTTTTTTTTTTTTTGGCTGAGATCTTATTGAAATCCAGGCTTCTAGAAGCCTCTACTGTGAAGACCATCAAATCTATAAAGAATTCACTTGACCCACTAGAATTAGCAAGATTGGAAGTGACATCTGGTCATAGTTATCTTAGAGAAGTGCAATATGATTTCATGTCTACAAGAGTGCAAAAGAAATAACTAGAACCAATTTGTACAGTTTCTATTACTCCTATTCCTACCATTAACTCTTTTGCATATTTCATTATTGCCTTTGGAATGCTTTAAATTGATTACTTTAAATGGCCATACTTATCTGCAATAACAGAGATTTTGGGTAGCACAAATGTTCTCATAACATTGCAGTGATGTATGCTTGAAACTTATATAATCTATTTACAATTCATTATGTTCTGGCTGGAACAGCAGTGCTTTGAGATCAGAAGGAATACCTGACTCATATTTTGCAAAACAACCAGATGTGAGTCTATTGACATAACAGCTGGAAGGTCTACACTTTTAGGTGAAATCATATGCATGTTAACAAGAAGGGTCAATTTAATATTTAAAAAAAAATAGTCTCAGAAATTCACATGAGTAGCATGAGGGTAAATTTGGCTGTTACTGTATCCCTTGGCATACTAATTATTGTTCAATTCTCTATTGGTCATGTAGCATTTTTATTTTCATGCATTTTAGGTTTTTTTAGAGATTTATCTTTCTCTAAGTGCTAGAGTTCCATTTACTCAGGCTTATAGAGATAATAAGTGTAGGCTAAAACCCTGGGATAGGCAATAGTAAAGTACATTCCTTAGACACCTTTAACAGTGTTCACACACAGCCATAGATATCAATACTACAAGAATGCACTCAGACACTGCCAAAAACTTAACCGCTATCTGAGGATAAGGCAGAGTGAAGAGAGTGGGGAGTCAGATCTCCTTCAAACCTTGGTTCTCACACTTATTAGCAATACATCTTGGATGAATTATGGGTTTAATTTTCTTCATCTATAAAATGAAGATAATGCTACTTTATAGAATTCTTGTGAGGTGAAATGAGGTAAGCATTAAAATACATAGTACAATACCTAGTCATAGTTAATAATAAATGGCTGCAATAAAGGATCTCAGGCCATTTGCAAAACTGGTCAGTGATTACTGGACAATAGCTTTGTACTAACACATATCCCCAGAGACACAAAAATACCACTGTGTTCTACCAGAAAGAGTAGGGCCTTATGAAGGATGGGTAAAAAATAGAGTTCTGTCTCACGTCCATCTTACAGTAGGCTCAGTGTGTCTCTGAAACTACTCTGTGGTTATTTCCACAGTTTCTTTAGGTACAATTCGAAGTGATATACTGAAAAATTGGCAGACTCCCCATATTGGGAATTCTGAACCTTGGAGAGAGGGCTACTATGGTGAGAAAAGCCACGTGGAAGCCAGTGAAACTAACTCTGCCTTCCAAAATAGTAAAATGAACACAATAGTATATTCCTGAAGGAATTGCAGAGATTAGTGCCATCATTAGTGCCAGGATTTCAAAGATACAGAGCTTGTTTTTCCTACCATTTCCTATTTAACTTGCCTATTTGGCTTATGCAGAATACAGATTGGGCTTGTGAGGAAAGGATAAGTTTTCTTAAACTTTCTTTTTAAAAGGATAAGTAAAAAAATCATAAGTTTATTATGGTAGTGAATCCAATTGTAGTTGCTGTTGAAGATTTTTTTTTTAATTGATAGAACAAATAACCAAATCCCCTGGTATTTGGTATGCAGCTTTTGATCTGGCAAGTGACTCTTTCTCTATACCTGTTAGTAAAGACTATCAGAAGCTGTTTTTCTCAGCTGGCAGAACCTATGTGACACTCAGATTAAGAGAAGACTCCAAACATATCCAGGCTTCTGTGCCAGCAGCTCCACCAGTTGGCAGAAGATTCTGGGCCATTGTTAGTCCGGCTTGGATTGGATTGTTGCAATTTTCCATTGACTTTAATTACAGGGCATAGTAGTACTAAGAGTCATCCTAGGGGATCACCTGTATTCCAGGCAAACTCTTCTTTACCTCCATTGTGTAGGTGCAGTGCTATTTATCCTTGCACCCCACTCATCCCAGCCAGTACAGTAATTCCTTTCTTTACCTATTAATTCAGAGGCACAAGGAGCCCAAAGTGGCCAGGTGGCAGTCTTAACTTCCAGTTCATTGGAATTGTTGTGTTCCCTGGTGGAAGCACTCTTCCTTTTGGAACTAAGATCTGTAGACTAGCAGAGCTTATGGTTGCAGGGACAGGAAGCAAAAATTTTCCTAGTGGAACACTAGGGTAATAGTGAGAGGTGTCACTCCCATTTCCACCCCTTGATTCTTGGACCCATGAATCCTGGCTAAGGGAGAAACAGCACCATAGAGTGGGTGCTGATTTAGAGCATATGCAGTCTCCTGCAGAACATTGCCCTAGCCCTGCATGGTATTGCCACCTAGTTGGTACTGTAATTGAGTCCTCAAAAGGCCTTTCCACTATTCTTACAATCCAGCTGTTTCAGGATGACGGGGAACATGGTAAAACCAGTGAATTCCATGAGTATGTGCCCATTCCCACACATCATTTGTTGTGAAGAAAGTTCCTTGATCAGAAGCAGTGCTGTGTGGAATACCATAGTGGTGGATAAGACATTTGGTAAGTCCACGGATGGTAATTTTTGAAAAAGCATTGTGTGCAGGGAGGGCAAACCTATATCCAGAGTATGTGTCTATTGCAGTTTGAACAAATTGCTGCCCTTTCCATGATGGAAGTGGTCCAATGTTACCAGGTAGCAGGCTTATCACCTTGGGGAATGGTGCCATATGGGGGATGGAGTGTAGGTCTCTGCTGCCTGATCCAACTTTATATTCCTTCCACCATTATTCCATACCCTTAATATCCATTCTCAAACATATTCCCCTGATTTCTGTCTATATAAATTGGAAAACGCATGCAGTTGTTTTAGAGTATAACATCCTTCCTCATGGGTCACACTTTGTATTTCACCTTTGGGAGATTTTTGTGGCTTTAGTCTATTTATAGGCCTGGAAGAAAAGAGGGGTGGTGGGGGTGGGTAAGGAGAGGCATTAGAAGTGTCTTGCAAGCCAATTACCTCAAGGCATTCTCTTGAAGTTTCATCAGGGTGGAGGTTGGGTAGGGCAGGCTTGAGTTTGGGTAGTCCTCTCCCCAGGGCAGGTAGGAGGACAGGTGGCTATCTTTCAGGGCAGACAATTACAGGCTTATCTGACAAATTATTTAGGATTGCAGTATGCCCACTGCCATCATCATCAACCCCCATATGTCTCCATCCCAATTTACAGGGTTCCACTCCTTTCCAATCAATTCCCTCACTTTAACAGCAGGTACCCTGCAAGGTTGAGATTTTAGTTTCTGTTATAACTCTGCTACTTAAACAATGAGACTCTGAGTCTGGTTTTCAGAAATCTGAAGTTGTCAGCTGCACAGAACAAGATTTTCTTTCAGAGCACACATAGAAACTTTCAAATTATTCATGGGGTGCTTACGTTGCAAATTTGAAGCCTTTAGCTCATCCCTTTATTTTGTAACTGTATTCAGCATATTTAGGAACAGCCAGCCAACATCACTGTAACTTTTAACTCCACAAAACTCTGTTAAGGTTTTAAAAACACTCTCACCCAGATCCTTGCCTCTTATAAGCATGGGAGTAATCATATCCAATGGTGATATTTTGTGTACCTCTATTGCCAACTCAATCCATGAACTGTCAGTGGCCTCTTGATTATTGGAAACAGTCAGTAGTGCTCTTGAATCTAATCAGAGTAGAGAGCCAATTGCAAAAATCCCAGAACCAATTCAGAAATTCCATTTTTAAGACTCTGTTTCTCAGGAACTACTCCCAGTACCAAACTATATTAGTCAGGGTTCTCTAGGGAAACAGAACCAACAGGAGATATCTGTAAATAGTATGAGATTTTAAAAATTGCCTTGTGCAACCATGGGGATGCTCAAGTCCAAATTCCATAGGACAGGCTACAAGCCAGGGACTCCAATGAAGGTCATCATTGAGTTCCCCCAGGAGATGCTGGTTATCTGAAATAGAGATGGGAATTCTTTCTCTGAATGCTGAAATCACTTCTCCTTTTAAGGCCTTCAACTTATTGGATGGGATGCCACTCATTGCTGAGGGCAATCTCCTCAGTTGATTGTAGATGTAACCAGCTATCTATGCAATCAAATTACTGATGATTAAAGTCCATGAAATGCCCTTATATTATAATTAGCACAGTGCTTATTTAACCAAACAACTGGGCACCATTACCTGATTGAGTTGACATATTAGCCTAACCATTACCGGGGTCTATTCCTATTTTCTTTGAATCTGGAATCTCTTCCCACCACACATTTTTTTAAAAAGGGCACTAAAGTGTGAAGATTTGTGGCAGTAAGGAAGTAAGAAAAATGAATAATAGAGAAGTATGTCCAATATTGATTAATAGCCACATCTTTAATTTTCAAATTCAAAGAAAATGCACCTTTTTTTCTATATACAGTAGGGTTGGGGGGTGATCTTCAAATAGAAGTATTTTGTGTCTCAAAACATCACAGGAAATTTCATTTAGCATATATACTATAATCTGAGAAGACCACCAATATAATCTATATTCAGAGCTGTTGAATACATAAAACCTTAATGAAAGATCAGTCTTGAAAGATGTGTCAGGATCTGAAGCAGTGTACAAAGCAGAGGTGGTTTGTCATGCAGGGAGAAATAATGAGAAAGTAATTTATCTTTGTTTACAATGGCAGAGAGTGTGTGCACATGCGTGCTTAGTGTCCCTTTGGATAATATTTTGGACTGATTTGCTAAGAAGGAAGAACTTTTTCTCATGGGCTCAATCAAGCTAGGAAGAATAAAGTTTTAAGCTTTCTCAGTTTAGAACAGCCCAACAGGGAAAAACTAAGATTGTCTCATTATCATGCATTTTAATTATTCTGGGATAAAATTATCAGAGGAAATTGAAGCACTTGAGAGTTGAAAGAGTAAATGATATGACTTTTCTTGAAAGACTAATGGACCTTATTGTGTACATAATTCTACTGACTGAAAATAAAGCACTGTATTTTTTAGCCTTTTAAAGTGGTTTTTAAATATTACCAAACTGTAACTTGTCATTTTATTTTCTTGATTATATCAGTTAAAAATACAATGTTGCAATATTTTAAAAAGTGATATTTGAGGGATGGGATGGTTTAAGATATTGAGAGAGTTCCTACATAATATTTGCCTGAATTTTCATAAAAACCCTACAGCTGATGGTATACTTGGTGGTAAATATTGTACACTTTTCCTCTACCTCTAGGAATATATATATCCATTCTCATCACTGCTATTCAAACTTGTACTGAGAGTTCTTCCTAATGTAATAAGGTAAGTGAAAGAATTCAAATGTAAAGAATTTATAGATGAGAAAAATGAAATTTATAAAAGTTAAGCAACATATTTGTAGTCATACAAGTTGTAAATAAATTGGAGAGCAGTATTTGAACACAGGTTTTCATTTTGTGAGGGATTCGTAACCTCTAGACTACTAGTGTCATCAGGAAAGAGAATACTTCCTATTAATTTAAAACTAATAGTTGAACAATTATGACTTGACTAATAATCTGTGTTTCTAACTAAAATTATCTTCTAGAATTCTAGATAGGGCTCATCTTAAATAGGCTTTTCCATATAATTTTATACTTGAAAAACTTAGTAAAATTTAGTTTTAGATTTTAGGTTACATGAAGAGTCCTTAAAAACACGTAAATATATAATGAGGTGCCGGAAGATAGTCAAGGGTGTGAATATATTGTCCAACTTTAAATAGGAGTTCAAGAAAAGTTAGGTGATGACTTGAATACATCTAAATTAATTACTTATGCATAGCCAGGACAAAGGTTGGTGTCTTGTTCTTCAAATAACAAAACACTGAAAGTAGATGACTATGAATAAGATTCTCCCAAGCACATAAAGATCATAGAGTGGGAGGCCATAATTTTACCCTAGTAAAACAGTCACAAATGCATGTAAATTGCCTTTACATGCATGAATATATGCTGCCTTCCATGGACAACATAACTAGGCCAGACTATCTACCTTCTAGTTCCTCAGAGCAAGAATGGAACTTCCCAGTGGTGGGTCCTCCCTGTGGGAAGGGGCTTGTAATTAAACAGGAAGTAGGACTTCTCAGTGGGTAGGAACCCACTTGGTTCTTTGAAATAGGGTTTCTAAACTTGGAAAACTAGATAGTAATATTGGGTAAAATGCTGTTCAAAATAATATTGTCATATTTATGGTACTAGGGAATATGGGATGGAACATGAACCTTTTATGTATATTTACTCACTTTTTAAATTAGTCTGATCCTTTATCTCTTCAGAATTACTACTAGGGACAGGCATAAGGAGACAATGTCCTTCTTAAAATTTATTTTAATATCTTCCAAAATGAGTTTTTTAGGGAAAAAATCTGATGTTCTGTGTTTATTTTACTGATGTATACAGAATCATTTCAAGCATACATTTTTAAAAGGTGTGGAATTAAATTCAGATTTTTAAAAAGATACAAGAGAAAAACTGTTGGGAGAGTAAAAGAGTAAAAAGTATGACTTTGTGCCATAAAATTCTCTATATTTTGAAAGATTGTGAGGTACTTACACTGTGATAACAAAAATACATCTATGTTGTTAAGATTGGAACTATTTTCTCTTGAGAGAACAGTAACTATTTTGAAAAGAGCTATAACCTTTAGTGTGGCAGTGGTAACCACTTTAAAGTGATTAATTCCTTCAAAGATGGAATAAAAACAAACATGATATACAGGGTCCCTGGCTTTAACATGAATGTTAAAGTGTTATCAGAAAAAGGTAGAATTATGAGAAGCGGCTGTGGCTCAATCAGTAGGGCTCCCGTTTACCATATGGGAGGCCCCGGGTTCGGTTTCCGGGGCCTCCTGGTGAAGGCAAGCCCACCCGCACGGCGTGGTTAGCTGACCCAGCGAGCACAAGCAGCAAGGGGGGGATAAATGAATAAATAAATAAAATCTTTAAAAAAAAAAAAAAAAGGTAGAATTAGATGAACTTTCATTCTTTCAATCCTTCATTTGCTTATTTAGAGTCTTTTTGATGGAATATTTGATGATTAATCAGGCTAATATTTTATTATAATTGTTTCTAGGTTTGTGTGTGTGATTTTCATGGCTCTTTATTTTTCCCTTTGGGGAAAAAAATATGTATAATAAGCCCTTGAACAAAATCTACTTAAATTGTTGAAACTATCAGACAATATTATGCAAGTTGTCATTCAACATATTATAGAGGCATGTTTCTTTTGTCTCCAAAGAGGAAAAGACTGTTGGATGGCTAGAGCATTGGTTTCTCTGAAATCTTAAAAGATTCATTAAATTCAAGGGATATTTCCTTTTTAAAAAAAAAGTAAAATCAGACCACAGAGATGTTGAAAACCTGAAATACAAGGAATTACTTAGTCACAAATTCATGAGCTTAGCTATTTGTTCAAGTTTTGATAACTGTATTAATTTTGGACTTCAATTATCCTGACCATCAATTTTTTATCTATTTCTGTTTAACAGTCATTTATATATTGCAGTGCACTGTGAGACCCATTTGGGGTGGTTATCCCTTTTGGGCTGATTTGAGATTCTGCACAAAATATGGGAAGATTGACTTGAGTTCTCAGCATTGTGATATAGCATAAACTGACGTTACATGACCCAGCACATAATGTTGAAAGCTGTATTTTATATTATCTTTTATTTTATTATTTTATTTTAGTTAGGACAGTAAAAAGAATTTATTGGGAAATGGGGGAAATAACAGAGCTTGCTAAGAAATGGGAGAGAAAGATGGAAATATACACCAAGATTTGGTACAGGCTCCTCTAGGCAGAGAGAGCCTACATTATCATTTAATGTTAAAGATTAAAATATCCACAAAAATTATTTCAACACAAACCTTCAAAATTACAAAGCTTTTAGTTTCCATGTGTAGTTATTTGGAATGATGAAATTCTTTTTTATGTGTATATTTAAAAAGTCAAACAAACTTCTTCTTATTCTATTCTTCTGAGTAATTATATATCATCCACAGCCTTAATATTAAAATATTGGAAGAAAAACTATGAAGAAGACCAAACTCCATTCTAAACCAACTAAGTGCATGTACCTTTTAATGTAATTATCAGTAATTATTTATAATAATTAAAATTTAAATTACAAAAGTAATACATGGGGAAAAAATCAAATGCTATCTATGTGTGATAAGTTTAATTATATATCCCAGCAAAAACATGTTCTTAATTTTAATCCATGTCCCTGCTAGTGTGAACCCATTGCAAACAAACTTTTTGAAGTTGTTGTTTTTAGTTAAGGTGTGGGCAACTGAAGCAGGGTGAACCTTAATCCAGATTACCGGGGACCTTATAAAGAGAAGAAACTGGAAGCCAGAGTCAGAGAAGGACACAGGAAGAAGCTGGAAGTCAGTAGAAAATGTGAAGAAAAGGGAGAGAGGAAGGGATACTGCCATGTTTCTGGAGACAAAAATAACAGCCAGGTAACCCCAGCAATTGTGGACAGCCCTCACCAGAATGTTACAGATTGATTCTGGACTTCTAGCTTCAAAACCATGAGTCAGTTAATTCCTGTTGTGTAAGCCAGCCCATGGTGTGGTTGTTTGTGAGAGCAGCTCTGGCAGACTATGGCTCTACACAATAATTTTTTACTGGGTAATTATTCCCAACATTCAAGGAATAAAAAAATTCCAATCTTCCACAATATCCCCCCTAGAAAATAGAAAAGAAACACTCTACAATTAATTTTAAGAGCTTAGCACTACCTAGATTTCAAAACTAGAGAAGGAAAGTGGCTGCAAACAATAGAATGGATGAATTGCTCAAACATAATGTTAAGCAAAGATGCAATTCTCAGAAGAATATATAGGATAGGTTCTAGTTATATTAAACAAAAAAGAAGGCAAAACAAAATATATTTTGGGGATATATAACAATGATAAGAACATAACAAATAAAAAGATATTTATCAAAGAAGTCAGGCCTTAGAGGTAGCTACAAGTTTTTACATTCTTCTATATGTGTGTGTGTGTGTGTATATGTATATGTATATGTATATGTATATGTATATGTATATGTAT
>JAKSZT010053843.1:11497905-11547966 GCA_026826555.1 Tolypeutes matacus | reverse complement strand
TGTATATGTATATGTATATGTATATGTATATGTATATGTATATGTATATGTATATGTATATGTATATGTATATGTATGGAAAGCATTTACAAAAGTTGAAAAAAAGTTACTTGCAAATAAAAAATTAATTCTCCAAAGAAGGAAAACCATATTTCTAAATTGTCATACAAAGTAACATGATTCAAATTAATAACTTGCACAGACCATTTTAGCAATATTTTGATTGCATGGGTAAGAGTGTTTACTATCAGCTATTTATTAATTTCCAGTATTTAAATCTAGTTATGACTTTTTTCCTAGAATAAGCATGTAATACATGAAGTACTTAGGCTGTACCGCTGATTCATGTGGTGAATATAAACCTTATCACAATGCAGAAGCAAAATTTCAGTGCTGGAAATATCATTCTTGCTGTTTTTTTAACAGCATTGTCTATTTGACCTTTAAATAAATCTACTTTGGATTAGAAATGTAAACTACTGCTGGCTATTAGTAAAGTGAATATATTATCAAAGGCTCATGGAATCTTAAGACCCAGAGGTCTTTGGTGGTTGTCTAGGCTGACTCTTTCTCTTTGCTTTAGCTTATTCAGTATGCAGAAGATGATGCACTTAAGATGGACGATGGGTCTGCTTTCAAAGGCCTTCAGATAAGAAAATTAAAATCTTTAGTTTTTAAATTTCCACATTTATAATCTGCATGCCTTACCAGGTCTATATTACAGATATTTACTGTCCACAGCTTTAATTTGGAAAAGATTTAGGGAAGCAGTGATTAGTGGACTTATTTTGCATAATAAAATTTCAATATGTTTTTCATAGTTTGCAAATCATATTGTATTTGAATATCTTAAAAGGGCCTTGATTAAGAAAAAAGATATATTTGTGAAATTTGCCTTCCTGCTGATGCTTTGAATCTTCTCATTATTTTCTGATGAAACTCTTGTTTGACTCAAAATATTTGTCTCTGTCATGAATCTATAGCTATGGTATAGATTGTTCTTATAACTGCTCTGTCGTATGAAATTTTTATTTCTGGTTCATTTATTCATGTTATTTGAGCATAAATCTTTCTCCCAAATGAAGTGTAGAGATGTTAGTTTACAAAATTGTTTCATGTAGTTGTTCATTTAGCATTTTTTAAAAACAGTTAAATAAAAATTAATCTTTGTCACATGAGAAGACGAAAGCCACAATGATTTAATTATTTGTTATAAATAAACAACTTTTTAATAAAGTAAGTTTGACAGGCAAACAGTGTTGAGAGAAAGAGACAAATGTTGATATGATGTGCACCCTTTCCCTAATATTGCTAATCCCCAAATGTCTCCTAACATTTGATGTCATGAGAAAGGTTAAGTCGTGATGTGCATATCCAAAACAGTGGTATCTGCACAAATAGAAACATCTTCCAATCTCCAAACAACTTATCTTCCTAACGAAATAAAATTCACCTAACACACTTCCTTCTATGCTCTTCGGGGAAGGGCAGCATTAGAATGAAAAATTTTACCTGTGGAAACAGCCACATTTGCTCAACCTTTATTTTAACCTTGGAAGGAGAAAGCCCAACTTAAATTCTGCAGTATATGGAGCTATTTTATTTATATCTTTAAATCCATGACCTGTTTTTTAATCTCCATCCTTTAATCTTCATCTCTCTGTAGCTATGCCAGCCTCTGGTGTCCTTCCCATACATCTCACTGTATGTCCTGGAGGTATAACTAATTTAGCTTATCTAAGATCAACTCAGTTTTATCCTCCCACAACCCCTTAAATTGCTTGCCCTCTCATTCCTAATATCAGTGAACTCTGCTACAATACTTTTCATCAGTCATATGATCCTAGACAAATTACTCTTTTTCTTCATAAACAAGGCCCTTCAGGATGTATTCCTGCAGCTACTCACTACTCTTGCCACTCTCCAGCATGAAATCTCTCTTCTGTTTTGAGGCACAACTTAGTCATCATGCTATTTCAGAGTCAGGCTTACATAAAATCTAGGAATCATTCTTAAGCATCACCTGAGGGATCAGAATGATTTGAGATTTCTTCTTAGTCATATGCCATTCTTATTAGCTGAAATTCTCCCCATCTCCCTTAGTTGATTAGTTCCCTCCCCACTACCTCCCGTTTCCCCCTTTATTCCTATAAACCTTGCCCATAAGTAACCTGTCCTGAGAAAAAACTTCTTAAATATGGGGTTTGTGTTTTGTTCTGTGCTCTCCTTCACACACCAAGAATACTGTGCATGCTTCTCCCATAGGACTTATCATACTTCATTGTAGTTGTTGGTTTATCTGTGTCTTGTCCCCAGTAGAAGGAAAGTCCATTGAGGGCATCATTTTTTATTTAACTTTGTATCACTGGAAACCTAGGGTGAGGCCTGTCACATGATAACCTCTAAGTGTGTATTGAATTAATTTGATATATTGGGTACAAATAATATCCAACACCAATATAAACTTAGGAGTCATACTTGTTTAGCACCTATGGATTGGTTAAGGAAAGGAAATATTATAATGTGAGAGAAAATATCTTTTCTGTCAACTCTAGCATATTTCTAATAACAAGTATTGGGAAGTAAGGTTTAATTTTGTAATTCATATTTTTCTTCAAACATAGAGCTTTATTTTAAATTCTAATGCCTTTTAGATATTTTAGATTAGTATACACTTTATGGTGAATTTGCTTAGTAATGAGAAGAAAGAACTGAACAAATTGAAAATAATAGAAGTGAATATCTGTTGGATTGCAACTGACTGTACTTTCATGGCACAGGTGTATGTGCTTCAGCATATGTATCCTGGGCATTTTTGGCATGTGCAGGTATAAATGTGTTGATGGAGGGAATAAATATCAAATCTGATAATGCCAAAGATTTCTTTAGTCAACTGAAATCTCATAAATGTATTCTTATATCAGGCCAGCACTTTGAAAGTGATATTTATTTCATGATCCCTAGGAAGTATGACTGAAATATGTGAATGAAGAATTTTAATTTAAGTTTTATTGAAATAAACATATACACAAAAAGTACATGAAAGTGTATGTCTCAAGGTAGTTTCACAAATTGAACCCACCTGCATAATCAGTATCCAGATAAAGGAGAAACAGAATATTGCCTGAACAGGAAGTGCCTCCCCCAGTTTACAGGTACTTCCTCACCAATCTCTCCTCTCACCCGAAACCAAAGATAAACATTATCCTTATTTCTAACACTGTGGATTTTTTTTTTTTTAATCTTTTGAAAGATACTTAGATTACATAAATGTTACCATGGATTAGTTTGACATATCTCTCTACTTCATGTAAATGGAGTAGTACACTCTTCTTTTTGTCAGACTTCTTTCATTCAATGTTGTGTTTGTGAGATTTATCTATGAAGCTGTATTTATTTCTCATTCATTCATTTTTATTGCCACATAGTATTTTATTGTATGGATGTATCAAAATGTTTTATCTAGCCTTGTGTAGATGAAAGTTTGGATTGTTTCCCATTTTGAGCTACTGCAAATATTGCTCCTCTAAACACATTTGTTTATATCACTTGGTAGAACATACATACACACTTATATTGGATATATACCTGAAAGCAGAATTGTCTGAGTCATAGAGTTTGTATAGATTCATCTTTAGTAGTCACTATAAAAAAGTTTTCCAAAGTGATTGCATCAATTTATACACACTATACAAGTATATGAAAATTAATTATGCTGCACTTTTTCTTCCTTTTAGTGAACAGATATTTCAGAGGAAAATTTAAAATATAAGACTCTTAATGAATATTGGCAACTCATTAAGCTGTTAATTATTTTCTATAGTTTAAGCAACTCACTATTAAAATATCTGTATTAGTTTGCCAGAGAGGCTATGACAAACACCACACAATGGGTTGGCTTAAGCAACAGGAGTTTATTGTCTCATAGTTTTAGAGTCTAGAAGTCCAAAATTAAGGTCTTGACAGGCTATGCTTTTTCCTAGAGTCTGGAGCATCCCTGTGCTGGTGTTGCTGTAGTCCTTGGGGATCCTTGGCTTGCATCTCTGCCTCTGTCATATGGTAATATGCTTCCTTTTCTGGCTTTTTAGACCTCTGTGTCTGAATTTCCTCTCATTTTTAAAGCCAGTCGCATGGACTAAGGCCCATCTTGATTCAATTTGATCTCATCTACATCAGATCTTTGAAGATCCAATTCACAAATGAGTCCACACCTTAACTGATAATAACATCTTCAAAAGTCCTGTTTACAAATGAGTTCACACAGACAGGAACATGGATTAAGACTTGAACATGTCTTTTGTGGGGTAAATTATCCAATCCCCAACAATAACTCAGTAAATTTTACCCATAATACATATGATGAAAATATGTTATCCTAATAATCATTATTTATCTGAATGTAGACATATTGTAAAATTAAAAAGTCATAAAATACAATTATAACACCTAGAAGGATACCTTTTTAAAAATATGATTAAGCTCATCATAATTTTAATGAGCTACCTAATTTGTTTTGCTACAAGTTTCCAGTATAGACTATTGCTGTTATGTGTTGCAATGGATACTATTAGTACAGCTCTTTATCTTAGTCTCCTTTAAATTTGGGCAATAAACTCTGAGCTCCTCTATTGCACATTAAATAGAACAAAGTGTCAGTTGTTTTTTTTCAGTGCTGGATTCCCAGCTACCTGATGATTTTCCTCAGTCACACATGATACCTTTAAGAGGCTTTTACTTTGACATAAGATAACAGTTTTTATGACATGATTTTCCTAGAGAGAAATGAAACAGACATTCATGAAGGAATGAATTTCATGCAGAAGAATACAGCTAGGTAAGAGAATTAACTCAGCTTCTTTAGATTTTCACCTCTGAAGAAGATCTCAAAACTAGTTATTTGTTATATTTGTCTAATTTCCAGGTACTGAATGCATTGACTTTTATAACCACAGTACCATCTGTGAATAACCAGAATAGGTTCCCTTATGATTTGTAAACTCAGAGCCAATAAAACAGTCCAGTGAGTCAAGAATGAATAAGACCAAAGTTACAAAAAAGGAGGAAAAGGATAGAGGATTTTAAAACAGAGCTTTGATTGGAGGCAAGGTCAAATAAAGTATGAATTCCTGCCCTACTGCATCTTTTTTATGGATGCCCTACTGTATCCATTAAAATCTCTTATCAGTCAATGACTCATGTTGTTAATTATGATTTGGCCCATATCCTTTTCTAATGGTGTACCTTAAAATTCCTATACAATAAGATTCTTAAGGAAGAGGTGAAAAATGGGTAGAAATTATGTCTCATTTATCATCTCTTTAATTTTATTCCAAATCACACCTTCCTTGCATGTATTGGAGGGAAATAGAGCAGTAAGCATATAAATTGAGACAATATTTTAACAAATGAGGGGTCAGAAGATCCAGGATATGCCCAAGTTCTGAAGGATGCATTGCTGCTATGAACAATTGTACATATTCCTGAACTTCCCCTTGGGCTGTTAGATATGCTCCAGTCTATCTGGAAAGCCTAGAACTGAGAGCCATGAAAAGATGTGCCTAACAGATGTTTCCCAGTAGAGCCTGGTGTAGGTTGAACAGTGCCTCCACTGCCCCTACCATATGAGCTTATTTGGGAAAAGGGTCTAAAGATGACATTTAGTGTAGGCCCTACACTAAATGTGTAGGCCCTAAATTCAATGATTGGTGCCCTTATAAGAAGAGGAGAAGATACACACACATACCCATGCACACACAGAAGAAAGTCATATGAAGACAAAGCTAGAGGCAAAGATTTGAGTGATGCTTTTACAAGCCAAGGATTGCCAGCAATCTCCAGAAGCCTCGAGAGAGGTATGGGATAGTTTCTCCCTCAGAGGCTCCAGTCTGAATCAACCCTGCCTTGACTTCAGACTTCTAGCCTCCTGAACTGTGAGAGAACAAGTTTTTGTTGTTTTAAGCTACCTGGTTTTTAAAAATTTGTTACAGCAGCCCTAGGAAACTGAGGTCATGGTAAACTCTCCCTAAGACTTAGCTCTAGGAACCAGATGTTCATCTCTTCTTGTTACTATTTCCTCTTCTGTTTTAGATAGATATTGAAAAACTGTTATTCCCTTAACTCATATATTTGGCGAGGACTAATATCTTGCCTTTGAAATTATGAATATAGTAAATTTCATTCCCATGAAAATTGCATCAACATTATTCAGTTCAGTCTGAATCCATTTCATGATATAATTCTAAGGCTTAATTAAAAATGTTCAGCCCTTGGGGTATATACATCATACATGACAGTTTAGGAATGTCTAATAAAAAAGGGAAACAGTTATGAAAACAAAATTTCATTTTTTTTCCTTTTTATTTTTTCTTTAGTGATATTTTATGGTTATTGAAGATAATCTGGCTAAATTTTTTATATTATAATTATATTGGGATACTTAATATCTTCTTTTTTTTTCTCATAGATTATCATATACCTTGGCTTCAGATTAGATTAAGGTCAGAGGATATAAGTAATTCAAAATGGAAAATATAATTTTCATTTTTTTTGGGAAAAGATTTGTTAGATGATATCCAGTAAAGGAAGTTGAACAAGACTTAAAAAGTTAATTAATTAGAACTTTTCAAGGAAAACTAAGATGTTAAGTAGTGCAAACCAAATGTTCATTCTTGGCTCTTGGGTTCCCACTGTTTACAAAGTGGATGCAAATTCTAACCCTTAGGAAACTACACTGATCACTTCTGGGCTGCTTTGTATCCTCTTTGCTTCACTGAGAAGTGCTTTTGGTCTCCTCAAAATTCCAAAGAGTATGGCTAGGAGCTAAAATCAACCCAACCTGCTCCAAAAGAAAACAAAACAAAGACTCAAAAAACTCCAACCCCCCAAATTTCAACAAAAACCCAAAAAACTAAACAACTCCAATTCTCCAGTCATTAGAAGATATGTCACTCTTTATGTCCTGTGCCTTTTATTTCTAAGAAAACCCGCTTACTTTTTTAGTCTCTTAAATAAGAACATGTTTGGCCTTTTGATAGCATTGCTAGAATCAATTTTCATATATTTCAGTACCATCGTTTTTCTTGGAAAGGAAGTATAACAAGGTCACATTTTTTAATACCAAGAAAAAATGTAGCTTCTCTACTTCCTGTAACTGACCTAATTATCATTAGGAGTCCCCACTCAGCTGGATTGGGGCAATGTTGTGTAGGGATGTATGAGCATGTTTTATAAACTGAAATTTAAGAGTACCTTAGTCTCTCCGCAGTTATGCAGTCCTTTTTTTTTTTAATAAATCAATTTTATTGATACACTATTAATAAAGCATACAATCCATCCAAAATGTAAAATCAGTGGTATTTGGTATAATCACATACTTGTGCATCCAATACTTCAATCATTATTAGGGCATTTTCATTATTCCCATAATAATATTATAAAAAACAAAAAACAAAAAAACTCACCACCTCTCAATCTATGCTTCCATTGCTGTGCATAGCTGCTGTTCTGTTTCTGTCTCTCTAGTTTATTTGTATTTATATTTTGTTAAAAACAGACTTATATATGCAATGTCATCCATATTCATACTTTACATTAGGTTTCACTATGTTATACAGTCCCATGTTACATTTTTAGCTTTCCTTCTAGTACTATACATGTCCTTAGATGTTCTCTTTTAAACACTGTCATACCCATATAATAGCACTGCTAATTACGATGTGCTTTCACCATTTCTATTCATTTCCAAAGATTTACAAACAATCTTTTTACGAATTCTGCAGATTAACCCTCAGCTCTCCATTCTCTAACCTCATTCTATTTTCTGGTGACCTATATTCTAGTTATTAACTCCATGAGTTTACACAATATATTAGTTCCTAAGAGCACAATCATGCAATATTTGTTCTTTTGTGTCTGGCTTGCTTCACTCAACATAATGTCCTCCAGGTTCATCTATGTTTTCATATGCTTTACAAGTTCATTTCTTCTTACAGCTGCATAATATTGCATTGTGTGTATACACCACAATTTATTTATCCATTCATCAGTTGATGTACACCTGGGTTGTTTCCATCTTTTGGCAATCTTAAATAATGCCAAAACGAACGTCAGTGTGCAGATGTCAATTTGTGTCACTGCTCACAGTTCTTTGGGGTATATATCTAGTAGTGGTATTGCTAGGTCACATGGCAAGTCTATATTCAACTTCCTTAGGAAGTCTTCCACAAAAAGTCCTCCACAGTGGCTGTACCATTCTGCATTCCCACCAACAGTGAATAAGCATTCCTATATTGCCACATCCTCTCCAACCCTTGCAGTTTTCTGACTTTTTAATAGTGGTCATTCTAAAAGGTGTGAAATGATATCTCATTGTAGTTTGATGTGCATTTCCCTAATCGCTAGTAATCTTGAACATATTTTCACGTGTGTGTGTGTTTTTTTTTTTTTTTTTTGTTATTTGTATTTCTTTGGACAATTGTCTTTTCAGTTCTTTTACCCACTTTTTAAATAGGTAGTTTCTATTTTCATTGTTGAGTTGTATGATATCTTTATATATCATGGATATTAAACCCTTATTGGATATGTGATTTCCAAATATTTTCTCCCATTGAGTCAACTGTGTTTTCACCCTTTTGACAAAATCCTTTGAGGTGCAAAAGTGTTTAATTTTGAGGAGGTCCCATTTATCTATTTTTTCTTTTGTTGCTCATGTTTTGAGTGTAAGATTCAAGAAACCACCACCTACCACAAGATCTTGAAGATGTTTTCATACATTTTCTTCTAGGAGTTTTATGGTTGTCACTTTTATATTTAAGTCCTTGATCAATTTTGAATTAATTTTTGTATAAAGTATGAGATCAGGATCCTCTTTCTTTCTTTTGGATATGGATATCCATTTCTCCTGGCACTATTTGTTGAATAGACTGTTCTGGCTCAACTGGAAGGGCTTGACAGCCTTGTCAAAAATCACTTGACCGTATATTGGGTCTATTTCTAAGTTCTCAATTCAATTCCATTGGACAATCTATCTACTCTTATGCCAGTTCCACACTGTTTTTTTTTTTTTTTTTTTGTTGTTGTTGTTGTTTAGCACTGTAACTAAGTAATGTGTTTTACAGTCACAAAGTGAGAGTCTTCCAAGTTGGATCTTCTTTATTAAGACACTTTTGGCTATTTGGAGCTCCTTACCCTTCAAAATAAATGTGATAATTGACTTTTCCATTTCTGGGAAAAAAAAAAAAAAGCTGTTGGGATTTTATTGGGATTACATTGAATCTGTGAATCAATTTGGGTAGAATTGACATCTTAAAGATATTTAGTCTTCCAGTCCATGAGCATGGAATGTTCTTCCATTTACTTAGGTCTTCAGTTTCTTTTAGCAGTGTTTTGTAGTGTTCTGAATACAGGTCCTTTATATCCTTGGTTAAGTTTATTTCCAAATATTTGATTGTTTTAGTTTCTAATATAAATGGAATTTTTTTCTGATTTTCTTCTCAGATTGCTCATCAGTAGTATTTAGAAATGCTATGGATTTTTGCATATTAATCTTGTATTCCACCACTTTGCCAAACTCGTTTGTTAGTTCTAGTAACTTTGTTGTGGATTTTTCAAGATTTTCTAAATAATACGATTATATTACCAGTGAATAGTGAACATTTTGCTTCTTTCTTTCATATTTGGGTGCCTTTTACTTCTTTATCTAGTCAAATTTCTCTAGCTAGGACTTCTAGCACAATATTGAATAACAGTGGTAACAGTGGGCATCCTTGTCTTGTTCCTGATCTCAGCAGGAAAGCTTTTAGTCTTTCCATTGAGTACAATGCTAGTTGTAGGTTTTTCATATATGCACTTTACCTTATTGTAAAAGCTTCCTTCTATTCCTATCTTTTGGAGTGTTTTGATAAAGAAAGGGTGCTCATTTTGTCAAAAGCCTTTTCTGCATCAGTTGAGAGGATCATGTGATATTTCTTAAATTTATTAATGTGGTTTATTATACTAATTGATTTTCTTGTGTTGAACCACTCTTGCATACCTGGGATAAAACCCACTAGATCATGGTGTATAATTCTTTTAATGTGCTTTTGGATTCAGTTTGTAAGTATTTTGTTGAGGATTTTTGCATATATATTCATTAAAGATATGGGTTTCTTCTTCTTATTATTATTTTTTTTTTTGTAGTATCTTTATCTGGTTTTGTTATTAGGGTGATATTGGCTTCATAGAATGAGTTTGGCAATGTTCTTTCCTGATAAATTTTTGGAAGAGCTTGAGCAAGGTCAGTATAGATCATGTTTGAATGATTGGTAGAATTCACCTGTGAAGCTATCTGGTCCTGGGCTTTTCATCTTTGGAGGTTTTTGATGACTGTTTCAATCTCTTCACTTGTGATTGGTTTGTTGAGGTCTTCTATTTCTTCTAGGGTCAGTGACAGTTGTTTGCGTGTTTCTAGGAATTTGTCCATCTCATCAACATTGTCTAGTTTTTTTGCAGGAAGTATCCTCTTACGTTCACAGTTTTTTGGTCACAGTATCCTCTTATGATCTCTTATTTCTGCAGGGTCAGTGGTAATGTCCCCCCTCTAATTTCTGGTTTTATTTATTTGCATCTTTTTTCTTTTTTTTCTTTTTCAGTCTAGCTAAGTGTTTTTCATTTTTCTTGATTTTATCAAAGAACTAACTTTTGATTTTGTTGATTTTTTTTTTTTTTTGATTTCATTTATTCTGCTCTGATCTTTATCATTTCTTTCCTTAGGCTTGGTTCGGGATTAGTTTGTTCTTCTTTTTCTAGTTCCTCCATGTGTGAAGTTAGGTCTTTGATTTTTTCTCTTTCTTCTTTTTTAATGTAAGCATCGAGGGCTATAAATTTCCCTCTCAGCACTGCATTGTAATGTCTCATAGGTTTTACTATGCTGTGTTCTCATTTTCATTCATCTCAAGATACTTGCTGAATTCTCTTGCAGTTTCTTCTTTGACCCACTGATATTTAAGAATTTGTTGTTTAATCTCCATATATTTAAGAATTTTCCCTTTACCATCTGTTATTGATTTCCAGCTTCATTCCATTGTGGTCAGAGAAAGTGTTTTGTATAATTTCTTTGTAAATTTATTGAGCCCTGTCTTGTGATCCAATATATGGTCTATCCTGGAGAAGGATCCATGAGTACTTGAAAAGAATACATATCCTGCTATTTTGGGGTATAATTCTCTATAAATGTCTATTAGGTATAGTTCATTTATCATATTATTCAAGCTCTCTGTTTCTTTATATCCTCTGTTCAGATGTTCTATCCATTACTGAGAGTACTGCATTGACATCTATGATTGTAGAGATGCCTATTTTTCCCTTCAGTTTTGCCAGTGTGTTCCTCACATATCTTGGGGCATCGGGTTAAGTGCATAAATATTTATTATAGTTATTTCTTCTGGTGAATTGCTCCTTTTAAAAATATATAATGATCTTCTTCATCTCTTATAACAGTTTTACATTTAAAATCTATTTTGACCAATATTCGTATCACTATTTCAGCCCTTTTTTGTTACTGTTTGCATGGAATATATTTTTCCAACCTTTCACTTTCAGCGTGGTGGGATCTGTACATCTGAGGTGAGTCTCTTGTAGATAGCATATAGATGGCTCATATTTTTAATACATTCTATCAGTTTATGTCTTTTGATTGGGGAGTTCAAGCCATTAATTTTCAGTGTTATTACTGTAAAGGCATTACTTACTTCATCCATTTTATTGTTTGGCTTTCTGTTGTCATATCTTACTATTGTCTATCTTTTTACCCTTTAATTTAACTTTCCTAAGAATCTTCATTTCTACACTCTTTCCCAAGTCTCTCACCATTGTTTTTTCCTTTCAGGCTGCAGTACCCCTTTTAGTATCTCTTGTAACTCTGGTCTTTTGGTAACATACTGTATTAGTCAGCCAAAGGGGTGCTAATGTGAAATACCAAAAATGGGTTGGTCTTTATAAAGGGTATTTATTTGGGGTAGAAGTCCACAGATACCAGGCCATAAAGCGTTAGGTTTCTTCTCTCACCACAGTCCATTTTCACGTGTTGGAGCAAGACAGCTGCTGGCGTTTGCCAGGGTTCAGACTTCTGGGTTCCTCTCTTCCCGGGGCTGTGTTTCTCTCTGGGCTTAGCTCCTGTTTCCTCCACAAGGTCAGCTGTAGATGATCAGGCAAATGGCTTGCTTCTCTTCTCCTTGGGCCTTCTTTCCAACATCAAAACTGCTTCTCAAAAGACTGCTTCAACTGCCCTTTGCCTTGCCTTTTATATTCGATTCCCCACCTACCAAGGGGTGGGGGCTCAATGCCCTAATCCTAACCTAATCATGCCCAGATTAACAGATCACTTTACAAGCATAATCCAATTATATTTTTTGGAATTCATAATTACATCAAATTTGCCAACTGTTACACATACTCTCTCTGTTTTCGTTTGTCAGTGAAGACTTTGAACTCACCCTCATTTTTGAAGGACCCTTTTGCTGGATGCAGAATTCTTGGCTGGCAGTTTTTCTCTTTAAGTATCTTAAATACATCAAACCACTTTCTTCTCTCCTCTGTGGTTTTTGATGAGAGGTCAGCACTTAATCTTATTGAGGTTCCCTTGTATGTGATGCTTTTCTTTTCCTTTGCTGCTTTCAGGATCCTCTCTCTATCTCTGATACTGGTCATTCTGAATAGTAGGTGTCTCGGCATAGGTCTATTCAGATTTATTCTATTTGGGGTGTGTTGTCCTTTTTGGATATTGATAGTTATGTCTTTCATAAGTGTTGGGAAGTTTTCAGTCATTATTTCCTCAAATATTCTTTCTGCCCCTTTTCCATTCTCTTTTCCTTCTGGGACACAGACTTTGTGCATTTCATGTTGCCATTGAATTCCCTGAGATCCTGTTCCATTTTTTCCATTCTTTTCTCTTTCTGTTCTCCTAACTTCCCAAGTTCAGATGTTCTGTCTTTGATATCACTAATTTTGTCTTAGATCAATTCAAATCTGATGTTATGTTCCTCTAAAGTATTTTTAATCTCTCTCATCCATCATGTCTTTCATTCCCATAAGCTCTGTTACTTTTCTTTTCTTTTCTTTTCTTTTTTAAACAATTTATTGAAGTATATCATGAATACATGAACATACATAAACTATAAGTGTTCAGTAAACATCATGAACTTACAAAACAAACATGCCTAACATCTTACAAGGCTCCCACACATCACCCCCCCACAAACACCTCGCACTGTTGGGAAACATTTGCTAACAAATCACAAAAGAGCTTCATCAAAGTATTACTACTTACTCTCGTCTGCATCTTCCTCTCCTATACATTTTTTAAGGATTTATTAATTTATTTACTTGTATCCATTTTTATGCCCCCCCCCCATTTTTGCTGTTTCTGTGTCCATTTGCTGGGCAACTCTCTGTGTCCATTTCCTGCCCTCTCTTCTCTCCTTCTTCTCCTGTCTTTACTGGGATTCGATCCTCAGAATCTTTGATGTGGGAGAGAGGCATCCTACCACTGTGCCACCTTAGTTCCTGTTTTTTCAGTGCATCTTGGCTTCCCTTGTGTCACTCTCCTGTTACGTCATCATCTTGCTGCATGGCTCGCGGGGCCTGATGGCTCACCCACTCGCGGGGCCCGGCGATGCACCCACGCACAGGGCCTGGTGGCCCACATACCTTCTATATTTTTCTTTTTAAAATTTTTACTGGGAGGTCCCGGGGATCGAGCTCATGTCCCTCCATATGGGAGACGGATGTCCAACCACCTGAGCCACATCCATCCCCCTGCTATATCTCTTAAGGTTGACCAAAGATGCTCAGTTACAGTCTTTCCCCATACAGGATGATCATATAATAAATCAGGCTTAGTTTATCACCAGCTTTCTAAAAACCAGACCTAGGGAGAAAAACTAGGTCTGGGGACGCATGCATGGTTTCTAATATAGCGAATGTTTAGCCTATCCTGATTATCATAAAATCAGGACAGCAAGAATATTCACATTGTTACTTTTCTTTGCAGACTTTCAAGTTGTTCTTTATGCTCACATGCTCTCCTAGTGTCTTCTTAATATCCCTTATCTCTTTTGTCATATTTTCCTTCAATTGTTTAAGAGATTTGTTTGGTTATCATAATTATTTGTCTTAAATCCTGTTCCTTTGGCTCAGCCATTTCTTCCTGTTTCCTAGTATGGCTTGTAATTTTTTCCTGATGTCTAGGCATCTGAATGGAGTGGTGAATTTACTCTGTCAATTTCTCTCTCTTGCTTAGTGTTTTTTGTTTTTACAGGTCGTCTTTTGATTTTTGGTTCAACTTATTCTGAGTCTTTTAAATTACCCAGCTTAAGTTATCAAAATGAGGCCAGATGTCACTAATGGGACTAACCAGGATTTGGAACTAAGAGAGACCTACCAGCAGTTTTCTTCTTCTTGCAGTTTCCTGGCCAGCCAGCAGATGGCATGAGTTGGCAAACCTTTCCACAGAGGTGTTTCTTTCAACCTCCATTTGTGTATGTTTCTAGTCTGGCCAGAAGCACGATTCAAAGTGGGCTCTGCCGACCGAATTCACTGAAGAGAAACCTCTCTGCCGTCCAAGGCACCCTCCCTCTTCCCAGGGAGCTAGATGTCTGTTCCCCTCTCAGTTGACTGCAGTGACCCAGGGATTTTAACCAGGCTGCACATCTTACCCTGCTGTAGCAGGGGTTTAGTAACTCAAGTTTGTTGTTCCTGGTTCTTTGTCTCTCTGTCCCTTGTCCTCCAAGGGGTTGTGTAGCACAGTCCTGGTTTCCTGACCCTCAAAGCAGGTTACTCAGGCAGCTTTTGGCCCTTTTTCCATTGTTTCTGTGAGAGAGCTGAGTCCTGCCTTCCTAGTCCAACCCCAACTTCCTGGAATTGTATGCAGTCTTTTTTGATGAAATGGTCAGACCTTCATATTTTCTTCTCCTTTCTGTTCCTCCTGCTGTTGTATCAGGGTGTGTTGGGGTGGGGAGATTAATTGACCTCATAACTACAAGGAAGAGTGTCCCCATTCTGTGCACTCTAACCCTCATAGATCTAGGAGAGATAATCTATTTCTTGACTTGTTCTGCTGGGCTGCTGGCTATTGCAATGTGTTGGCTGCTGATGATAATTCTACCCTTCCCTTTAGACAGCAGATTTCTGCTTTTGGCTTCCTTCTTTTCCTGACTGCAGACCTCTGTGTCACCACTGACACCTTTACGTGTTCTCTATGGTGTATGTAAAAACTGTGTCACTCCCATGTCAAAATGAATGTGGTGCTGAGGTGAATGGTGGATGTTTCTTAGGAAATTATTGACTATCCCAGGCCACATCCAGTGAAATAACTCCCAGGCTACCCCATACCCATTTCTATTTCTATAGTTTGATTCCCCTTCTCACAGAACCCCTCATATATCAAATTTGAAATGGGAGAGATAGTGTGGTATGACCTCCTCTCCCTCTCTCTGTTCCTCTTACTCCTACCAAAATCCACAAGGTAGAAAGATGAGAGGGAATATTGCTTTTCACTTCCTTTTCATGGCCTGGTAGAACTTCAACTAAGTCATATCTTCCTGTTCCCATGCTCTGACCTCTAGCCTTAGGCTATAATGGTGGGGGAGTAGGGAGAGAAATTAACTTAAAGATAAGGACCATAACATTGGCTGGTGTCCCAAAAGGATTCCCATGTCAGACCAGTTGTCTGCTTACAGTTTTGAACTAGTCATTTTTTGTATTGCTAAAGTGAGAGATAAGGGATATAACAAATAGGAATTAGACATCATTCCTTATTTTTTAATTTTAAGGGACATTTAGGTTATTAGTTCACATGAACTTTTAATTTCTGATTTACTGAAAATTTAGAAGTGGGAACAGATAGGCTTAGAGATACAGAAAAAACAACAACATTCCCATCGGTCCAATAACAAACTTATCTTTGTGATCTTGATAAAATCTACTATAGCAGCTCAATATGGTATGCCTTTAGGATAAAATTTTTTTTTTTTTGTATTTTATATTCTGCAAATGCCTATCCCTTATGAGATCATCTAAGATTACTTCTGAGTGTATCAGACTCTGGATAGATTCTTGAATCCTAGATTATCCAGTAAAAATTTGATGTGTCATCTTTTAACATCAACCTGTCACTGTTAATAGTACTTTCTCATTATGATGTATTTTATTTATCCTGATGGATAATTGGCATGTGCTATGGCCTACACACTGTTCTAAGCACTTTCTATAGATTAAATAGTTGCTAATATCCACATTTTGCAGAGAAAACTGAGGTAGAGAGAAAAGGTAATTTTCTCAAGATCACAGATCAAGTAAGTAACAGAGTCAGGATTTGAGCCCAAGGAGTGTGATCCCATGTCTTTACTCCCACATTATTACCTTGTCTCTGGTAGGTAGAGAACTTTACAAATTATGGATGTATAGATGTACAATTGTTCTCTCAATCTTGTTATGTATTTTTTCTCAGAATGTTGGCAACCATGCCTACTTTGAAAATTTGCCCACTTAATCACACACAAACACATGTAAACAACAAAATCTCTTTTTTACTTTAAAAAAAAGTAAAACATTGTTGGTGTTCAAGAACTGGCTCAGTGAAAACGGTGCGGCGGATGAGAAAGAATAAGACAAAGAGAAGAAAAACTGGGTTCAGGGGACTCTCCGTCCAATATGAAGAGAAGAGCCCAGCCACCTTATAAAGTGTGGCTTTTATTTGGCTTTAGAACAAAGAAAATATGTGTGAGCATGTACAAGGGCAGTAGATACTTGACAGTTACATTTTACTGAAATCAACAAGTCTTAAAGATCAATGACAGCTCTTTTTACATTTCTGCAATTTACAGGCATTGTAAATCTTACAAGCTCAGGATGTTTCCCCACCCAGCTCCTAGCATGAGACTGGAGAGCTTGTTTATTACATTCCAAGGTGACCTTCTTTTCTGTCAGTAGTCATGGCCTTTAATTGAAACTCCATCATTTCCCTTTTTTTATTAGTTGAAGCTCATAGGAACCATTATGTAAGCTGATACAAGGTGATCTCCTGTCACACTTGTATTCTTCCATAGGCTCTTGTGACTGTAGCCTGTCTTAGGGTGTCCTCCTCTGAGAATCATACCCGTCATTGACTACCAGTCAAGCCTTTGAGCTCTTACATGGAAGGCAATTTCATTAATATTTATGCTTCTTCAGGTTCCTTAAATGAATATTTTTTGTGCAGATAATTAGTATTAAGATTAAGGGGTTATTAGTAGGATCTTTCCACCAAATAATGCAAAATTAGTTTTTCATGGCCAAGTTTCTTAACATAAAATGCATTTATCTGGTCTAATTCTTCATTTTTTCTATGAATAGATGTTATCACTCTACCCTTGACAATACAAACAATTGAAATGCATATAACAATAATTCCAAATCCAATCCAAAATGATATTTGGACTGTTTTTTGTTTCCACCAATGAAACGGCTGCACCAGTGGTTTCTTTCAATTCGTTTTGATACATGCTCAATGCCTTCTTCTGCAATTCTAAAATATCTACAGAAACATTGCGCTTATATCCAATCAAATGATTTTTTACTTCCTCCCAATCATGTTCACTATTATTATAAGCCAAAGGAATAATACAAAAAGAACTTTCATTCCAATCACTTTTAAGAGCTCTTAACAAGTTTAAATTATAATTACCCAAATTTATAATAGTTGTTTCAAGATCATTCATACGATTATTCAGTTCCATATCAATGTGAGACTGGCTATGCCACATCTCACTTGCATTTTTATGCCAGTCCTTAACATATTGTTGGTTCTGGACTCCTTGATGCAGGGCTGTGCCAAAAGACAGCTGCAGTGGTTATGATGCCAATTGGTCCCAAAATTCCTGCTATTAAAGTCCAATCAGTCTTTTAGCTCTTTTTAAATAATGGTCAAGGAAATGCCACAGCAACTGGGATTCTGGAGACTGCTGCCAATGTCTGGTCATCTGAACCGGTAACCATAGTCCTTTTCTTCTTGCTATAAAAAGAGTTTAATTTTCCTGCAAATATGAATTCTTAAGACATGTAAATTAAGAGCAATTAGGGTTCCTTTCACCAAAAGTTACTTTTCCAATGATAAAACCATAGGATCTCGTACACATACTGTAAGAATTTGAGTTGATTTTCTTTTTAAAATAGTAATATTAGTTTTGCTGCCTTGCCTTTCAAAAATTGTACCAGTTCCCAAAAATAATTTCCACAAATAACTGAGTTTTGTTAAGTTTAGTGTCCCATGGTTGTGGGATATATCTTCCTTTATTTTTCCAAATTATTGAGGTGTTAATAAATGCTATATTACCAAAATTCCAGAAATAAGGATACTGTCATTTGTGATTATGGTTGAAATATTAATGAACCAAGATATGGTTGTGTTTTTAATAGGTTTCGGTATCCCTATAAGGACGATCCTTTACAATTCCATAGGAATCATTAAACACCACAACCTCTGTAAGCCCATGACATATATGCCATTTGTCATTAAGTAGTCTGTTGTGAGAGTGACATGTAAGATTTACCATATCTACTAGTTTATATGGCAAAGAAGGGAAAATGAGAACATAAATTCGACTTTGATTTTTCCTTGTTAAAACTATACTGCGATTTTTAGGTTGCATGCATACAGAACCATATCCAATACAAATAGGGAAGTCTATAAAAGGTAAAGTTAAATTTTCTATAAGTTTCCCTTCTTCTTTTGGCTTTATGGGTAGTCATATATTTATAAGTCCTGGAAAATGGTGAGATTGATTAAGATAAATTGGGTAAGACTCATCATTCCAAATTAACAGCTCTAGAAGAGGTGGGTTGTTTATGTATGCCCAATAAGTGTAATTATGATGTGGTATCTTACCCTTGATCTAATACTTTACCTATAATTAATTGAATGTGAAACCACCATGTCCATAGTTTAAGTCTTGGCAGCATCTTCAACTCTAGGCTTGATTCTCTTCTGGAGGGGATCCACTGCTCTTCTCCTGTTTCTGTAATAATAAGAGCAAAACGTTGGCCCCAAAATTTTACCTCTCCTTTTTCCCATTTATTGGTTGTTTCATTTTACCAATATATTGGTTGTCCACAGTTTTCATTTTCATTCCTTTTTTTAACCCCCCAATGTCTTTCTGCCGCTGTGGCATTAGAAATTTGTTGTCTATTGAGAATATTTAAGGTAAGCAATGCTCTATACAGTCTGTCCCTAGCAGACTCTCTTTCATCTCCCCCTTTTTGTTTTTGCAACATTAATTTTAATAAGTGATTACTTTTTTTCTACTATCGCTTGTTCTTGGGGGTTATATGGAATTCCTGTAACGTTTAATATTCCAGTCACCGCAAAATTTTTTGAAAGATTGACTAAGATAGGCAGGTCCATTATCAGTTTTTGGCTGTGCTGGCAGGCCCATTACAGCAAAACAATGTAATAAATGAAAATGTACATGTGAGGCCTTTTTACCAGCTTGAGCAGTTGCCCAAATAAAATTAGAATATGTGTCCACTGTCACATGCACATACTGAAGGTGGCCAAAAGAGGGCACATGTATAACATCCATTTGCCAAATTTCATTAGGATGTTCTCCATGGGGATTAGTTCCCGGAGAGAAAGTGGGGGACATTTATGGGCCCACAAGTAGGACATTGTCTAACAATGCTCTTACTTTCTTTTACTGTTAAGTGGGGATATTTATGATGTAAGCCAGAAGGATTAGTATGTGTAAGTTTATGATAATCAGCAGCAGATTCTGTATGAGCAATAAGTTTATCTACTAAATCATTTTGTGAAGCCATAGGGTCAGGAAGTTGAGAATGGGAATGAATATGAGTAATGTAGATTGTTCACGAACAGTATTTTGTAATTGTAGGAAAAGAACTTCTAATTCAGAAGCTGGAGTTATTTGAGCTGTTTCTATATGACAAACAACATGACTTACATAAGCAGAATCAGACACAATATTTAAAGGCTCAGAAACATCAGTTAGCAATTGAGTAACAGCCATAAGTTCTACCTTTTGGGCAGATAAATAAAGTGTTTTCCAAGACTTTGTAGTTGGGCCTAAATAGCCTGCATTTCCATTACTGCTGCCATCAGTGTAGTAAGTGGGCGCAGCAGAGAGCGGTTGTTGTTTGACAACCTTAGGAAGAATCCATGAAGTACATTTTAATAACTGTAAAAATTTTGAATTTGGGAAGTGATTGTCAATTGTTCCAGTAAAATCTCTTAAGGCCACTTGCCAAGAGTTACTGAACTGCCAGAGCTGAGAAAGCTCCTGCTTTGTAAGGTCTAGTATGATTTTATCAGGATCTCTAGCCATAAGCTGTCTCAGGTGAATATGGCCTTTTGATATTATTGCTGAGATTTTTTCAGGATAAGTATGAAGTTTTTTTGTATCTTTGTTGGGTAGGAATATCCATTCTATTATGCTCTCTTCTTGCCAAAGTATCCCAGTAGGGGAATGGCAAGATGGAAATATTTAAAGAGAAATTGGAAGATTTACATTTATCCTTGTTAGTTGGCTATTTTGCACTCTTTTTTCCAGCCATTTTAACTCCTCTTTTGCTTCTGGGCTTAAATGCGAGGACTATTTAAATCAGGGTTTCCTGTTAGGGTATTGAAAAGATTAGTTAAAGCATAAGTTGGAATTCCTAAAGTAGGCCTGTACCCAATCAATATCACCCAATAATTTCTGAAAATCATTTAAAGTACGTAAATTATCAGTTCGAAACTGGATCTTTTGTGGAGTTATAATATTTCTAATAATAGTATGACCTAAATATTGAAAAGGAACCTGTTTTTGAATTTTTTCTTCTGCTATTTGCAACCCATGTTGAGGAAGAACTTGTGAATATTTGCTAATTCCTGAGGAAGGGGCCAGCCTCCCCAGGAAGAAACACAACACTCCCTGGGCAGTATATTTTAAGGTTTATGCATCAGTCCCTGGGAGAGTGGCCAGCAGCTCCAGGGAGGAATACAACACCTTTTGAAATATACTTTATCCTTTTTAATTTGTTACAAAGCATCCTTGATGTGCTCACTATTCTAGTTTCCATTTATTACTATTAGTATATATAGCAGAGGTGGAGTAAATCAGACAAACTTAAGTTAAAGCATCTGCCTTTGGATTTTTAGGTAGAGAGGTAATTTTATAACATATTATATTTTAAAATAATTAAAATTATGATTAATAACAGTATACTTTTATTTAATATTACACTGAAACATTATTAAATTTTTAGTAATTTTATACACTTTTAAAGTATTCATATAAGCATTTTATTCATAAATTTGTCATAAAATTAGAAAATTTCCCTCAATTGCACAACAGTCTCAAACACTTCACTCAACCTACATCACATGAACTTAACCACTTTCAGTATTCCACCCCCTTCCAGGCAACAGACCAAACCATTTGTAACAGTTTGAAATAAAAAGCTTTCTTGAGAAAGCACTTTTAAACATCATGTTCCCCCAAAAGAAACGAAACCTGTCTTTCCAAGGAAATGTCAAGGCCAAAGCACAAGAAGCTACCCGGACAAAACACCCTCCCTCTTGCACACTGATCACCCAGGAGAAAAACTCTGTGCAAACTTCCACCAAAACAGACCAATGACTTGAGAAACCCCAAGAAAGAACAAAACTCCAACCCTGTTTTAATAATTTAGTCATTTTATCTTATGATAAAATTACTTTCTTTTCTTTAATAATAAAAGCATATTCTATATACCTTCTCTACTTAAGTTACCACAATGATTTTAGGAATTGTTTCTAAGCAAACTTCTGACAACATGCAATTACCATCAACATTAAACAAACTTGTTAGAATAATGATTTAGTTTGTTTATATCTATTTTTATTATTTTAAATTAATACCCATATTTACTTATTAATATAAGTACTTATTTAATGTTGGCCATTTGAATAGAGCTCTTTTAATAATTTTTATTCATCAATTTAATATTACCATCCAGAGGTATCAAAATATACAGATACTGAACAATCAGACAAACACAAAACAAGTTACAACACATCAATAGAAACATATATCTTTGATTTCACTGCTTTTGAGAATTTTTCTGGAAACTGTATTGGCTAAGTTTTCTTACCTTTCCAGTGGTTTAATTTTATTAGTTTCTATCATCCCACAGCCTTATCATTATGTAAGCAGTAGGAGGTTTATAAAGTTGCTGTTGGAACTGAAGGGTTAACATCCACAGCTGGAGTTGAAGAGCAACAGAAATAAGACTACACAAAAACCATACATGAAGGGGAATTATTTTTCCCTTTTGATAAACCCTTTTTAAAGCTTTCTTCACTAACTTCCAATGTTTCAGGTTTAAAATATCACGCCCTTGCAGCTGAAACCAATAACAACATTTCTGTACAAGAGAAAAAATTCCTCAAACGCTGAGGATTTAATAGTTACACCAGTGCATTTTAATAAAGTTTTTAACACTCTAGAGTACTCTTCAGAGTTCGACAGCTGATTACCCATTACCCTGATGATTCCAAGGATGAGGCTTACCTTTTCTGTTTTCTTTTTCTTTTAAAACCGCTCTCAGGAGCTCCTTGGTCTGCGCACTGACTGAAAGAAAAATTTCATTTTCAGAGCCCCACGTTGAGCGCCATATGTTGGCGTTCAGGAACTGAGTCAGTGAAAACGGTGCCGCGGATGATAAAGAAAGAAACAAAGAGAAGAAAAAACTGGGATCAGGGGACCCTCCGTCTGATATGGAGAGAAGAGCCCAGCCACCTCATAAAGTGTGGCTTTTATTTGGCTTTAGAACAAAGAAAATACGTGTGATCATGTACAAGGGCAATAGATACTTGACAGTTACATTTTACTGAAATCAACAAGTCTTAAAGGTCAATGACTCAGCTCATTTAACATTTCTGCAATTTACAGGCATTGTAAATCTTACAAGCTCAGGATGTTTCCCCACCCAGCTTCTAGCATGAGACTGAAGAGCTTGTTTATTACATTCCAAGGTGACCTTCTTTTTTGTCAGTAGTAATGGCCTTTAATTGAAACTCCATCAAAACATAATAATTTAAATTATCAAATAGTTTGAATATAGAAACACAATCTAAAATAGAATGTTTCACATCTTTATATTAGCCCTACCAGCAAGTCAAGGTTTCTAGAGCTCACCCTCCAAAACACAAAACTTTCTGTCAGTTTGGCTATCATTACTTCTTGTGTTAACAATATTATAATGGAGAAGCAGAGGACATTTGTTAAGTAATGTTTAGCAATGGGCATCCTCCTGTATACCGATTCTTTTACTATTCTTTTTTACTTTGCTCCTAAGCATACTGTGCACATTCTCACTTTTGTTTAGCATGTTCATTACTCATGTTTTCCAGATTTAACCTGTTTGTACAATTAATGACTGAGAATGCATATCCCTTTTCTGTTCATTTATTCATTCTAATTATACTTAAAGGTGGCATTACATTTCCTTTATTTGAAACTTCAGAGGAGAGGCACTAATGGAGCAATCAGACAAAAAGATACAAGCAGGTAGAAATGAAAGATTGCCTGTCATTAATTTATGACTATGAACTTATTTGTGTTCATTTTCAAGGGGGATTTGCATTAAGTGTCTTTCATCTTGTAGAAAGAAGACATTAAGTGCATGAGAGAGAAATGACAGACAAAATGTGGCAATTGAACTGGCCAAGCTATGTTATAATCATCCCAAACCAGCTAATAGGATCGTAATATAAAAGGACCTGGCTGAGTTAAGACAAAGAAGAAAAGGAAAAGAAACTCCTGCAGCTAGTAACTTAAAAGATGTGAAAAGTTTCATTCAGTTATGTAATCTTCTAAAACTTTAAATTAGAGAGAGTATCACAGCTGGATATAGGCATAGAAATTCCTAGGATATTTAAGTAGTGGCTATGGAAACATTAAACTATGTATGCTTTATGCTTTATGCTTCCCCTTCCTAGTTTATAAAATTGTTTTGTCCCAGGATACAAAATGTCTTGCAGAGCTTGAAGAATGAATGGCCCCCTAGAATGCTTCTTGCTGCTCAGGGACAATAATATCATCAACTTGAGTTCCATGGAACTGATTAGCAAAGTTGGACACACTAGTGGATTGTAGAATTCAGTCAAAATAGTCAAGCCATATGTGAGACATAGCTCAAGAGTTGTGTGGGTTTTGACCATCCCAAGTAGAGTACTATATTACTATTCACATTCCTCAATTGTCTTCCTAAAGTTATTGCTAAAATTATTCATGCCTAACCACATGGTATAGTCATTGAAACTGAGGGCAAAAGAAACAAAATCTAGCAAGTCTATACACATTATTCAGGACATACATATTGACAAATCTGCAAACATGCAATCAGCTGTGTACAAAGAGCTAATGCTTTTAATTTTAAATTATGGTGGATTTTTGTAATAAGCTGATAGGGATGACAAATTATAAGCCTAATTTGGAAAACTATCACCAGAAATTTATCAAAATATGTATTGCATTTATAACATTGTTCTTAGATTTGTTTCTCTCATTCACCTGTGCTCTGATACTATGCTTTTAGTAATAATGAACATTATTTTCAGAGAAGTTTTAGATCTACGGAAAAATTACACTGAAATTATAGGGAATTCCCTATGACCCCCCCACCCCAAACCCACACTCACACACATAGTTTCCCCTATTATTAACATCTTACATTAGTGCGGTACATTTGTTACAATTGGTGAATCAATATTGAAGCATTGCTAATAACCAAAATCTATAGTTTACATTATTATGGTTTATATTTTGTATTATACAGTTTTTTAAATATACTTTTTCTCATCTTTGACGTTCATGAGCCCTTAAATTCTGCTTTAGCTTCATTATTCCCAGTTGAAATAGATGCCATATTTATATAGTAAAGAAAATATGAGTTATTTATTTAAGGAATGTTGGAATATGACTGTGTAATTGGTAATTCTCGAATATGAAGATTGTTTTGATATATCCTGACTCTAAAGTTAGCATTTAGAATGCAGTGTTAAAACTCTAAATTTTTATTTTCTTCTTTAAGAAGTTTTGAGTATACAAAATAATCATGCTTACCATACAGGATTTCCATACATTGCCTCACAACCAACACCCTACATTGTTGTGACACATTCGTTACAATTGATGAAAGAACATCATCATAATATTGCTACTATCTATAGTCCATAGCTTATATTTGGTGTATTATTCCCACAAACCATCTTGTTATTAACACCACGTATTAGTATTGCATATTTGTTATAGTTCATGAGAGAACATTCTCATATTTGTACTGTTCCCCACAGCCCATCATTCACCATGGGGTTCACTGTGTTATATGGTCCCCTGCCTTGTACAATCCAAACAAAGTGTAGCCTCAGTTTCATCACAGAGATGTGCTGTCATCAGCTCAGTCCATTTCAGAATGTAGAACTCTAAATTTTTAGAAAACTTTATGTAAAAATCTTGAAAAGTAATAAATATGCTAATATTTTGTGTAGCTATATGTTCTTGGGTAATTCCATCTATATGTATTTATTACCAGGTTTAGCTACATCATTACTATTGGAATCTCACTTCTTTAAAGGGTTGATAGGGCTGCACATACACTTTCAGCTCACTATGTTCATGGAAGACAAGATTTCATAGTTTGGAAAGGCCGGCAGCATGCAGTAGCTTGTCTTATATTCCTCAGTACCTATTTAGGATCTTTGGCAGACATCAGCTATTAATGATGTTCACCTGAAGGAATTCACAGACAAGCACTGGACGTGGGCAGGTGGCAGGGATTTCACTGATAGGCTTCTTTGCATCACTAAGCAGGTACTCAGTACAAGGCTACAATAGAAAATGAATATTTTACTGAAGATTTGGTGAGGAAGAGAGTTTGCACTGCACACTACATAATGGAAACAATAAAGTTGCTTAATAGGTGCATATGTTCTTCCCTCTAAAGCTTCTCCATTCTCCAACCACACCATTTCTCTTATTTTTTTCTCTACTATGGAGACTCTGTAAATATCCTTTAATACCCTAAGCCATTTAACATGGCCACTTCATTCAGGAAAGAAAAAAAGTCCCATAATTATTGGAATTGTGACCACTTGTTGCTCCTCAAGCACCCTTAATTGAAGGGTCTGATCCCAGCCCAAGTTACTATTGGGTAAATAGCAACCAAATAAATTGATCTCATTACATTAACTAATCATGAGGTAATGGGAGCGCAGATGATTAAGCAATTAAATCTTCTCTGGGAGACAAGATTGGAGGTACATTTCAAGTGAAAGGTAAAAAAATAATGAGAGCATGGTAAATGAAAAGTACATGACTTGGAGGAACTGGTAATTCAGTGCAAACTATCGCTTTTGAGGGCATAAAGGAGACTAAATATGAGGTTGTAGTATTACAAGTGAAGGGTCTTAAATGTCATGGTTTGGAATTAAGATATTTTCATTTAGGTAATGCTGAGCCATAGGAAAGTGATTAATAGCTAGCTAGACAGATAACTAAATAAATACCAAATAGCAAACTTTTAATAAATACTGCTAGCATTTATTTTATATTTACTAATTTCATACACCTCTACATTAATTTTTATAAAATTTTTGTATATTTGTAGGCATGTAAAAACAAGTGAGTCATGGCTATTTCTTATTTTCTATTATCTTAATATCTTTCCTTTCACTTGAAAATGCTTTCCATGTAATAATAGTAATAATGCTATTAAACCACAATTAGCACTCTTCACTTGCAGACAGTAATGCAGCATAAATAACAGTGTCTCAACTCAAATGTCTCCAAATTGATTTTAAAAATTAAATTTTTTCCATTATTTACTGCATTTGTTCATTAATTAATTCACAAAATATTTACTGACCAATTGAAGTAATTGTCATGAAGTATGACAGGCCCAGTGGTCAGCATAGAAATGTGTGGTTTTTGTAGTTGGATGCTTTCAGTTACAATGAAATGCTTTATTTGGTGATTCTCTCATTTTACAAATAAATCCTAGGATGTTAAAGGACTTGCCCAAGGTCACAGCCTTAGTTTAGTGTAGCACAGCCTATACTAGAAATCAGGTCTGTAGATATCCTATTCACTGTGCTTTAAATAGACATTAATCTATAGAGGAGGGAGAAACAGACTGGCTTACATAAGAGGTTAATACTTTGTCCAGATACCCTTCATCAACAAGAGGCTGAGTCAGTGAGTATAGTCCGAGTTCACAGATATTATAACTTAAAACAGGGAGGTGAAAAGTGTGTTGTGTTACAGCTATAAAGTACAGCAAATCTCTCATTGCTTAGAGGAAATAGTCAACCTTTTCACAGCTAATAGATCATTGATTTCAATTTTTTCCCTTTTAAAATGTTTTTGTACTACCGTTATTGGTGTACAGAAATGCTACTGATTTTTGAGCATTGATCTTATAGCCTGCAACATTACTGAACTCCTTTATAAGTTCTAGAAGCCTTGTTGTAGATTTCTCAGGGCTTTCTATGTATAGGATCATGTCATCTGCAAATGAAATTTTTACTTCTTCTTTTCCAATCTGGATGCCTTTTATGTCCTTTTCTTGTCTCAGTGCTCGTGCAAGTACTTCTAAGACAATGTTAAATAGGAGTGGTGATAGTGGGCATCCTTGTCTTGTTCCCGATCTCAGAGGGAAGGCTTTTAGGAGCCATGCTTGTGGGATATGTTTGTGTGGGATGAGGTGGGAGATGTGGGAGGTGGGCAACATGGGAATCCCAGTGGGTTCCATGTAATGTTTTGGGTAATCTAAGCACCTCTTAAAATATGTTTATATATATGTAAATAACATTTTTGTAAGCAAATGCACATATATGCATATATATTTATATATCATTTTACAAATAGTGGTATATATTATGAAAATTTTGATTTTTACCCACAATAAAAAATTAATTAATTAAAAAAATGTTTTTGTACTACATTATAGATGGATTGGAGGTTAGTACTTGTATATCCTTAAATTTATTGTAGAGCTCTGATGTGGGTGAAAGATTGGATTTGAAATCAGAGGAAATGATTGTGAGCTCAGGCTCTACCACATCCTTATTGAAAGACCTTGCCTATAAACAATGGCAGTCAAAATTCCCTTATCAAATTACTTTGAAAAGTTCTTTGCAAAGTACAAAGAGTTATATATATGATGATATTATCCAGAATTTACTAAAAATAATTACTAAGTATAATTAAAATTGGTAGGAACATATAATTTCTATATGATTCGAAAAGGAAAATTTAAATATTTTATAACATATTGGAAATATGAGTAGCAAGATCAGTTATTCATGTTCTTTTTAAATCTTTTCTTCTTTTAAGTGTGACCCAAATTCTAAACTTCTTCTTATATAAACCTGGATTTATCTGGTCTATTATTTTAATTCAATAATCTATGCTTATGAAACTGTTGCAATTTAGTTTTTTATACATTGAATAATCTTCATAATTGGTAGTAGTTATTGTTTTTGATGTACAGTGTGGTAGTAATTTATATGAGGTATATCAACTAATTCTTGAAACAATTGTTAATAGCTTGTATTATTATCAATCCCGTTTTATAGCCATGAAAAGCTAGAAGTTAAGGAATTTGCCCAAGGTTGTATAGCTAATAATTGGGATAATATAGAAGTAGAACAAAGATTTGAGTCCAGGAATGTCTGATTCCAGCATCTGAGCTACGGTATACTTCTGTTCAATAAAAAATTTGTTCAATAAAACAATGTCTTCTATGTATTATTCAAGATTGTGAATAGATCCAATTTGATTTTTGTTGTCCCTATCATGCTAAAAGGCTAAACATGAAAGTAGCACTTTCTCTTTCTATTGAAAATTTAAAAATATTTCTTTGCCATAGTAAGAAAAGACCTTAAGCAAATGTTTGTCATCTTCATATTTTATCTTCAAGGTTGTGCTTTTTTTTACCCTTGAGGATACACTAGAATGGTTTGTACAGCCACATCAACATCAAGTCACATCTGCCTCCTATCACAAAGCTCCTGTTATTCTCAAGAAAAGCATTTAGGAAACTAAACGGGTGCTCACAGGTACCACTAATTATTAGCATAAGTAGAATCAGCCTATTCAAGTCTGTGAACTAAAAGGTCATCCAACTGAAAATGTCTTCCATCTGTTTTTATTATTCTCCTGTCCAGCATTGTTCTTTGCTGTGTTATGTATACAATGAGTCCCTGATTAAAAAAAAAAAAAAAAAAAAGCCAAAAATGATTCCTTGGCACCTTGAGGTAAAATGCTTTTGTGGTAAGATGTTTGACAGCCTGACATTGATAGTTATTTTAAAATTTATATATTATAGGCTCCTTGAGTTATTTCAAAATTATAAAACCAGAAATTTAACTAGAAAACTTCTTCATGATCTTTCCTATCATATAGTCTTTCCTAGCATAATATGGATATAAATACTAAAATATATGAATTACCTTCAAGAAAATCTGAGCAACACTGATATATTTTGTCTATAGGTCTCCTTGGTTATGACCTGTATATTATTTCATTGTTGATTCATTCATTCATAATTCTCAACTATTTATCATATACCTATTATAGTTAATGAACTATGTAATACATAAAATAGGCTTGGTTCCTCTTCAGAGAGGCAACAAATATTAGCTAGGCAATTATGTGACTAATATGAATATCACAATTATGACATATTTCAAAGAAAATTATATGGTGCTAAGCTCTTATGTAATTGAATACTTGTACTAATACAACTGGGTTAGTACAATTATACTAAGTTTAAATGTATGTATGAGTGCCTACTAGATAATAACTGGGAGACCTAATTAATTCATATAGTTGTCCTCATTTATGTAAAGATATAAATAAGACTGTCCTAATCTCCTTGAGGAGCTTTTCTCCTTTCTGTGAAGGAGAAAGAAAAGTAAACCCATACCGGTAATGTAGCTTGTTAAGTCTTATTGTTGGGGAGGCAGAGGAGACTTGGAGGCCTAAAGGAAGTGACTTCAAACAGCCTGAGGGGTCTGGGAAAGGTATACTAACTGAAACTAGGCCCCAAGGAGACTTGGGGCTACCAAGTATATATTTATTTCATCTTATTTCTGAGAAGAACTTATTAACAGAAACCATAACCAGATTCATACATACCATTTAAAAACCTCCATATAGCAAAAACTATAATAAACAAACTTAAAGGGGAGAAGACTTGAAAAAAATTGTAATGTAGACACAGTAAAAGGTTAACAGCCTTAATGTATAAAAAGCTCTCTATTAAGTGATACAAAGAAGACCACTGTAACCGTTGGGGAATTTGATGTAATTATGAATTCCAAAAATATAATTGGATCATGCTTGTAAACTGATCTGTTAATTTGGGCATGATTAGGTTAGGATTAGGGCATTGAGCCCCACCCCTTGGTGGGTGGGGTATCGAATATAAAAGGCAAGGCAAGGGACAGTTGAAGCAGTCTTTTGAGAAGCAGTTTTGATGTTGGAAAGAAGGCGCCAGGAGAAGAGAAGCAAGCTGTTCGCCTGATCGTCTACAGCTGACTTTGTGGAGGAAACAGGAGCTAAGCCTGGAGAGAAACGCAGCCCCGGGAAAAGAGGAACCCCAGAAGCCTGAACCCTGGCAAACGCAGGCAGCTGTCTTGCTCTAACACGTGGCAATGGACTGTGGTGAGAGAAGAAACAACGCTTTATGGCCTGGTATCTGTGGACTTCTACCTCAAATAAATACCCTTTATAAAGACCAACCCATTTTTGGTATTTCACATTAGCACCCCTTTGGCTGACTAATACAACCACTTAACTGAAAAAAAATTAGCAAAGAACATGAAATTGTATTTCATATAATAATACAAATGGTCAACTAAGATATGTAAATGCCAAACTTGCTAGTAATAAAAGGCCTGTGAATAAAAGCAAGATATTACACATGCAGATTGTTAAAGATTGGTGAAGATTGGTGAAGGTGTAGAAATGTAGCAATCTTCAGCTCTGTTAATAGGGGGGGGAAATAAGTGAAACGTTTTGGAGGAATTTGTCAAAGTATACTGAAAGTTAAAAATAAAGATATGTTTGACTTAGAATTCTAATGTTAGAAATTTATTCTAAGGGAAGTAATTGGACAGGTGTACAGATTCAGGGATATTTATCATAACATTGTTCATATGTAAAAATATTGTAAAATGTCAATAAATGTCCAGTTATAAGTAAAGTTCCTTACATACAATGGAATACTCTGAAAACCTTAAAATCATTATGTAAATATATGTTTATTGCCATGAAGTTATGTTTGGGACATAAAAGTGAAATAAACAAATTACAAAACTAAGAATACTATGACTTCATTTTTTAAAATATGGTATATTCATCTGAAAAAAATATCATGAAGCATATATTCCAAATTGTAATCATAGTGGTTGAATAGTGGTGACCCTTTTCACATCTCTCTAGTTCCTAGTTTCTTTCAACAATGACTATATATTGCTTGTTCTATAATGAAATATATACAAGTAAAACTTTTAAATAATCTGATAATTCCAAAACAACTTTCCCCCCTTTTTTGATATGGGATTGTCATTATAAATCCAAATGAAAATTGAATCCTCAAGAAATTAGGATTAATAGTTATTTTTTACATGTGGAGGCAAATAAATATCAAGAACAATTGAATATCTACCTAAAATGTTTTCTGCATATACTAAATTCCAAAAGACATTTATTTTAAAACACTACTATATCAAGCATATTATATTAGGATAATGAAGAGTTGTAAAGGAAATTGAAACACAGTCAAATATAACAAGAGCAAGGCAATCACAGATAAATATTCACAAATACAAAAGACCCATATATTCAAAATCAGCTATAGTTTTAGATAAATATAAAAATACGTTTGTGTATGTATACCCACACAAAAAAAGTTTGATGGAAAGAAGGCCTAGGATATTGATGCAATTTATGGAACCTATCATAGATTGATTAGTGAGGGCCAAGTCTGTTTAATGGTGAATTTTAGAAGAATTTTAAATTAGATGGATAGTTTAGTGAGTAAAGGGAAAGGTATTTCAAGTAGAAGAAAGATCCTTTACTATGGTTTATTATAAAGTAAAATATGATGTTTCCTTATAACCACCCGTGGTACTAGCTTGTTTAATTGCCTGGAATTTCCCATTAGAATCTCAATATAGTCTTGTTAAAGGGTTTCCTACTACTGTATCAATGCTTTATACTATCCTCATAAGTTAATAAGTTAAATGTTGACTTTATACTGTGAGATACACAGGACAGTGTTTCTTATTCAATTGTAGAAACTGTAGCTTAGGAATGAAGACTTAATATCAAGTCTTTTCATCCCAAACCCATGTTTTCTTGGTTTTGTCATGCTGGTAAGAGATAACCAGCAAGTAATTAATATGAAAAGATCCAACTACTTGATGCTCAAGCTAGGAAGAGAAATATTATTTAAGATGGAGCAAGAGTGAAGGATTTTGAGGGTTATGTCATGAATTTGAATTTGAATCAAGACCACTGCCTTCCTCTGAGAATAGAAGCTCTTCTATTTGTTGAATATGAGGTTTCTAGCCATTAAATCATAAGTGGAAACAACTGGAGATTGAAGGTCACTAATAAGGCAAATGAATCTGTTGAGATGTAAGGCTCATCCCCAGCCTATAGAGAAACAGTTTTATCTATTTTGAGAAGAACTCAGGAGGAGATTTTAAAAGTTGCCTGATAGCCCACTTTATTGCCTTTATGGTCTTGTGTAGTCAGAATTTACTTATTTATTTTATGCTCATATGTAACTCTGCTAATGAAAGGAAACCTAATATTTATTGTTAACTATATTAAATGTTTATTCTTAGTGTTTACTTGCTAAGCTCCTTAACTTCATTTTCTTGAATAATCCTCCCCAAAATTCTGTAAGGTAGGTAAATTATTACCATTTATAGATGGCAATGCTAGTAAGCTTGATTAATTTTTCCAAGATTATATAGCTAATACATGATAAAGGGGAATTTGAACCTCAGATCATCTGATTCCAAAGCCTACTGACAACAGGGACACTTGTTTTCATGTAACTTGTATGACATTGGAAAATAACTGCTAAATACATTTTTGGTAAGCATTTATTTTTTAAGTTCCTTTAAAAATTTAGTTTGTCCTTTAAATGAAATAATCCAGCCCTCTTTAAATTGTATTTACATAGAATATATGCCAATAATTCATCAAATTTACATCCACATATTTCCTTGAGGGTATTGTCATTCCTAACTTGTTATTTGCAGTCTGTATTTGAACATTGCTTATAATTGGCTAGCAAAATGTATTTTAATATTTATAGGTCTTTTCTGAACACTTAATATTGAAAACCCAAGAAAAGTTATTTAGTTGCTTTTTCAGAATAAATGAGAATTTGTATCAAAGAAGAATAAAGGTTAAAAATAGAAGTTGGAAATACTGAGGAAAGTAAACTTCTTAAAAATATAGTATGCAATCAACAACCTAAATAGAAGAACTAAAACCATACAACTCTTAGAAGAAAATAGGGGAAAATCCTTAGGCCTTTGTGTTAGGCAAAAGATTCTTAGATATGACTCCAAAAGCACAAGCAACAAAAGAAGAAAAAAAAAAAACATAAATGGGACTTCATCAAAATTCAAAATATTTCGCATCAAAGGACATTATCAAGAAAGTGAAAAGACAACCTACTGAATGAGAGAAAATATTTTGAAACCATGTATCTGACAAGAGTTTAACACACAGAATATATAATGAACACCTACAATTCAACAACAAAAAGGCAAGCAATCCAATTAAAATGGGCATAGGACTTGAATAGGCATTTCTCCAAAGAAGATATACAGATGACCAATAAGCACATGAAAAGGTGCTCAACATCATTAGCCACTAGTATAATGAAAATCAAAGTCACAAGGAAATAGCAGCTCAAACGCCCAAGGGTGGTTATTATTTAAAAAGAAAATAAGTAGTAGGAAGGATGGGGAGAAATAGGAAACCTCATACACTGTCGGTGGGAATATAAAATGGTACAGCCACTGTGGAAAACAGTTTGGTGGTTCCTGAAAAAGTTAATGTGCTGCTATTAACACCAGTCAAAAGGTGGAAGCAACCCAAATTTCCATCAACAGTTGAATGGGTAAGGAAAATGCAGTATATACAGGCAATGGAATATTACTCAGCCATAAAAAGGAATGAAGTACTGATACATGCTACAAAATGGATGAACCTTAGAGACATCATGTTTAGTGACATAAGCCAGGCTTTAGTAACTGATTTTTGCCTCTCCATTTCAGCAGCCAAAGTGATATCAAATAAGTCACCTTTCAATAACTCCGAATGCACCCACAGAGAAACAGGCACAGTTGATACTGATTGTATGGCATGTCCACAAGGTCAAATAAATCTTTTAAGATGATAGTAGCACCCCTCATTTGCATCCTTCCCTAACTGAGAGAGAGTACAGCGTGACTAGAATAATTCTAAGAGGATGGTGGCAGTTTTGGGACAATTATATTTTTTAATTTAGAAAAGGCTACTTAATTAAAGACTATATCTAACTTGGAAAATAACAGTATCAGGTAAACTATGAAGGGCTGAATTGCCTTTATGCTAAATATTCATTTATGTTAAATTTTATATTTTTATAGACTATTTACCTTAAAATGATGTCTGTATGTAAACATATCACATAGCTCCTAAAAACATCCAGTCGTTGTATCTTCACTTCATCATGTTACTGGCTTCATTTCCACACCATTGATGCTTCTGATACTTGAGCATATCCTCTAGTCCCTATGTTCAGCCGTAAAAATCTACACACAGACACCGGTGTTATAAAAAGTCTGGAGTTACAAAAATATTCAGGAACCCATTAAAGAGGAGCATTTTGAATTACATCCACATGAGTATCTCTGATTTAAATTTGCATTAAAATTGATACTTTTAAAAGTTTCAATATAGGATACTTTACCAGAGCCTAAATCTGAGAAGAAAAATAAAGAAAAGTAAGACAGGAAGACAAGACCAATTATTTAATGACCACAACCTATGTGCCAGATGCTGAAACTCTTTGAACTCAGTGTCCTTTTATAAACAGCTAGGTTGAATGTGGTGATCACTGATTTACCTCCAATAATTATAAACTCATTGGGGGAAAGAATATTTTATATTTACCAATTATAGTGAGCATTATATGTTTTTGCCTGCCCAGCATCATTTTCTGGTAACAACATCATGATTTTCCTTAGGATGCCTGTTCTTCTCCACTCTTGGTTGATTTTTCCAACTTTACCCTATGTTCATATTGTGTCTCAAAGTGTGTCAAAGTGATTGTTTCAGGGTTGGCCACAGGATAAAAAATCAGAGCCAATAAGATGCAGTATCAAGATATTTCCTGTGACTATCAAGAGATAAGCACTCTCTCTTTCTTATGGACTTGATTCTGTGAAGATAAAAGCCTAGAGCTTCTCGGGGCTACAAAGAGGAGGGAGGAAGATGGAGAATGGAAGCAACACTAGGGGAAGAGTTGAAAGCTGAACAAAGCAAAAGTTACCAGACCCTGCTGTCATTGTTTGTGTCTGTTGACACAAATGACTCAAATGAAACCGGATTTTTCCCTGGGCTTTTTAGTTTTGTGATTCTATAAATTACCTTTTCCCCCCTTAAAGTCAGTTTGATGTGAGTTTTCTATTGCATGCAACTAGAAGAATCTTAAATGAAATATATCCCCAAGGGCTTGCACATATTATATACATGATATATAATTATTGATCAAATAATCACTAAATCATCAATGAATCATATTCTGAGTTTGGTCATAGTCCTACCTTTTCCATTAAGAAGTCAATAGTAACTGGAGTTAATTGGTTGGAATTGGAAATAATGCTGACATTGTAATATAATTCAATTGAAACTATGTTCAAATGTAAACAAGATTCAATAACATCCATTATCTAAAATGAGGTATATTAGTATTTTTATTATTTCCTAGTTCATATTTTATTTTGTTCTAGTTCTCTAGATTTTAATAGACATTTCTTCAAAGAAGATATACAAATGGCCAATAAGCACATGAAAAGGTGTGCAGAGGTATTAGTCATTAGGAAAATGCAAATCCAAAACACAGTGAGCTACCACTTTACACCACAAGGATGGCTATAATATAAATGACAGCCAATGACAAGTGTCCCACCATTCAGTGCTGGTGGAAATATCTACTTGTGCAGTTGCTTTGGAAAACATTTTGGCAGATTTTCAAAAAGTTAAATAGGTAGGTACCCAAGATAACTGAAAACATATTCACACAAAAAACTTGTACAAAGATGCTCATTTCAGCACGTTTTTGTAGCCCTTCTACAGAAGTAGGATGGACCCCACAAACCATTAATTCATATGTTGAGGCTGTGATGCCATACACCAACCAAGAAAATATGAAAGATTTATTACTCATGTAATAAGGTTTTCTGGGGAGAACAGGCTTGCTCCCAAGCAAGTCCAAAAATGGCTTGAAAGACCAGGGAAAAAAGACTAATTTGGGGATATTTTTGGTGGTTAAGGGATGTGGCAAAGGTGAGGGTTCCTGTCTATGGTTTGAACTCTCAGCTGGACCCAAAGAAGAGAGTTCCTGAGCTTTTTTTTTTTATTAGCTTCCCAACGTGTGGGTCAGAAGGTAAAGAGAGAGGGGTAAGACTTAAAAGCTATCATTGGTCAAATATCAAAAATGGCATCAGAAATTTTATTACACAGGTTTATTTATATAGCTAAAAGGTAGAAATAACTCAAATATCCACCAGCCAATGAATGGATAAACAAAATATAGTATTCCATAAAATGGAATATTATTTGACATTAAAAAAGGAATGAAGTACTGATGCATGCTACAAAATAGATGAACCTTAAAAACATTATGCTAAGTGAAGTAAGCCAGTTTCAAAAGATCACACATTACATGATTCAATTTATATGAAATATCTAGTATAGACAAATCTTTAGAGACAGAAATAAGTGGTTGCTTAGAGCTGGAGGAAGGGTTGGGAGAAAATAGGAAGTGACAGCAAATGGATATGAGATTTCTTTTGGGGAGAGTGGAAGTGTTTTAAAACAGATTAGATATTAACAAATTGCTCTTACTTTAGATAAAATTTCTGTTCCTAATTGTTCTTTTTTGTAAAATGTAAAATTACCCTTTTCCCCCATTGTACTGTTGTTATGACAATATATATGAAATATACTTAAAATTTCTTTGGAAAAATGTAAATTATTATTATTTGCATTGTTAGATTCTGTATATTCATGAGTAAAATAACAATTAGAACTCTCTGTTGTAGGATCTGTTACCACCACAAACCAGTCACTTGCTTCACTTTCTATTCACTTTACCTATGTCATCTTATTTAGTCCTTACAACAACCTCACAAATTCAGATTTTTATGTTTTTATAACCAAGGAGATTGGCATTTAGGGAGGTTAAGTGCCCAATATGGTACTGAAACCCTGGTCCATCTAAAGCCCATATTTTCTCCATTTATCACACTGCTTCTCACACAAAGGTTAATAGGTATTTTTCAGAATTTCCTTGCCATTCACAGATAAGCAAATCTAAAAAATATGGTATAGGATTGTTCAGAATAAATAGAAGATTATAAATAGCTTCCTTAACTAGCACATCAACAAGCTGTTTAGAATTTTAAACTGCTGAATTTCAGAGTTTATCAGTTTTTAGCTCACATCAAATGAAGACTTGACTTTGATGGCCTCTGTAAAACACGTCATGTGCAAAACTGAAATGAAAGAGCAACTGAAATGAATTCACTTCAGGGGATTTTATGAACCATAAACTCAGTTTTCAGTTCACTCACAATGAGAGATGGATGTGATAGGTAAAAGAGCAAGAACTTAGGGTGGCTCTCTCTGGCATGTAATGTGTAGGCAAATACAGGGCTAACAGTATAGCAAACTCAAATATTATAGAAAGCCATTTTTGATGGTTAGGGCATGAATCTCATAGATGTTTAGCAAATATTGGATTAATCATAAAATAATATTTGCAAACTATCAATATTGGCTATTAAAGAAAAATTAAGAATATTTGAAAAATATTTCCCTAACTTGAAATAATAATCAAAACATCTGATTCACTCTCAGAAAGTAGGTCAGAAACACATTTGGAACGATGCAATATGAATATTCTAATGGTGTTATTAACTTTGTCAGGCAAAAAATCCTTTTCACTTCCTTAATGAATCAATTATTGAAAAGTGATTTGAAAGTAATAGTGAATAAGGTAAATCAAGGAATCTGAAAATTTTCTGAAATTGTAGGTGGCAGTGTGGCGTAATGGTTAAGCACTTTGGAATAAGAAAACCTGCATCTGAGTTCCAGCATTGCCACTTCCTTACCATGAAATTTTGGGCAACCTGCTCAACACCTCTGAGACTCAGTCTGAGGGTTAAACGGGATAAATAATACCCACCTTGAATAGATTTCATTAGGGATAAATAAGGTAATGTATGAAAAGCATTTTGAGCAGTGCCTGCTAAGCACTTGTGAGTAATCACTTGATAAATGGAAGATTCAGCTATATAAATTGAATAGTTAAATCTTCACAGTAAAAAATGAAGTTAAAATAGTGATAGTTTGATGAATTGGGTTTGTGCAGGTGAGCAAATTTGAATGTTCAAAACGAAAATACATTGTGGCTTATGCATAAAATATTTTCTTATGTGCTTTCCTGAAGAAACAATGTGTGTAATCCATATTTTAAATTCACAGAAGTGGGGAATTAACTGCTCTTTACAATTACATTAACTAGATTCCTTTTGTTTCTAAATGATCTGTTCCAGTTGCTTGCACAACAGGACAGTACTGGATAATAGCCCATGTCTTATCTATTTTCTTAATCAAGGTATGATTAAAAAGAATATCTCATTTTACAGCTCTTTAACTCTTCACCATCATTTTAAAGAGTATATTGCATTTGAGTGTGATAAATTCAAGAAAATTAAATTATATGAATAAATATCTAGACTAGAGACTTAGAAAGAATAACACATAGTAAAGTAAAAGGAACACTTGGGTTAATAAAATGAAAATAACTAGAAAACTGTTGGGGGAAAAAAACATCTTTTACTGGTTTGTCCCAGACTGCCTTATTTTATAACTCATTATTCTCAAATTCTTAGAGGAAAAATTAATGCAAAATTAAACTCATTTCATTTGTATTGCCACATTATGTAGTTTGAAGGACGAAAAATATTTAAGTATTAAAATACTCTTCAAATGGGTCAGGAATTAAACTTTGGGTTAATGTGATTATATCAGCTAATAGATATTTTTAACTTAGGAATGGCTGATAGAAAATAATAGTGATATTTTGACTCAGGAAACTTTGATAAGAAAAGTTATCTTGAATTTCAATGATCAGAACTGAAAGGAACAAACTAGTAATAGGCTTCATAGAAGATATAAGTATAACAAAAAATATAAAACTTTGATAACTTTAATTTTGTAATTTTCAAGAAATGGAAAAAGGAAATAGAACAGATCTCTCCTTTTGTAGGTTTTATTTATTCATCTTAGCTTAAGATTTGAGGGTTGAAACAAATTTGGAATGTAAATTTTTCTCTGAATTTGAGTCAGTCTCATTTGCTTATTAAAAATATGACTATATACATTTTTAATCAAACCAATTTTACTTGGTTAATTCCACTTTAATGATTAAATTCATGAAAACTTTACACATTTCTTTCATCTTAAGAGATGGGCACATCTTCCACTAAGAAACTCCAAGGCAGAGAACGTGATATCCTGACAATACCTGTGGGCATTTTTAAGTCTTTAATATTGATTAAAGGTACTCACAATATGTACTGTGTTATCCTGATAAACTCATTCTCCTCAACTTTTTATTGAAGTATAATTATACAGAATGAAATGCTCAGATTTTGAGTGCGATGCAGTGTTCAATTGATTTTATAATTGCCTACACGTATAAAACCATATCTTTATCAAGACAGAACATTTCTATCACCCTAGAAAGGTCCATCATATCTCCTTCAAGTCAATCACTGTTCCACTCCCCGCCCCCCCCCCCGTACCACCACAAAAGCAACCAAGGATCTTATTTCTATCATAGGTTAATTTTGCATATTCTAGAATTTCTCATAAATTGAATTATACAGCATGTACTTTTTTGTGTCTGGCTTTTTGACTCAGCATAATATTTTTGAGATTCATACATTTTGTTGCATATATCAGTAATTTATTCCTTTTTTCTTTGAGGTAATATTTTATTCAGTTTATTTAATAATTCTCTTATTGATGGACAACTGTACAGCTTTTGAATAAAGCTGCTACAAACATGCTTGTACAAAGCTTTTGGTGTGTGTGTTTTCATTTTTCATGGATAATTACCTGGGAATGGAAGCACTGGGTCATAAGTAGGGTAGACCCAGTTCTTAAAAATTCTTAACTTTTCAGGAAATCACCAATCTCTTTCCAAAGTGGTTAAACCATTTTATATTCCCACCATATAAGAAATCTGGTTGATTTACATGCTCTACAACATTTTGTGTTGCCAACCATATCCATTTCAGCCTGCTAGGGAAGTCACAGACACACTCAGAACCATCTCCAATCCTTGCTTACCCTCTTCCTTTATCCCTCTTGCTCATTTGTGTGCAAGTTTCTGGTATGTTTCCATTTCAAAAGAGATGGCAAGTAGTCTAGGGGTGACATTAAATTTCAATAAGGCCCAGCTGCTTTCCAGGGCACAAAGGTTGCTTGATTGTTGGGAGCCGTCACTGGAGTCTGCCAAGAGAGGTGCCAACCAGTGGTTACATGGAGCAACATGGCGGACGCCACAACATGGCGCAGACACAAAATCTGCTTTGTCACTTCCTTGTTCTTCTTCCTCCTTGCTCCTTTGTTCTCCAGTTCCTGCCACTACCTAGGTGATTGCAACAGTACGCAGGCGCAAGGCGCGAAAATGGGATCTGCCCCTACCCCAGCAACAATACCCTCCAATCCCGGAGCGCCCCGACTCACTTCCTCTTTCCGAACAGCATATAAGCCCTGCTCCCTCAATAAAGTTTGCAGCTTGATCAGAATACTATCTTGCTGTCATTCTTTGCGTCTCTTGTCCCACCATTCTTTCTCAGCAGGTTTCGGGTCCCTGTTGCTGTCCCGCGGGTCGGGGCTCACACTTGATGAATGCTTTTGATCTTTTGCAGGGCCTTCTTCCTATGGGGTGTATAAAAACCAAATACTCAGACAGCACAAGTGCACCTCATCTCTGATGTGAAGCAGGGCATGTGGAGCCGCCATCCACTATTTCTGACCCAAGCAGTTGACCTTCCCAGGGGAATGGTTACAATGGGACTTCTTACCCTGCTTTTTTGGACCCATTGTGCTGTGTAAGTAATGAAAAATTCACCTGTTGAAAATTTCTGTTTTGCTTGAGATTCCTACAGTACACCATATAGCAACTCACTCCACAAGCCACTCTAATGGATGTCTAGATGCATGAAAAAAATGTCACACAGAAAAATCAAAATATTGTGATTTTAATTTGCATTTCCTTGATGGCTTGTGATGTTGTGTTGGAGAGTCTGCAACCGCTTCCCCCCCGCCCCCTCAGGATTCACTAGCAGGACTCACAGGACTCAGAATATGGTTGTACTCATGGCTATGATTTATTACAGTGAAAGGATACAAATTAAACCAACAAAGGGGAAAAGCCCTTGGGGCAAAGTTAGGGGAAAACAGCGTGCAATATTTCAAGGGTCCTCTCCCGATGAAGTCTCACAGGTTGTGCTTAATTCCCCCAGCAAGGAGTTGTGACAACACATAGAAATGTTGCCGATGATGGAAGCTCATTAAAGTCTCCACACCCAGGGTTTTTATTGGGAACTGGTCAGTTAGGCAACCTCTTCCTGGCAAGTACCTAAATTCCAGGCTCACTGAAGGAAAGCAGGTATTAAGAACATTTTGTTTCAACAAACAGTTTAGATATAGTGAGCCTCACTTATCTGTTAATGGTGGGAACACTCCTGAAATTTAAGTGCCCATACACCAGCCCAGGGTCAATATTTTAAGCAGGACTTTAAAAGGATAGCAGTCAGGCCTGCTATGTTAACCCTTTTCTGCCCAGCACAGATGTTGAGCTTTCTTCATGAGCATGATTGCCATTTGTATATCTTCTTTTATGAAGGGTCAGCTTAAGTCCTTTACCTATTTTCATTGAGTTATTTGTTATTTTATTATTTTGAATATAAGTCCTTTCTCAAATATATACTGTTTATATTTTTCTCTACTCTGTGGCTTGGCCGTTTGTTTTTTTGATGGCTTTTTTGATGAGTAAAAGTTTAATGAGATCTAATGTATCCACTAATTTTTCTTGTATGGTTTGTGCTTTTTATGACTTTTCTAAGAAACTTGCCTAAAACAAATAAGCAAATATTTTTTTTTCTTTTTTTTTTTCTCTAGGACCCCTCATTTTCCTTTGTCATGAAGTTTTTAGAATGGAGTACAAATTGTCTTCCAGTTGTATAAAATTTCTTTTGAATTTCAACTAAGTCCATTTTAATGAAAAGTATTGCTTTGTTTCTATGCTGCTTCCTGGACTAAGAACTTACACAAACCCAGGCTATGGTCCCTAAATGTCCATAGACTATGGAATATTGAGCAAGATACTCATATTCCACATCCTCCATGCCTCTGAAAACCTAAGCCATTGGCTATCATTAAACTACCTCTAAATTTTTTTTACTACAAATTCTAAAATAATGAATAACTTTGGCTTATGCAGACTTGGATAAGAATTCTGGCCTTGACCCATATTAAATGTATGTTTTAAGAATCAGTTTAATCACCAGTATAATGTGTATAATAATACGTATCTGTATCAGTCACTCTTTTTCAAAGAAATAGAACCAACAGAGAAGGGAGGGAAAATTTAAATGAATGGGCTCACACAGTTGTGTGTGCTGTCAAATGTCAAAATCATTGCTCAGCTTCTCAGCCTATCGGCAATAACTTCATGAATCCAAAGATGTTCCTAGGGAAAAGCTGCCCTAATGCTAAGCTCACATTTCTATGATCCCTTCATATGTGGGAAATTGTTCCAATAAGTCTTTACTGCATTGTGAATTCTCCAATGCCTTCAAACAAAGTAGTAGCACACAATTTTAATGGTTTCTTCATTTTTCACAACACAAGAATTTGTCAGTAAAATGTGCTTAATTTTTAATTACGATTTTATATTTTTCAAATTTCTTAAAAACATATTTTTCAAAAAATATTTACTTTTAATAGTAGCACAATATTCAATAATGTGTTTTTATCAGGATATTTTTAACCAATTCTTTTTGTTGGATGACATGGGTTATTTACAACTATTTATTAAATAAAATATATTGAGAGAAACATTCTTTTTCTTAAATCTTTATGACAATCTTTAATTTTTCCTTATAAAAGGGTTCAAAGGCTGTTAACATTTTTAAGATTTTTAAATTGAACTACCAAAAGTATAAATAACTTATCTCCCCAGTGCTTCATGATTGTTTTAACTCTTAGGTGATTGATTAATAGTGATTTTGAATATTTTAAACATGTTAACTCTTTATACTTTTTTCTTTTGCAGATTTTCTCGCCATGTCTCTGGCAATTTTTTTTTTTCCTGAGAAATCATTTCTTACTGTTTTATAACATAGTTGCTTATATATTAAAGCCAATAAGTATATTTTTAAGTTATAGACACAGCAAATATTTACCTCATTTTATTTTTCTCTTAGTTTTCTTTATATTTTTCCCATAGGTAAAAACATAAAAGTTCTGTTAATCAAATCTATCAAATTTTTCATTTAAAAATAGTTGACTTTTTAATTTGTCTAAAATTAATTTTATTGTTCTTGGCATCTTTGCATAAGTTTTTCTCATTTTCATGTGTCATTCTTCAAATAGGCTTTCCTTGACTTGTCCCTCCATTTCTTCACATTTTTTCTACCTCATTATTTTATGGATTTCCTTCAAAATACTTCTTGCATCCAGAAATGTTCTTGATCATTTGTCTCTTTATTTAACATTGTGTATCTCCCCTCATTAGAATATAAGTTCCTTGAAGGCAAGGAACTTTTATATCTTACATTTCTCTATATAATTTCCACCTGCTAAGTATCCTGGCACATAATAGAAACTCAAATATATTTGTTGAATGAATAATTTATTATACCAATTGTTGTGGCTTCAATTTTTTTCATTATGTTGGAGTATCAGGTCCTTCTCATTTCTTTCCTTTTTCAGAATTTCTTCACTCTTTTATGCAATCCTTATTCAAGAAAAATTTTATAATCAATCAATAACTTTTCCAAATAATCAAAATAAAATAATATGAATTGTATTTGAATATCCAGGTCATTTAAACAAAACAAAACAAAACAAAAACACATGTCTAAAGTTAGGCTTAGACATAGATCAAGAAGGGAAAAGACTTCCACAGATGCTTATCAGGAGATAGAAAAAAAAAATTCCAATGGTGTTCTAAAACAAATAACCATAGTTAAATTTTCTCATCTGTTCATTTAGTTCTTGTAATTATTTCTCATCTTGTGAAATCTTGGTTCAGCACTGTCTTTTCCTAATATCAATTGTTTCTGGCTTAAAAATAGTTCTGGGCATCCTGGCTTATTTTTCACTAGAGTCTGACAGTGGTTACTCATGGTGATGATACCCGCACACAATGTGACCACAAATATTCATAATTCTATTCCTTGAAGAAGAGTTAATAATATCCAATAAAGGTCATTTTGCCAAGGTTTCTAGATTGTTCTTCTTTGTTGAAGACCCTTTCTCTTGCCTGAAGCTTATCTTAAGGTAAGCACACGAAGGATGAAGGAACCATCTCTTGCTGATAAGATTGAATGGCTCAGGTTAATTTATTATAGTAACAAACTTTATCAGAATCAAGAAGAGTAAAAATACTCTACTGAAATATAATGCATCCTATTTAATAAAAATTTGATTTATGTTTCCACTTTGAGTAATAATATAATAAGAATAATCTTATTGAAGAATTTCCAAGCGCTTCCCATATATCCTATAAATAAGTCATATTCATACTAATAAATATCTATAATTGGAGGGAGGGGTATTCTTGTTATATAGTAGCTGGAAGCTTAGGGAGAATGTCTCTTGCAGTTGTGTGGAAAGCATAACTTGTAAGTAATGAACTAAGATATTTAGCAGAGGAAATCTAAAGCATTGAAGGTGCATTCTGTTTTTTCCGTATAGCTTAGTAAAATGTGATAGGAAAAAGATAAACTGAAGGAAAATAAAAAAATTAAAAAAAGAACTCAGCCCAGGCTGGATGACTTTGAAAATTCTCAGCCTCTCCAGATGGCAAAATCCCTAAAAATCAGGAATGGCTTCCAAAAGCATGGCACAGAAAACAAGACTGAGCAAGCAACTCTACCACCTTTTGCTAAAACTCCAAAAGATCAAAAGGTCAGAAAAGTCGGTCACAAAAATTGCCCTTTTAAGAGATTTAGACTTGTTTTACAGGTATTTTCAAAGAAACCACACGGCCTCTAGGTAGCATAAGGATATTTTCCCTCAGCCATCTCAGTAGAGGCCAAACATAGAGCAGAGATTATTTCTGAAATATCTGTGAAGGTGGCTTGTGTATAATGGAGTGAAAACGAGTGAAATTTATGTAAGACCTATAAAGTTCTTGAGAAAATTGTTACAATAGAAACACTGTGAGACGTCTCATTGACCAAGATGGTAGTATAAGATGCTACAGGGTTCTGTTCCCACGTAATATTTGAACAACTTGCAAAAACTGGAAGAGCCATCTTTCTCAGAGCTCCAGAAAGAGTTAAAAGCATTGCAGTAACTGGATGAGTGCCAAATCAAGAAAACATATCTTAGAAGCGTTAGGTGAAGGTCATGGCACCATTGCGAGCCCCTCTCCAACACCTTCCCCAGTGTGGTGTGGAGACTGTCTGATATCTCACTGTGGGCCACTGGCCCTGTTCTAGAGGGAACACAATAACCCTTGTGTGCAGATAGTAACTAATATATTGTGTGACAGCCTGAAAGATTGAACCAGGGCACTTATCTATAGCTCTCCATCTTCTGCAGACAAAAGCAGCTTGCAGATAATCAAAGCACTGTGGGGCAAAAAAGATTACTGGCTTCAAGACATACATTAGAGCAGCCTAGAAAGTCCATTTCAAACGGAGTAGAGGGAGTGTTCAGATCGTTGAAACTTGGGAATTCATAAGGCTCTCAGTGCATGCCCAGGACAAGATGCAGGCATAGAAAAGAAAAGAGAGGATTCTGCTCTATAGCCTTAGAATAATCTTTGTAGGAAGGTTAAACTCTAAAGAAGAACATTGGTAAAAACACAGCCGATTTGCAGACTGGGAAAGGCACTTTTTGCTTTGGTTTGTTTATTTATATTAGAAACTGGCACTAAGGAAATCTCTGTCATATCACTAGTTGGATACATACTTAAGGAACACAGAGACCAGGAACTGAATTCCAGAGAAAACACATTAAAATATTTAAATAAGGGGAGCCAATGTAGGTTAAGTGCCTGCTTCCCACATGAGAGGTCCAGGGTTCGTTCCCTGGTTCCTCCTGAAAACAAAAAGCAAAAAACAAAAAAGCAAACAAATGAAAAATCAACTCAGGGGAGCTGATGTGGCTCAGTGGTTGAGTACCGACTTCCCACATACGAGGTTCTAGGTTCAATCCCTGGCCCCGGTACCTCAAAAAACAATAAAAAAAACTCTATGCAAATAGAAGATTAAAAGACAAACAAATAAACAGGAAATTGTACCCTCCAAAGGAACAAGATAAACAAATAAACAGGAAATTGTTCCCTCCAAAGGAACAAGATAATACTTTAGGAACCACCAATAAAGATCAAATTTTGCACATGCCTAACAAAAACTTTTTAAAAACTGATCCAAATTATGCTAAAAGAAATAAGGGAAAATACAGTAAAAGAACTAAAGTATATCAGTAAATGATAAAGAACAAAATGGGAATCTCAATAAATAAAGATTATAAAAAGGAACTAAACAGAAATACTGGATTCAAAGACCACAATAACTGAAATGAAAACATTCTCTAGAGGAATTTCAGCTGCATATTGTAGGTGGCAGAAGAAAGAATCAGTCAACTTGAAGATAAGACAATTGAAATGATTCACACTGATGAGCAGAAAGAAAAAAGAATGAAAAAATTTGAACAGGGCCTGAGAAATCTGTGGGACACCATCAAATGTACTAATATATGCATTATGGGAGTCCCAGTAAGTAACTTGAATCTTTACTTCTTACAGACCCTCAAATGCAAAATAAAAATTAATGATAAATCTATAATTTGGAACGTACAATATATAAAGATATAATTTGTAATAAGTACAACAAAAAGGTAGGGGAATGGAGGGGTATAAGAACAGTGTATATGCTATTGGAGTTAATTTGCTATCAAATAAAATGTGATTGTTATAGATTGAGGATGTTAAAATTTAGCTCCATGATAACCACAAAGAAAATATTTAAAAAATAAACATGGAAGGAAGTGAGAAGGGACTCAAAATGGTACACTACAAAAAAAGCAAATGAATATAAAAGTCAGCTTAATGGAAGAATTGAGGGAAATTAAAGGTATAAAGCTTACAAAGACCATGTAGCAAAATGGCAGAAGAAAGCCCTGAATTATCAGTAGTTAGTTTAGATGTAAATGGATGGAATAAAATCACCAATCAAGAGGCAGAGATTGGCATTTGCAGACTGGTTTTTAAAAAAACAACAGCATGAACCAACCTTATGCTGCTTACAAGGGACTCACTTTAAATTCAAAGGCACAAGTAGATTGAAAGTGAAAGGTTGGAAAAAAATAGTCCATGCAATTAGTAACCAAAAGAGAGTTGGCATATTTATACTATTAACAGCTAAAATAGACTTTAAATCAAAAGCTGTTACAGGGACGAAAAGGGATACTATAAACTGATAAAGGGGTCAACTCAATAAAAACATAACAATAATAAATATGTATGCACCTATTAGCAGTGTTTCCAAAAATATGAAGCAAATATTGTCAGATTTGAAGGCAGAAATAGACAGTTCTGCATTAATAGTAGGAGACTTCATTACATCACTTTCGATAAAGGAGAGATCATCTAGACTCAAGAACAATAAGGAAATAGAAGACTTGAATGATACTACAAACCAACTAGACCTCACAGACATGTAGAAAACATTTAACAATAGTTGAATACACGTTGTGCTGTGCATATGGATAATTCTCCTTATGTTAGGTAATAAAACAAAATTTCAAAATACTGAAGATACAATGTAGCCTATCAACTCTTATGGGCCAGTGACTCCTTTTTACCTTTCATTTTCCCCCTTTTGGATTGTAATGTCTGTAACTGTTACTCGATGTCTGTCCCACCACTGTATGTTAGGAGGGTGGTTGACAGATAACATCTTTTTAGCTTCACAAGTTAACAGATGGAGGGAAATTGCTCCACATCAGCTGTCCTTATTGGACTGGATACAGAAATCTCATCTGCACCTGGACCTGATTTAGATTTTGGAGTTTGAGATGATCAGATGTTCATTTAGAGGATAAGATTTTGAACTTTGAGCTAATGCTTTAACAAGATGAGACTTTGGGAAAACGTGAGAGAAGGTGAATGTCTTTTGCATTTGGGAGTGGCATGAGATATTGACAGCCACAGAATGGACTCTGAAATACTAATTAAAATTGTATTTCTTATGGTACTTGGATTTTATAATTGCACTTGAAATCCATAGAAGAGAGCTTTTAACTCCAATTACATCTTGAAAATATCCATGACTACAAATATTAATTTTAATGACCAAATACATTACTTTGATTTAAGAAGACTGGAGTTCTCAATTATGTAAAACAATATGCAATTTACAATTTATTTTTTGACAGATTGGGCTGTCCTTAACATTTTACTTTTCTCACTCTTGTGTGAATATTCTCACTATCAGTGGAAAGGAAAAAAAGGTGGGGGTTGTCAAATGTTGCAAAAATACTTTTCAGTCTTCCTGGGGAAGTTTAAAGAATGTAAAGGCAGGAATTACAAAGTGGGAAAAGTCTTTTTTTTTTCTTTCATACTTTTCTAAATTTTTTGCAATATGTGTTAGAATCCATTGTTACTTCAGATGGACCTGCTGTGTGTACTTCATAGCTTTTAAATATTGTTTTTACCTGTTCACACTACTGAGAACATATTGTAAAAATGACAGTACTTATTTCAAGGTACATAGCTATTAATAAATGTTTTATGATGCCCGTGTTATTCAAGATACCTCTGTGACCTGGCCTCATGCTGTCTACACAGTAAATGGCTTAGTAATTTAGGCTATAATGCAGCTAATAAAAAATGGAATCTATTGTCACATAAACAGCATATAGGAATGAACTATTGAAACTAATTTATATATTCTGTTTTTCAGAGTGCCATGTAGGAGATATGGATGGAAAAGTAAATAGTGACTGATCAAATTGAGTCAACAAAATGATTTGCAGATGAATGGGCTAACCAATAAAAGATTCAGAAATGTGCATCCATTACTGCAAATTTCAGTGCTCTTATAGGAGGGTAAGGAAATTATTCTTTATGTAACACCAGAAATGTTCAGTGAACCATTTATGTGGTTTAAAGTGATGAGGGTGAATATTTACTTCTAAAGTATCTTTCTAGCTAAAAATAACTTGGACCATTTGCCTAATCTATCTGGTAGTTCACCTTCAATATGCAGTCTCTGTATAGATCTTATTACCTGGTGTTCAAGTGAACATCTCAGGTAACCTAATTTGTCAGTAGAGTTTTTTCATCTAGTTGGAGTACAGATCACTAATTGTTTTCTTTTTCTAGAAAATTGGGTTCAGAAAAAATAAAATAACCAGAATAAAAACAAAACTGAAACAATTATGGATT
>JAKSZT010053843.1:11403427-11497895 GCA_026826555.1 Tolypeutes matacus | reverse complement strand
AAAAAAAAAAAAAAGGAAACCATATAGATATGTCTTAGTTTACCAAAGCTGCTATGACAAATACCACACATGGGTTAGCTTAAACAATAGGGATTTATTGTCTTATGATTTTAGAGGCTAGAAATCCAAAATTAAGGTCTATGAGACCATGGTTCCTCCCTTTAATTGTATAATTCTGATTTTGGCTTGCATCTCTGCCTACATGACATGGCTTCTTCTTCTGGCTTAGATCTCTCCTGCATAGTCCTCTGTTTAGATTCATCTTCTCATAAGGACTTTAGCATATGGAGTAAGGGCCACCCTGATTAAGGTTGGCCTCATCTACTTAGGGTCTTTGAGGAGTCCACACCTTAACTGATAATAATATCTTCAAGGGTCCTATTTACAAATGGGTTCACACCCACAGGAATGAGGATTAAGACATAACATGTCTTTTGCAGGGGACATGATTCAATCCTCAATAGGTAACATTCATCTTTTTCTTTTATGCTAAGAAGTGTTTCATAAGAAATCTCTTGCCATTTTCTACAGTCTGATCTGGAAAAAAATCAGCTAACTAATTCGAAGGCTGGGATAAATTGAGAAACTAAAACTTAACAGATGGCTTAAAATATTAGGTTGTCAATGTAATAGAAAATAGGAAGAAATGAAGAGAAATAGTTTTCTGAGCTTTTACATGAATTTGGGACTTAAGTTAAAGCTCAGTAAAAGCTAAATTGTATAACATTTGAGAATCATCCATCTTGGTATAAACTTTTACTAATAGTAAAATTAGTGAAACATTACTCAGTCAAATGTTCCACTAATAAATGTGTGGCATTTTGAAATTATTTTATGAATCACAAAAAGAGAAATATTATGCTTTAAACTAACCCATTTCTGTGGGTGTGAGACCCATATGACTGGATTATGTCAGTGGGGCATGATTCATATTGAGTCTCCATCCTCTTGCTGGGTCTGATATAAAGGAAGACACACAGACCTAGACAGACAGAGGAAAAAGGGAGCCAGCATATTTTATTCTGCACTGTGCGAGAGAGGATTGCTTAAGCACAAAGCTCCCAAGAAGCTGGGTTCCTGGAGCAGCCTAAGAGGAGATATGACCTGCTATGCCTGATAGCTTGCAGCTGAACTTGGAAAGAGAGCAGCCAAAACTGATATGGGAGCCCTGGAAAGAGACAGACCTTATGCCTTGTTGCTCACAGCTGAGTCCCAAGAGATGGTAGATTTTGGAGGGGAAGGCAGAGACCTCCGCAGAGATTATTGGCCATCTTGCCTCACCATGTGGCAACAATGCCAGGATCAACAGTACCTGACTTTACTGAGAAAGCACTTCTTATGGTACTTTGAGTTGGAATTTTTCATAGCCTTGGAACATTGAACTTTTACGCCAAATAAATACACTTTATAAAAGCCAACATATTTCTGGTACTTTGCATCAGCAGCCCTTTGGCAAACTAAAATAAAATGGAATTCAAAGACGATCCCTCAAGCATCTTTTTTGGCAAATAGTGACAACAAATGCTAACAACATTTCCTGAGATGTACCCTCCTTGCTTAAGGCAGTTTTGGTCTCTAGTCCTGATATTGTATAGAAAAAACAAATGGGAACAGATTGGAAACAGATTGGTGTTGGCAAGTAGGGGGAAATAGTCCCTAAACAGGTTATCCAATTCCCAAATAACTGATAATTTACTGAATACTGAATCTGCATCTTGCTGTTTTGTGGTCATAACCCTTTTTTTTTTTTTTTTTTTTTTTTTATTATGGGTAAAAATCAAAATTCTCACAATACATACAAACATTTGTAAAATGATATATAAATATATATGCATATATGTGTATTTGCTTACAAAAATGTTATTTATATATATATATATATACATACATATATTTTAAGAGGTGCTTAGATTACCGGTCATAACCCTTAAACGTGGAAATTACTTCAACATATATTTTGTCATTTCTGTCATTTTGTCATATATCTAATATAGGTTCCTGTTCTTCAATTCATATCCCTCTATTTGCCATCTTAACTTTTTATTACTCTTCACAAATTTTAGTCTCTTCCCCTTTCTTGTTCTCTTTAAAAAATCAATTGATGGGTATTTATTAATGGGCCATGATATATTACACACTTGAATATGTAAGTGATAAAAAGTAGTATCTTAAAAGATATTTGAAAAGAGGAAAAATGGAAAGAATACAGCTTAGAAAGATGACCATTGCAATAATGCTTATGAGAGCTGATTTAAGAGATGTACTAAAAAAAGAAGAGAAAGTATACAACTTGGAGAGACATTTTGGGGAAATAGCACCATTCTTGAGTTGAAGTGAACATATGTCTGAAATGAATCTAGGATTCCAATTTTAAGCATAAGGAGATAGGAATTAAGAGAAGTTAGTTTATGGAGGTAAAGATGTTGACTATTTCATGGGTATGTTGAATTTGAAGTGGAATTGTGACAGTCAACTGAAAATGAACGGAAGTTGGGTGGATATTTATTCCTTTATCTCAAATAAGAGGAAAGGCTTAGAGAGAATTTTAGTTCATTTCTTGGAGATAGATGAGTAGAGTGCATCAAGACAATGTTTGGGGGAAATAAATACAATTAAGATTTTAGGAGTTCATTACTTATGTACAGATACTGTACTAGACACTAGAAATACAAAGTAAAACAACAGCAACACCTTTCTGTCATTCTTGGTCTACTTGAAGAGAGGCAGGTACACATAAATACAACATAATGTGGTAAGGTATGTGAAAACTACAATGGCATCCTAGAGAAAAACAGCTAGATCTTTATGAATGAAATGGGAAAGGCCTCACAAAAGATGGTATAATTTATACTAGTAAATCTTGGACAAAAAGTTTAGCACATTTTAAGAATGGGAAAAAAGCAGATATGTGAGCATGTACTATGTTCAAGGAATGGTAGTCCAAAGTGATTGCAATATAGGTTTCAAAGTAGGTAGAACATGAAGTTGGTGGTAAGATAGAAACAACTTTGGAAAGTCTCTCTATGACATGCTAAGGAAACTGACCTTGGTCCTCTCAGTCCCTCCCTTTCATCCTTCCACCTCCAATTCATCATAAGAATTTTGTTTATTTCTCAAATCTGTTCCTTGTTTTTGTCCTTACCAACCTGGTCCAAAATATTATAATCTCTTATTACCTAGAAAACATAAATAGTTCCTACATCAACAGATGTTAACTTTCATCAACATTGTAGTAGTTTGGCAGTTTGATATAGTTATGAATTCCAAAAATAGATATTGGATTATGCTTGTAAACTGGTCTGTTCATCTGGGCATGATTAAGTTATAATTAGGGCTTTGATTAGACCACTCAGTAGGGCATAGAGCCCCTCCCCTTGGTGGGTGGGCCCTCAAAGATAAAAAACATGGCAAAGAACAGAGTTGGAGTGTTTTGATGTTGGAGTTCTGATGCTGAGGTTTAATGCTGGAGCCCTGGGAAGTGAACACAAAGAGGAGCTTGGTCGTGAGGAAAGAGAGAAGGCCCCGGGAAGAGAAACAAGCTGTTTGCCTGATAGTCTACAGCTGGGCTTGTGGAAAGAAGCAAAGCCTAGAGAGCCTCATAGTCTACAGCTGACCTTGTGAAGATAGCAGAGGAGCTAAACCTGTAGACAAGCAAGTCCTGGGAAGAGAGGAACCCAGGAAGCCTGAACCCTGGCAGACGTCGGTAGCCATCTCGCTCCAACACGTGGCAATAGACTTTGGTGAGGGAAGTAACTTATGCTTTATGGCCTGGTAACTGTGGGCTTCTACCCCAAATAAATACCCTTTTATAAAAACCAAAAGATTTCTGGTATTTTGCATCAGCACTCGTTTGGCTGACTAACATGATCATTTCATAATTTAGATTTAACACTGTCACTCCCTTGCTTAAAAATCCCTCTAAGACTTTCCACAGCACTTAGGAAAATAATCTTCAACATGTCCCTGAAACCTTCAATAACTCACCCTAACTTATCTTTCAAACATCATTTCTCTCTGTAGCCACATTGAATTCCTTAATTTCATCTATTTACCATGTTTTTCTCAGGTCAATATTCTTTTTATTGCTTGATTTTCTGTTTAGAATGCATCCCCTCCCTTTTCCACCTAGTTGGTGTCAACTCAGTCTTTTGAACTTAACTCTTGTCTCCTCCTCAGAGCATCCTTTCCTCACCTCCCTAACTAGATCAAAGGCACCTATTATTATTTCTTACCACTTTATTTGTTGAGTGTATATAATGGGAAATTTTTGTTATTTTATTTATACTTCCTCATTTAAGTGTGTAAGTTCCATGAGAAACCAGGAACCATGCCAGTTTTGCTCACAGTTGTATCCCCAGTGCCTAACATGATTTTTGGTATTTAATCAATGCTCCACTAATATGAGTTGAATATGATTTTGGGTCCCAGAATATAGTATAGAACATTGACCCATAGTGAGCATTGATAATAATTTTTGCTGTGCAGTCTCAACTAATTGAGTCTGCAATAACATGGGGAAATGAATTTATTCCAATGACATAATACAATCATTGCAAAAATTTAAAGCAATAACAATAACCCACATATGCACTTTCATTTAAACTGCTTAGTCTGTGCTCCCTTTAAGCCTGTCTGTTTCCTTACATATTTTACATAGTTGTTGTAAAAAGACATATAAACCTTGAGGCTTAGATCTTTTACTTCCTGTGTTGTTAAGCATTTCCTATGTTGCTACATAGCTCACAATCTTTTACATCAGTTTGTTGTACTATAATTACCCTGATATTCTCCTATTGCTAAATGCTTGGATGTTTATTTTTTTCCTATTAAAGCACAGCAATAAACAAGTTTTTTCTTTTGTTGAGTTATTTTCCTGGAGTAATATAACCTGGTGAGAGGAGACAAGCCTTTTCCTAAGGCTCTTAGACCACACTTCCAAGTAAATGCCAGCTTTTTATTACGTCCGTGTTGATGACACCCTGATATGTCCCCAGGACTGACTTTTCACTTCCTCTCCAATTTTGCATCTTTCACTGTCATTTAGAAATCACCACCTGTAGCAGTTTGGCAGTTTGATGTAATTATGAATTCCAGAAATAGATATTAGATTATGCTTGTAAACTGGTCTGCTAATCTGGGCATGATTAAGTTATGATCAGGGCGTTGACTGGGCCAAGTCAGTAGGGTGTTGAGCCCCACCCCTTGGTGGGTGGGGGAATCAAATATAAAAGACATAGCAAAGAACAGAGTTGGAGCAGTTTTGATGTTGGAGTTCTGTTGAGGAAGGAGAGAAGGCCCGGGGATAGAGATAAGCCATTCACCTGAGAGTTCACAGCTGGCCTTGTGGAGAGAAGCAAAGCCTAGGAGCCTCATAGTCTACAGCTGACCTTGTGGAGAAAAAAGAGGCGCTAAGCCCAGAGAGAAACAGACTCCCGGGAAGAGAGGAACCCAAGAAGCCTGAACCCTGCAAATGTCGGCAGCTGTCTTGCTCCAACACATGACAATGGACTTTGGTGAGGGAAGAAACTTATGCTTTATGGCCTGGTAACTGTGGACTTCTACCCCAAATAAATATCCTTTATAAAGACCAACCTATTTCTGGTATTTTGCATCAGCATCCCTTTGGCTGACTAATACACCACCTTAAAAATAATTTCAGATCTTGCCTGTTTATAATATTTCACTCTTATGAATATATTTATAACCAAACCTTTTATTCCCCAAATTGAAAATGTATTATTAATAAAGTTGCATGTGTTTTTTAACATCTGGCTAAAAATTGAAAGAGGAAATAATAGAGTGCACATTGCACTTGAAGTACATTATAACCTCACACTGTTTTTGTTAGTTCAGACACCACCTACTTGTTGAACAGTGACTGTGAACTTTAAGCTAAGTTTCAGAATTAAAACAGGGAATAAAATAGTAGGTCCCTGCCCTCTTCCTGCCAATGATATTGTAATGATTATTATTTCTATTTTTATAAGAGTAGTTAGCAGCCATTTCTAATTCTGAATGTGGAGACATTAAGTACAATTGAATAACCATTTAACCACTTGCATGATTCATTTTTGGTTATACATATAAAAAGAGAATGGATACAATGTTATATTTCTATGGACTGAGGTGGCCCTAACTGAGGGAAAGTGACAGAAGCTAACACCACAAGACCCCAAAGGCTGGAGAGAACTATCATTAGTAAGGGAAGATTCTAGACTCATGACCCTGATGAAAGAGAATCAACAGAAGATAACTTGTGAAAATCTGATTCAGAAATGAGGTTGTAAGGTGATAGTGTGGTTCCATTCCTAATCAAAGCAATGGACACATATGTGAACAATTATTAGTGTAAAGTGAAAGACTATTTCATTAAAGATCTGTGGTGTTGGCAGACCAGGTTTATTTTGTCATAATATATCTATAGCTGAACTGTATAATTTGGAATAACTTAGAGGAATGTTTCTCATGTCTTGAGAAACTACTTCCAGATTGTCCAACAGAGAACAGAAGTCTTTGGCAGAAAGACAAGGTGGTCTCCTCCCGCCATATGAGAGAACATATGCAGGACTGAACTCTCTAGACATAATAAGTATCCCGTTTATGTTTGGCTTTGTACAGAAAGAAGGTCCTTCTAAAGGTAGGGGGTTGGTCTAGAAAGAAATAGGAATTTCCCATGATTTCATGAATGGAAACTCTGACCTAATTATGTAACTGAAGTTGGTGAAGAAATATATCAGTTATATCACTATCCCCTTTAAGAGTGGCTGCTCCATGAGGACAGAATACTCCAGATCTGCTCTCATCAGTGAGGACTGTAGTGAAATATCACCAATATAAATGATGTACTTGTGATATTTAAGACTGAAGGGAATTCAAATCAACTTTTTTTTTTCAGCTTTGCCCCACTGTGATCTGAAATTACACATAAATATAGTCAAATATTATGCTATTTCTTCCGGTTAATGTTGGAGGTTTAAAATATCCACCTGCTAAATATTCCCCTCATGTATTTTTGTAGAAAGAATTTTCAACTCAGGCATTTACATAATACAATTTCCCAGAATTTCAATCAATCCATAATTATGTATGATGTTATTATAACAAGGAAGTACACTTACTGGTTCCATTTTTATTACAATATAGTAATTATTTTGTGCAGTGACAATGTAATTTTGTTTTCTCATCATGACAGATGTCATACTTCTTTGTGGAAAAATTAGAATTTAAATCTAACTAGAAAATTGTTAGGATACAGAATAACAATAACATTTTTTTTCACAACTCCCTTCTTTCCAGCACTATGAAGATAAAAATATGGCTAAATTTATATTATTTCTAACAGCAGCACAGAAAAGAAAAAACATTTTCTTTTCTAGGTTAAATTTCTTAATAATGTATATTATTTTTGTATTGAGAATTTATACTTTCAAACAAAATCTGCTTTGAAATGTGTGACTATTTTGTATCATAAATCTTTTAAAATTTTTATTATTATATTACTCTATGGATTTATTTTCAGCTTAGGAAAACAGGCAAATTAAATGACCGTCAAAATTTACATTCAATTCAGTAAAATCTCATTGAGCCCCATTCTATATCAAGTAGGTGCTAGATATTGAGATACAAAGGTTAATAAGACATGGCTCATGTGGCAGTTATGGTTTATTTTAATCTTAGTAATTTAAGTAAATTCAGATTTTCTTAGGGTCTAATTAGAGGTTTTATTATTTATAAGGGATTCTAAAATTATTTATTTCTGTGCTTGAAATTGCTTTGGAGTATAAGAGTAATACAATTTATAAGGATTCAATAATAGTAATGGTAGAAGCCAGCATTTATTTGTATACTAGTATGTGCTGGGCACTATTAGAGAGGTAGTAAACCTCTCACTTTGGGAGAACTACTATTTTGTTGAAGTTCTCATGCACATTAAACGTTCATTGTGGTCATCCATAGGAAGTTGCATCCACGTGGTTAAGTTCCAGGTGTTACCGTAAGCATGGCTATTTCTGGCGCCACAAAGGAGAAATATGTCTCTCAGTGAGAAGGTGATTTACTGCAAGTACACAAGCAAGGAACTGGGAGAATCTTCCCAAAACCAGTTTAAAGTGAGAAGGGACACTAGGGTTTTTATAGGCAAAAGAAGGGCCTGGGAGAAGAAAAACAAGTAAAACAACAACAAAGAACAAGTGATGACATTAGATCATCCAGGGGTCTTATGAGCAGGGTTCGTGCAATCTGTCAGTGCATTGTCTCATCATGTTCAACTTGTCCTTATTTTCAGCAGCTAATAACCACAGTATAGCTATTGTACAGGTGCAAGGTCTCCATGGCTCCTTTCTCAGTTGATCACTCAAGGATATCAAGTTTTTATCTCTGAGAAAAGTTACAGATTTACTGGGTCATAAGGTGCTCCTGATGCCATTCTTTCTGGCTTTGCTTTGAGACATTATCTTATTCCTGTAAGCAAAACGGAGAAGGTCTGGTTAATATTCTTCAGGGATGGGGCCTAACTATGAGCATTTTACAACTCCATAAATGACTCTAATGCATAACTGGTGTGACAAATTGAAGCTTTTTGTAGATTCCAGAAAAGATCATGTTCTTGACGCTAATCTGTTCCTGTGGGTGTGGGACCCTTTGATTGGATTGAATTCAGCTGTGGGGCCTTTGACTGGATTGCTTTAGTGAGGTGTTACCCAGGGTGGGTCTTGGCCCTCTTGCTGGAGTCCTTTATAAATGGAGGACTGAAAGCAGAGACACAGAGAAAGACTGCAGAGAAAGAGACCCCCGGAGAGGCTCAAAGAGAGGAGGCTGGGAGGAGAGGGGAGAGGTGAGCTGTCCGCCTCATTGCCCACAGCTGAGTTTCAGGGAGAAAGCCTGGAGTAGAGACCCAGACTGGAGAGTCTCCATTGTGTCTTGCCACAAGGAAGGAGTCCAGGATCACCTGCAGTCGACTTTTGGTGAGATAGCATCTCCTGATGATGCCTCGATTTGGACACTTTCACAGCCTTAGAATTATAAGCTTTTAACCTAATAAATTCCCATTATAAAAGCCAATGCATTTCTGGTATATTGCCTTAGCAGCCCTTAGCAAACTAAAACAGCCAGGTTTTGGAAGTACTGTTTTTTTTTTTTTTTTAAATAATTTATTGAAGTATATCATTCATACATGAACATACATAAACTATAAATGTTCAGTAAACAGACGAATGGATAAACAAACTGTGGTCTATTCACACAATGGAATATTATGCAGCTGTGGGAAGTACTGTTTTAAACACATCAGACTCCAAGTCATACAATTATATGTCAACATCTTCAAAGAAAATTATCCAAAAAGTACAGAGAGATTGAGGGTGATTGTTGACTGGGTTTCCTGGAGGGAGTCATAAACCAAGTTGAGTCTGTTTATGGATTGTTTCTGTTTCATTAATGGCTTGATGATATTTGTCTATCCTTGCATCAGATCACACTTCATAATTATTATTGCTTTATAAATAAGTACTGATATTAGGTAAGGTAATTATTTCTAGTAGTTCTTGCTTAAAGTCTGCTTTCTGTAATATTTGTACGGCTATAGCAACTTTCTTTTAGTTAGTGTTTGAGTGGCAGATATTTATTTTCAATCTTTCTATGTCTTATATTTAAGGGAAGCCACTTACAAAAAGTATACATATGGCTATATATCTCTTTGTGTGTGTGTGTGTATATATATATATTTTTTTAAAGTATGTCTGACAATCTTTTTTTTTAATTGAACTATTCAGGCTATTTACATTAATAATTTCAGGTTTGAATATTCCATCTTGCTATCTGTTTTTTATTTATGTCATCTCTTCTATCATCACTTTTCTCTCCCTTTTTGCCCTATTTATGAATAATCAAGTATTTGATTATTACATTTTTTCTCATCAGTATTGTTAATTATACATTCTTTTAGTGTTCTTTTTAGTAGTTACTTAAAGACTATAGCATACATCTTGACTTCTTAAAATACATAACAATACTTTTACCAAGCCCCCAAAATTATTAACCTTAATATATTTTACCCTACATTTTCCTTCTTTGCCTTTTGTGCAAGAGTTGCCAAACATTTTCATTCTACATATATTAAATGCCACATGTTATTATTTTATTGTTTTATGCCATCAGTATTCATATAGTTTTATCCATATATTTACATTTTCTCTTTTTTCTTTCTTCTTCTTACATTTCTAGGCTTTTTTCATGAACCTCTTCCCTTTTGTCTAAAGAACCACCCCTAGCATTTTTTTTTTTTTTTTACCGGGAGGTCCCGGGGATCGAACCCGGGTCCCTCCATATGGGAGACGGATGCCCAACCAGTTGAGCTACATCCGACCCCCAGCATTTTCTTTTAGTGTAAATATGCTGGTGATGAATTATATTAGTTTGTCTGAAAACATATTTATTTTGTGTTGGACTCGTACATCTATATTTTACCTTCTTGTAATATCCATGCCAGGTTTTGGTATCAAATTATGCTCACTTCAGAACACAAGTTGAAAAGTGTTTTCTTTGTTTCTATTCTCTGGACAAGTGAATAAAATTAATGTAATGGATTAGTGTTATTTATTTTTCCTTCTTTATTGAAGATGGTTTTCACTGGTATAGAATTTTGGGTTGATAGTTTTCTTTCAGCATTGTAAAGGTGTCATTTCCATATTTTTTCCTCTTTTATTTTTATTGAGTAGATAGCTATCAATTTTATCACTGCTTCTTTGAATGTTATGTGTCCTTTTTTCCCCCTTTATGTCTGCTTTTATCTTTCTTTGGTTTCAGGTTTTTACCCATATTGCTTTACTTCATATTCTTCATGCTGTTCATTCATGGTACTATATGAAATAATGGCTTGATGATTTTTCATTTTTTTACCCATTAGAAAGATTCTTAGACTTTATGGGTTCAAATATTACTTCTGCCTCATTCTCTTTCTCCTGGAACACAAATTATGTATTTGTTAGATATTCACAGTTATCCATATGTCCTTATTCAGCCTAGATATTTTCTGTCTTATCTTTGGTTCATCATGCTACTCTGTATTTGCATCCAACATTTTATGAAGCCCATCTATTGGATTTTAAGTTCTTATTTCAGTTATATATTTTTCAGTCCTCAAATTTCTATTTGATTCATTTTTATAGATTCCATTTGTTGAAATTTTCCATCTTGCTTTCTGTTTTGTTGAATATATTAATCTCCACTGTTTTGAAGCCTTCTGTGGGTCTATTTATAAGTTCTGTTTATTTCTTTGTTTTCTCATCATTTGATAGTATCTCCTGATATGCAGCATAATTTTTGATTGAATGCTAGGATCTAGGTTTGCTTTTGTTTCTGGCAGGAGTGAGAGTAGGGGCAATTTTTCTTATTCTACTCTCAGATTTTCAAAGCTCTTTGTAAGGATTGATCTATCCTTATTACAAAGAAATAGCACTAGAGCAGGGGTTCTTAACCTTTTTTGTTCCATGGACCCCTTTCCCAGTCTGGTGAAAACCATGGACTCCTTACTAAGTCCACACTATATTGTGTATTATTTAATAAATATATCACACCCACACCAGCATGTCCCCATAAGAATAATGCTTTATTGAATTTTAATTCAAGTTCACAGGCCCCTTGTTAAGAACCCCTGCTTTAGAGGATTCCAGAGGAAAACCTGGGGTGCTTAAATATATATATATATATATACAGTTTTTAATCATATATATATATATATTTTTTTTCTTCTCATTGTTTGATGGCTGGTTTGATTTAATAAAGAGTAGTTCTCCTTAGATGGAAGTTTTTAGTTCTATTTGACTTTATAACTTCTATTATAGGGAATTATTTTTGAAGTAAATAAATAAACTTGTAATGTAAATGATTAAATTATGAAATGCAATGGAGAGACAGAAAGGAATGGTTTACTTTATCTTATTAATTCAGAGACGTATCCTGGAGGAGGACATACCTGTATTGAGTTTGCAAAGATTATAGGATCTATAGAAGGACATGCCAGGAAGAGGGCTAGTGCATGCAGTGATCTAGAGCACAAGAGTTTTAACACTGAAAACCTCATTTTCAGGTGCTCTTTACCATTACATGATATTTAAGGGTCTACCATGTTTCTGTTCTATGGCTTCAGTTGTCATGTACACACTGAACTGCTCCTAACTCCATATTCCTATACCAATCACCTCTTCTTGTTTCTAAACTGATATAACAAAATATCTGCTTCATGCTTCCACTAACATTCCCAAAATTCAAATCATCTTCTTCATTTCTCCAAAATGAGAAATATCTCCAGATTTTCCAGATTCAGTAAGTGGTAAGATAAGTCAATTAGTTGTTCAAGACCAAAAACTGGAAATCATACACTGCTCTTTTCTTTGCCTCAAGTCCCCATTATTAGTCTTGTCAATTTACCTCCTAAATATCTCTTGTCTGTCTACACCTCTCTTAATCAATTACTAATATCCTAAGTCCACCATCATTTCCTACATGGATTATTGTGATAGACTTCTAAGGGTTTTTTCAGCATCTACTTGTAATTCCCTTCTGTATATTTTGTTGTCAGGATGTAAGTACAAAGCATAAATCTGATCACGTTACTTGTCTTCTTAAAACCCATCTATTGTCCTTAGTTGAAAACCCATAAGATTATTCCAAAGTTCTGCCTAATCAGATCTCTGCTTAAATCTTGTCTCATGTCCTGAAATCTCTTCCTTTTAACAATTGCTCTAGCCATCCTGTGCATCTTCCATCTCATCTTAAGCAGAAGTAATTTCTTTTCTCTAACTCTTTGTGCCTGTGGTTCCCTCATCCATTTACATTTTTCTTTACCTTTTTATGTGGCAAACTATTACATATATTTAAGTTTTTTTCTAAGGGAGGCATTCGTAAGACTCCCAGAAAGTAAATTAGACTATTTTGTCATATTTTCCCATAGTTATCTCAATAACATTTATCAAGACACCTTTCAGAATTGTCTTGTGACACAATGAATTTGACTATACCACACATCATCCCTCTATTTAAAAAAAAAAAAAATTTATGCACTTGTATAAGGAAACTTTTGTTTCCCTTAAAAAAAAAAAAAACAAAAAAACAAACCACACTTCAAATTTTCAAGCTTTTGAGACTCTCCCTCTGTAGAGATACTAGACCTTAAAATCCCAGCTCTTATCTTCAAGATTCATCTTTTCCTTGGTGATCACTCACTAATTCTACTCCTGGAGCCACATGTTAAGAAATCTTCCAAAAGCTTTAATAAAATTAAGTCCATATTCTCTGATGTTGCTAATGGAAGGATAACCTCTAATCATAAAAGGAATGTGGGAGGAGTAGTTAGACATCATAGCCCTCTTATGGGTTGGAGATGAGGAGATGAATTGAGGTCTTTCCCCTCAGAATCTCTCAAAAATTACCTCAGGTTTTAGGAGCAGGGGGAACTTACACCTTTTCATTCACAGAGAGTTGTTTTCCACAGCATATATATATATAATTCTAAAAACAGACATCCATTGGTTGAAGCCTCTCTCTCTCAATCTCTCTCTCTCTCTCTCTCTCTCTCTCTCTCTCTCTCTCTCTCTCTCTCTCTCTTTCTCTTTCTCTCTTTCTTTCTCTCTGTGTGTGTATGTGTGTGTGTTTGTATTTGCATGGAATTGGAGTACTAACATCTTGACACTTCTTTCCCTATTGGAGTCACTGAAGCACATCTACAGAGATAATGCATTAGTAGGTATATCTAGAAGATATTTGGCTATCATCTAGCCTAAGGATGGTTAATTACAGGCATAGATGTCACCCAGTGACCCATCCCATGATTGTGGCAGACATTTCTAATACATCACATTCTTACCTTCTAAGCTTGGGTCCACAATAGCCTCTGATTAATTTTCAACATTTACTCCATGCAGCCTCTTCCAATTATTGAAAATTGGCCCATAAAGAAAAAGCATTTTGCCATCTGTGATTAGCATAAACTCCCTTATTTACATAAGATGAAACAACAACATACCAGTGTTAACTTACTTTCCCAAAGTCACATATGCTGGAAGGTAGTAAAATTAGAGAAAGGGATTTCTCTGTTGTCCTCAGGTCTCCTATGGTGAATTCTCCACTCTATCATGTACTTAGAAAGATTTTTCTCAACTTTTATTATTTAAGGGAGAAAGTATGATTCATTTTGCAAAATGTTATTTTATAAATATCTTTTAAGATTTGTATGTGTGTGTAGATCTTAATTTGAATGTTGATGAGTTAACAAGCTCATGGAAAAGACAATTCAAAGTTAAGATTGGGTCGTTTTGTTTTCTCCAATTTCATGTTAAATATATTTTTATTTTAATACAGGCTGGGTTGTACTTTTGTAAGGGGTAGAAGTGCTTTTATAGCTCAATGTCATCATTAAATGCTTTTTAAGAAAATACATTAGCAAATTGTAACAGATAATCCATTCTTTCCTCATATGTTAACTTTTCCTTGAGTAGTGCACTTGTTATGTAAATGTGTTATTCCATGACCAAGGTGCTGAATTTGATTAAAATGTGAAATGATAGGGAGAAGCATGTAACGTTAGGGTCAAAAATTGGAGAGTTGATGGAATTTCAGGGGAAAGGTTTGTTCTTGTAAAGCTCTAAACTTTAAAGCATTGAAACCTTTTCATTTTACAAAGTGATTCTATTTCATTTCCTAAAGGCTTTGGCAGAAACTTACAGCTCTCACTGAACTTTACCTTGGTCTTTAAATGTAATATCCTAATGTGAATAATCTTGGTAACATAAATATGTTGACTGCTTAATGTTCTGACATTCTATTCTCATTGTCTGATTTTATTTTCTTCTTTTACAGTGACACTTGAGCATAATTACAGGCACTGCCTGAGAAAAGCATTGTTTAAAACCCCCAAAAAGGCTATTTTGCATTAGAGAATTTAAAAGCCCTTCACTCTGGAAAATAAAGAGCCAACTTTGATTTTCAAATAATTTTCCCAAAGCCCCCTTCATATTTAAGGTAAGGATATCTATAGGAATTGCCTGGCAAATTATCACATAAAATATCTACAGAATCACCATGCTATAGCTATTTGCTTGTGCATCCCATAGTATAAGAATTAAGTACATACTTTACTTAGACTTCTACAAGGAATTAAAGATGTACATTTTAAGTATTCACAAGGGAACAGTATAACATTAATGATTTGATAGATTGCTTGACTATCAGCTCTTGAAATAATTATGTTTTGTAAATGGAATGCATAAAGAACTCCTTAGTAAATCAGTGATATAGTAATGCATACAGAAAAGCTAATGCAGTCAGCTTTGACATATAAACTTATTTTCTGCAGTGTTATTAAAAAAGTCACCAAACTATTTGGAAAGTTACAGTAAATATATTATACAATCAGCACACTCAATTTATAAAGCTTTTCTCTTAGCATCATATATTTTATATTTCTAGTTTCCTGGATTTAATTGCGGTCAAAAATTTGTAAAATTTTAGTGAAATTCCAATTGCAATAGCCACTTGCAAAACAGCTTTTATTCTAGAAAAGCCACATATTTAAATTATCTTAGGACTGTAGTATGTGAAATATTCCAAAATTTTCAGGAAAAATATTTGACAGAAAAATTACCAGTGTTCATATGACCTTTGCTGTTTTTGGATCCATGACTAGGACATTAGGGAGCATTTCCTCTTTCTCTCCCAGACAACCAGAACAGTGTCCACCTGAAGGCAACACAGAATCAGGAGAGGAGGAGGAGTTGCTCCAGAAACTGCTCCTACTTATTAAACTTTTCTTTTGAGATAGTTTATAATGTTAACTGAGACTATATTTTTTTTTTCAAATTAAAAAATAAATAGGTTAACAGTAATTAGGAGATGATTTGACATTTAGACAAGATAACTGCCTTTACTCTTTTAATAAATGTTTCAAAATTTAACCTCAAAAAAGTTACATTATGTTCTCAAATTCTTTTTATAAAGAATCAAGAAAGTATTTCCTTAATGCAGGGGTTCTTAACAAGGGGTCTGTGAGCTTGAATTGAAATTCAATAAAGCATTATTCTTATGGGCACATGTTGGTGTGGGTGTGATATATTTATTAAATAATATACAGTATAGTGTGGACTTAGTAAGGGGTCTGTGATTTTCACCTGACTGGTAAAGGGGTCTGTGGAACAAAAACGGTTAAGAACCCCTGGCTTAATGGAATATAACTAGTTTACTTTTACAATGAAACATGCTGTTGTGGTAAGAGATATGCAGAACACAAGTTAGTACTGTTTTTGTGTCACTGAGAAATGAAAATTGACTTGAGATTCAGACATACTTGGGTTTACATTTTAGTTCTGTCACTTATTAATTGTAAAACATTGGACAACCTATTTTTTCTTTCTAAATATGTGTTTTGTATTTCTGTAATTGGCATTAATAATATATTTAATAGGTTGTTTATCTGGATTAAATGAGATATTTCATGGTAAGAACCAAAGATTTATTTTTTTTTAGAGTTTGCATTCAGTAAATGGTAATTACTGTTACCAGTGCTATTTTTTTTATCTTATTATCATGAAACTATGCTGAATTACTAACTCTTCCATTGTCACATCTACCTCCACAAAGAAACTTTGCTTACCAAGTTTTGTATTGCTACACACATATATATATTGGTTCAAATTCTATGAATATATAAATATGATTAAAAAGGGATCTTTATGGGATATGGATAGGTGGTGTATCAAAAAGAATGGTAAAGATAAAGTTATGATAACTATGCCATTGATCTGCTTGAAACACTTTATTGACTCCTGATTATCTACAAATAAATTCCAAACATGTTTTCAGGGCCCACATAGCCTTTGTCAACATGGCCTTGCACTTTCTATTCATACATTTTCTAAGTCAATCAATCATTCATTCAACTATTCATCTGTTCATTTAATAATTCTTAAATGTTTTTTGATAGTCTATTGGGTGTCAAACACTGTACTAGGAATTGGGAAGAAATGAATAAGACAGAATTGCTGCTGTAACATAAACTGCGATCTCACAGAGGTTGACATAAGGATAGATAAATAACATGGAATTATGCAAGCCATAGCAGAGTTATGAACAAATTTGTATGGATACACTGAAAAAAGAGTAATTGCACTGACAAGGAGAGTGTATATATGGTCAAAACTGACCGTTGTGCTGGGTGTTCAAAGGTAAATGGGAGTTTTCAGAGTTGAGAGACTAGCATGTGCAAGCATGGTGAGAAAGGAAAAAGGGTTCTCTAATATTGATTTGTAGTGGGGAAAACATGTAAGCTACCCAGATGTCCAAAACTAGGAGAATTTTTAACTAAAATTTGGTTCATATGTGTAAAGCAATATTTAAAATTGCTAAAATTTTCAAACTTTAAGATGGGAAATTGATGGTTATGTTTAACAAGTAGGAAGTCAAAGTATTTAGGATAATCTCAATTTTGTAAATATAAACAATGAAAAGAATAGAAGAAAAAGCATCATATTTTAATAGTATTTCTCTTAGGTGATGTGATTGTAGAAAATTTTAATCTTATTCTTTAAAATTTATTTTAGAAATTCTGAACAATGAGAACGAATTGTTCTCTATAATGATGATTTATGAATTTTAGAATTCAAATAAAAAACAAAAGTAATAATATTGAGTTAGGGGAAGAAATTGGGCTGGAAATTTAAGTTTGGCAATTTCATCTGATATATAACTGTTGAAGTTGAGTAGGTAGGTTTGGAAAATAAAGGAAATGGACAATGTTTTAAGAAAAGAGAGCATCATCCTCTTTGGCTTAATGGAGCCTGAGGCAAGAGGTGACATAAAACTCCTATTAGATAGGTGTTGAAACTTATTTTTCTTATTTCTCAACTTTAATATTATGGTCTTAATGTGATATTCAGGGATGATTTTTCAGGTTGAACTTCAAAGACACTAAAAACTTTAACTGTCCAGTTGGACTTAATGTCTGAAGCATTTATAGCCATATATCTCTATGATATATATCCCTTGACCAATAAAAATTAAAAATCTTACCATTAGCAGTTTATCTTTTTCTCATTCCTGGTCTAAATTTGAAGTGAAATTTTGTGAGGCTAAGTAGAAAGAAAAAGAAGAAAATACATTTGAAGAAATCAATGGAGAGCTTCAGTTTAGATGGAGATACCCCCCCCCCCCCCCAATATATTAGTACCTTCATCCTTTAAGTTCTTTATAGAAAATATACATGTTGGCTATAAAGGAATCCTTGGGGGCAATATAAAATGGTATTCAAAAGTTAGCAGAGAAAGTTGTAATTCTAGAGTTTTTAAATGTCTGACTGGGTAAGCCATTTGGGAATAGATACCATATAATGAGTAACAATCTTTCAAGATAATGGGAAGGATGACCTAATGGGACATTTCTATTTTCAAAGTCTTTGAACCCTACAGTTTGATTGCACAAGGCGAGAATTGTGTCAGAGGGAGTTATATGGTGAAATCCCATGCATTGTTTTGAAATTCATGGGTTAGTGGCCTAGCCAGCAGGGTAATGATGTGTGAAGGCAATTGAAAGCCTAATAAAATTGGGCTTCTGTGCATAATGGAAGTAAAATATAACTTTATTGTTCACTCTAAATTGTATATAGCTTAGAGATGGACCCATATACTGCCCATTTAGATAAAACTTTTAATCCCTTTCTGAGATAAGTAATATTTTCATTAATCAATGCTTCATAATAATTGTGAATAAAAATAACAAAATCTTAAATCCTAATTGGTTCTGGTAAAATCTAGTTGATTAAAATGGTTTATCTTTCTCAGAAATTCCTTTCAAAATAAATACCTAATTTGTCAACATCTAAGTAGAAATTGTTTACTGATAAGTTGATTTAATTATCTATGAAACAGACTTTAACTTAAATCTTAAATATATTATGTAGACTACATATTGTCTTTTTATGATCTATTTTCCTAGACATTTTTTCATCAAGTAATATGCTATTTTACTCTCAGTATTCAGAAATTCATTTAGTTATCTATTAAAATGTCTTTTTTTGATTAACAAATATTTGTATATAATATGAAAATTTTCATAGATACTGCTATTTTACAAAATAAGACTTGTGTAATTATATTTGATGTAATTGCAAACCTAGTTTGAAAGTCGAAAGAATAGTACAATGAAATTCTAAATATTCTTTATTCAGATTCAACATTTATCTGTATTTTATCCCATTTGTTTATCATTTTCTCTCTCCATCTGTATAAACCATAATATATATGCATTTCTCAGTACATATATTTTTTCCAAACCACCTGTAAGTAAATTGGAGTTATTGTGCTCTTTATGATCAAATACTTCAGTATATATTTTCTAAGATCATTGATTTTCTCTTCTACTCATAATATAAATTTGAAATAAATTTTATATTGATCACATAGTATATTCTAATACATATTCCATATTCAAAATTTTGTTATGTTAAGGATCTAATCCAGGATCAAGCATTGCATTTAGTTGTCATTTCTCTTTAATCTCCTTTAATGGAGTCCTCCTCAGCCTTTCTATGTCTATTTGACTTTTACATTTTGATGAGTATAAGCTAGTTGTTTTGAGAATTTCCCTTGATTTGGGTTTGTCTGAAATTCTGTATGATTAGATTTAAATTATGAATTTTTGGCAAGAATTCCACAGTGTTATTCTGCCCCTTTCAATGTATCCTATCAGGAGGCACATGATGTAAGTTTGTTTCAACTTTAGTAATAACTTTTATCACTCAGTCAAGGTATTTTAATTTAATTGGCAAGTAGATATTTTGAGGCTCTACAAATATCCTGTTCCTCATCACATTTTTACTATTTATAGTATCCATTAATGATTTTTCTAATTCTTTAATTCCTACTATATTTATTATCTGATATTGGGCTACAGGGAATAGTTTTCCTTTCTCTATCCCTTATTAATTAATTCATTCAAACTCCGTAGTATCATGGAATTTTATTTTATTCAATGCACAACAATCCATTACTATCATTATTTATATTCATGCTCAATTTGTTCCATATTTTGCCAGTAGAAAAAACTTCAGCTGTTCCCTATGTCCTTTTGATGGACTTTTATCACTTTTAGGGAGAAAAGATGTTCTAGTCCCTATTTATACTTTCCCTATCCTAGCCTTCATATCAGCACTTTTGCCAAAGAAGACTTGTTTCCTTTTAGTAGAAATGGTATTTTGAAACCAAGATCTGAGCGTTAGGTATGCTCATTACTGCTAGTGTATCATTGCTTTTAGACCCTAATAACAATATAAATTACAATCTCTGCATTATGCATACTCATTTCTACTTGAGTGCAATTGCTTTTAGGACTACTCAGTAGTGAGAGCTTTATGTCTGTGTGTAGGTATGAGTGTGTGTATACATACATAGATCAAGTTTTTTCTCTCTCTCTTGCTCCCTCTCTCCAGATAGATAGATACAGACAATTTCCTACTTCAGTTCAACAACACAGAGTATATTCTAATCTGCCCAATTTCTATATCCATAAAACTCTCTTTACAAGGAATGAGAAAACTGGTTTCCATTATCTTCAATGCTATGACTCCTGGTTTCAACCCCAGAATACACAAAATTTAGTTTCAGAATTGCTACTCACAAAACTGCAAAAAGCAAACTTCACTGCTTTTCACAATTTTTTTTAGGTACATACAGAGAAAATTTCAAACCCTAATTGTAGAAACCATTACCTCTGACATATGGGCACACCTGTGGAATCCAACCCCAATAAAAATATAGTACATTTTTGTGACCTGAGGAATAGTCTTTGTGCCCCTTTCTAATCACTACCATCTCACAGAGAAGCAAACTCTTTTCTGATTATTTTTACCATGATCAGTCTTTCTTGTTTTATAATTTCATGTAAATGAAATCTTACAGTATCTACTCTTTTCTGTTTTTACCCCATACTGTGTCTTAGTTCTCATCCCTATTCCCTCCCAATTCCCCCCCACTCCATTGAGTAGATGCCATGATGTAAATATGCCAAATTTTATCTCTTCTGTAGACTTGATTCTTTTTTCCAGTTTGGAGATATTAGTAGAAAAAATATTTTTATTTAATACTAAATATTTATCTAACTATGTATTTATGTATGTATATATGTACTATGAGTAAAACACTCTTCCATAAACCCTTTTTTGCGGGTTTATTTTTATTTGCTTTAAGTATCTAGAAATGGGATTTCTAGGTCATGGGGTAGGTATATGATGGAGAGTATAAGAAAATGACACATAGTTTATCTAAGTAGTTGTACCATTTTCCACTTCTGCCAACACAGTATGTTTCCATTGCTCCACATTTTTGTGAACATTTGGTATTGCCAGATATTTTTAATTTGAACTAATCTAATAGGTGTGTAGTGCTTTTAGTTTGCATTTCATGATGATTGATGATGTAGAGAACTATTTCATGTGCTTATATCTTCATATATCTTCTTTTTTTAATTGTCTATTATAAGAATTTGAAGCTGGGTGAATCCCAGAAAATCATGTTCTTAAAGCTAATCCATTCCTGTGGGTGTAAAACCTATTGTAGATGGGACCTTTTGATTAGGTTCAGTTAAGGGACCTTCCTTTTAATTATTCACTTCAGTAGGGCGTGATCCAGGGTGGGTCTTAATCCTCTTGCTGGAGTCCTTTATAAATGGAGGAATAAAGAGCAGCAGACACAGGATAAAAAACAGAGAGAAGCCTCCAGAAGTTGAAATCAATGAACCCAGGAGAGAGAAAAGCCATAGACAGAGCAGCCTGAAGGAGAGCTAACAACTTGACCAGGAGGAGAGGGAAAAGGGGAGAGACAAGATGCTGCCACCATTATGCCCTACAATGTGCCTCATTGCCCACCAGCTGAGCTTGGGGAAAAATTGAGCTTGGTGGTGAAGGCATAGATCCACAGAGCCACCATTGTGCCTTGCCATGTGGAGGAGTCCAGGATCACCAGCAGCCCACCTTCAGGGAGAAAGCTTTGCCTGACGCCTTGATGCACATTTTTCCCAGCCTCAAAATAGTAAGCTTTTAACCTAATAAATTCCTGTTATAAAAGCCAACCCAGGGAAGCGGCTGTGGCTCAATCAGTAGGGCTCCCGTTTACCATATGGGAGGCTCCAGGTTCGGTTCCCGGGGCCTCCTGGTGAAGGCAAGCCCGCCTGCACGGCGTGGTTAGCTGACCCAGCGAGCACAAGCAGCAAGGGGAGGATAAATGAATAAATAAATAAAATCTTTAAAAAACAAAACAAAACAAAAAAAAAGCCAACCCATTTCTTGTATATTGCACCCAGCAGCTTTTAGCAAACTAAAACATCTGTTCAAGTCTTTTATCCATTTTTTGAATTTGTGTTGCCTTTTCAAATTGAGTTTTATGCCTTCTTTATGTATTCTGTCTGTACATCTTTATCAGGTATATGTTTTAAGAACATTTTCTCCAATCTGTGTCTTGCTTATTAATTTTCTTAAATATGTTTTTGTTTAATCATATTATTAAAACTTGGTGAAGCTCTATTTATTATAGCTTTGTGGTATTACTTTCTGTTTCTTTGCTTACCTCAAGGTAGCAAAAATATTCTTCTATGTTTTCTTTATAAAACTTTATAATTTTAGCTTTTATGTTTAGTCCTATGGGCCATATCAAATTAAATTTTTTCAATGATTTGAGGTAAGAATAAAAAAAAAAAAATTTTTTAATGTGGATATATTGATCTTTTAAAAATGTGGAGATAAATATATATATAAATTGTTTTTCAATCTACATGTGTTTTATTTCTTCTACTTGCCTTATTGCCCTGAGTCAAACCTCCATTACTGTATTAAGTAGAAGTCATGTGAATGGATATCCTTGCCATTGTACCAATTTAGGAGAAAATGTTTAGCATTTCACAATTAAGTATGGTATTAGCTGTAGGTTTTTTAATAGATCGCATTTACTAGAATGAGGAATTCATTTCTTAGTAGTTTGCTGGGAGTTTTAAAAAAAATTTATGGTTGGGTTTGGACTTTCATCAAAATCTGTTTGGTGGTGGTGATGGTAACACTGTATTGTGAATGTAATTAATAGCTTGAATTATATATGTGAATGTGGTTAAAGCGATAATTTTAGGCTGCATATATGTTACTAGAATAAAAATAAAAATAAAACAAAAGAAAATAAACAAAAATATTCTATTTGGGCATGTAATGAGGTAGCCATATATATTTTCCCTTTATTCTGTTTATAAGGTAGATTAGATTCATATCTCAAAAATTGAACAATCATTTTAATCCAGAGATAAACATGACTTAGTCATAATGTATTATCATTTTGTATATTTTTTATGCCACAAATTATGCCTATGCCCTAATCCACCAAACATGTGAACATGTTATCTTAAATGGCAAAAGAAATTTTGCAGATGTGGTTAAACTAAGGAATTTGAGATGAGATTATTTTAGTTTATCTAAGTGGGCCCAATATGATCACAAGAAGGAGATAGGAACATCAGTTAGATATGATGAAGGATGCAAAGGTCAGAGGGAGGTGAGCCCATGAGCTAAGGAATGCAGGCAGCCTCTCAAAGCTAGAAAAGTGAAGGCAATGTATTCTCCCCTAGGGCACCTACAAGGAATGCGATTCTGCTTGCATCTTGACTTTAGCCTAATGAAATCCACTTTAGACTTCTTGACGATAATAAATTTGTGTTGTTTTAAGCCACTAAATTTGTGGTAATTTGTTACAGCAGCAATAGGAAACTATTGTTTTGATTTGCTGATATTTTATGAAGGATTTCTGCAATTATAACTGTAAGGCTTTTTTTTTTTTTTTTTTTTTTTTCACTTTTTCTTACTTTGTTAGGTTTTCATCTTAAGGCTGTGGTAGCCTTACTAAGCAAATTTGGAATGTTTCCTGCTTCTCTGTTACCTGAAATATTGGTATTATTATTATTTTTTAAATAGAAACTTTGTTAGAAACACCAGTGAGAGATCTGGCCCTGCATTTTACTTTGTTGGAAGATTTTGAAAGTAAATTCAATGTATTTAATACAATGGTTTTCCAACTTTATTACACTTCAGAATCATCTGGAGGACTTGTAAAAACAGATTGATGAGTCCCTTTCCCAGAGTTTCTGATGCAGTAGATTTGGGGCAGAGACTGAGTATTTGCATTTCTAAAATGTTCTCAGGTAATGCTGATGCTACTGGTCTAGGAACCACACTTGAAGGGCCACTGCTTTAAAGATATAGGACTTTTGGGTAAATTTTATTTTTCAAATAATTTGTCCTTTCCTGATAGTTGACACACTTATTAGCACAATGTAGTTGATATTTCCTTATACTTTAATGTCTACAGAATCTGTAGTGATATCCTATCTTTAATTCTGATAATGGTAATTTCCATTTTCTTCCTTTTGTCCTTAATCAATCTTGCTAGGAGTTTATCAGTTTTATTAATCTATTCAAAGTACCAACTGTTGACCATGTTGATTTTCTCTTTTTCTGCTTGGTTTCTCTTACATGGATTTCTGCTCTTATCTTTATTATTTTCTTCCTTGTAGTTACTTTGGATATGCTTTGATTTTATTTTCTTACTTCTTTAAGTGGAAGTCTAGAGGCTTGATTTTAGACCTTTCTTCTTTCCTAACATGAATATATAAAGCTATAAATTTTCTCATAGCACTACTTCAGCTGCATCCCACAAATGTTATATTATATTCCCATTACTATTATCTTGAATTGTTTTTTTTTTTTTTTTTTTTTTTTTTTTAGCACTTAGGTTATTTAGAAGTGCTATGTCTAATTTCCAAATATTTGGAGCTTTTGTGTTAATTGTATTTTTTTAAAGATTTGTTTATTTCATTTTTTTCTTTATCCCCCTCTCTCCCAGATGGTTCTCTTGTCTGTCTGCTCATTCTTTGCTCACCTTCTCCAGGAGGCACTGGGAACCAAACCCGGGACCTCCCACATGAGAGGCAAGTGCCCAACGGCCTGAGCCACATCCATTCCCTGTGGGCTGCGGCACCTGCTAGCTTGTGGCATCAGCTCATTGCAATGGGAGGCAGCATCTAGCTCATTGTGGCAAGAGGCAGTGTCTAGGTTGTTGCAGTGAAAGGTGGCATCTGCTCGTCTTCCTTTAGGAGACACCGGGACCTGAACCTGGGACTTCCCATGTGGTAGATGGGTGCCTGACTGGTTGAGCCACATCCATTTCCCATCCATTGTATTTTATTTCTACTTAATATGTTGTTAGAATACACATCAAGTAAGATTTCAATCTGAAATTTATTTAATAATATTTCACATCAGAACATATTTTTTATCTTTGTGAATGTTCCATATATACATGAAAAGACGTGTATATTCTTCAGTTATGTGTAATGCCTTGTAACTGTCAGTAAGATCAGAGTAGTTAATATTGTTGTTCAGATATTCTATGTCATTACTATTATTTTGCCTAATTGTTATATCAGAGAGTGTGAGGACATTAAAATCTCCAAATGTCATTTGTCACTTTAGTTCTTTTAATTTTTTGTTTCAACACATATTTTGAAACACTGTATTAATCACATATACATTTCATGATTTATTATTTCTTACTGATGAATTGATCTTTTTGTTATTATTATGACATATCTTTTTTTCTTTGCTAACACTCCTTGCATTAGAGTCTACTTTATCTAATATTAATATGGCAACTCCAGCTTTCTTATGCTTACTGTTTTCATGGTATATCGTATTCCAGTCTTTTACTTTCAACCTATACTCATCACTCTATTTATTTATTTTTTTTATTTATTTATTTTTTTTTTATTATGGGTAAAAATCAAAATTCTCACAATACATACAACATTTGTAAAATGATATATAAATATATATGCATATATGTGTATTTGCTTACAAAAATGTTATATATATATATATATACATATATTTTAAGAGGTGCTTAGATTACCTAAAATATTACACGGAACCCACTGGGATTCCCATGTTGCCCACCTCCCACACCTCCCACCACATCCCATTCTATTTAAAACACCTTTGCATATAGTTGGGTCTTTCTATTTTATCCACTGTGACATGTCTTTTTTAATTGGGTGTTTAATCCACTTAAATGTAATACATTTATTGATTTTCTTAGTTTTAAGTTTATCGTTTTGTTTTCTGATAGTGACTTTCTCTTTTTCTCTTCCTTACCCCTTCCCTTCCTCTCTCCTCTCCCACTTTCCTTTTCTTTCTTTCCCTCTCTCACATTCTCTCTCATTTTACCTGTTCCTCTTTTTCTATCTTCTTTTGAGTTAATTGAATTTTTTAATGTTCCATTTTAATTCCTCCATTGGCTTGTCTATATCTCTTTAAAATATATGATTTTATTAGTGTTTCTTTTGGTGATTGCAATATACATCCTTAACACAACGATGTAATAGAATTAATATCTTACCACTCCAAGTAAAATGTAAAAATATTACAACAGCATTGTTCCATATACCATCAAAATTTTGTTCATTTTATCTTATAAGTATTACATCTACATGAAATATAAATTTCACAATATAATATGCGTGTTTATACATATATATTTACTCAAAACAATCAAATGTCTTTTTGAAGAAATTAAAAGAAAAATAATATTCTTTCATATTTATTCACTTAGTTACTATTTCTGATGCTCTTCATGCCTTCCTATAAAATCAGATTTTCATTTGGCATCATTTCCTTTCAAGCAGAGAAAAATCATCCTTTAGCATTTCCTGCAGTGCAGGTCTGCTGGCAATACATTGTCTTAGTTTTCTTTAATCTGAAAATATCCTGATTTGAGCTCCATTTTTGAAGATTATTTTTACTGAATTGTCAATATTTTCTTTTATCACTTTCAATATGATATTTCATTGTATTCTAGCTGATATTGTTTCTATTTCATTCATGGTTTTTTTCCCTTTGTGTGTAATTTATAGATTTTCTCTTTCTGCTTTTAAGATTTCTGTTTTTCTTTAGTAGAAGCACATCAGTCTGCTACACTAAGGTGATGTTTTCTTTGATTTATTCTGCTTGAGGTGTGCTGAGAGTCTTGAATTGGTAAGTTTATTTTTCTATTTCATTTGAGAAGCTTTTTATTTCTTCAAAATATTTCTGCCCCATAAAATCTCTTCCCAACTCCCATCACCCTTACAATCCAATTGTACTTATATTAGACTACTTGTTATTGCAGTGTAAGTGACTAATGCTCTCTTCATTTATTTTCTATCTTTTTTTTTCACTGTTCTTCAGATTGTATAATTTCTATTGAACCATTTTTAAATTTCCATTTTTTTCCTTCAGTCATTTCAAATATGCTTTTGGGTTCATCTAGTAAATTTTTTTATTTTAGTAATATCTAAAATAGATATTACTAGGCTAGAATAATTCTACAATTTAAGTGTTTTATATAGTTTTGATGTCTCTGTTGAAATTCGCCATTTCTCCACTCATCATTACCATGTTTTCCTTTAAGTCCTTTTACATATTTAAATGGCTACCCTTTCTTTCTAACTCTAACATCTAAGTCATCTCAAGTTCATTTTCAGTTGACTACTTTTTCTCTTGAATTGGGGTCACATTTTTACTGTTTTATAGTATTACTTGTAATTTTGAAGATTTGTTAGATGTCGCACATGAAAGAATTGCAGGTAATATGGATGTATGCCAGCTTTTAAAAATTGTTGAGTTTTGTTCTAGCATGCAGTTAATGCATTAGCAGATTTTTGCCTGGCTTAACTGGCTTAGTTTTTTTCTTCGTTAGAGCAGGTGCATTACTGTTTTGAACTTAGTTCTGGAGATGTCCTTTCTCTAAGACATAACTTTGGCTACCAAGAGGTAAAATTCATTGGATCTCAACTGAATGCTTGAGTTGCTCAGTGGTGTCTCTCAACATTGGGTGTGCTAAAACTCCAACAGTTTCTAGCATTCCTTGATCTCTTTTGTCTTCATTCATATTAGTGAAGCAGGTTGATATCTGCTAGGCAGCACAATCTGTTTTTGTCCATGTACTTTCCTTCCTAAGCCAAAAATCTACTGGGATTATCCTGTTCAGACTTCTAGTATTCTGTCTGTCTTCTCAGGTAAACTGCCTGGCAAAATCTAGTAATATCAGCAACATGGTCCTCCTATCTCTGAGTCTTATCTCAGTGATTCTTCTGCTCAGCCTTTGCTGTTCTTCCCTTCTTTTCAGGCAGAAAGCCAGGGTGGTTATAGGGCAATCATGGGACACTCACAGAGATCACTTTTTTTGTGTTTTCTTTCTGTTAAGTATTATAGTCCTTTGCCATTGTTGTTAAGTGCCTGAAAATAATTATCTCTCACATTTTTTCCAGTTTTATAATTGTTTTGGTGGGAGAGAAAGCCCACTATTAATTACTCTATCATGGTTGGAAGCAAAAGTCAAGTACAATTATTTAAACAATGAACTTATAAAAGAGAGGACTGATTATTTTATAATATGAAAGTGATGTCTTGTGTATATAATAGTTGTTTTTATAAATGTCTATTTAAAACAAACCACTAAATATCCCAAATTTCAGTATATGTGGGTTAGGGGAAGACAGGGACTCATTTATTTCTACACTGATTTCTTTAGAAAAAATTGAGAAGTACCGAACTCAGACTTTCCTTGATGCATTTCTCTATTGTTACAGGATATACAGCTATTGGATGTGCTTCAATTTAGCTAAGATAAGCAGCACTAGCATACTTCTTATTCATTTAGCCAGCAGCATGTTGCATGCAAAGTGTGTTATTTCACCTTGCTGCACAGAATCACTTGGATTATGCATATGCAAAGAGGCTGTTTCAGATTCAAATAAACTTGAATTTATTCAGAGTGATATTAGTGCTTAAGCACTAATGCATTCCATTTGCAAAATACTGCTGTTTAAACATTCAAATACATACTCCATATATCCATTAAACCATTAGCAACATCATTCTCCTTTACTATTTTTGCATGTGGATTTCTACCTTTCAAATATATGCCATTTCAAATTTCAAATATATTGAATACTGGAATATTTATTAAGTGGGTTATTAAAATCTGTTCTTTTTAAAATAGACTTTGTACTTACCTAAGTTTATTTACAAATAATAATTGTAAATCCCTTTGAGATCATTCATTTCTCATCGGTAAATGGTGGTTATAATGAGTGACCTTTTTAAAAATGGAAAACTAAAAATAGCAGTACAGTTATTTACTTACATGATGTTTTCTGTGTAATTCAAAAGGCTATTTTAGTACTTCCTATTAAAGATACATGGGCAGATTATTGGGAATTGGAGGGGAACTCATTAACTTTGGAATGAGTGATACGTGGAGATCAGATTTCCTTCCTGGCTTTTATGCCTATCAGAAGAACATTTTGAATGACGGTTGTAACTTAAAGCTATTGTCTGCTGCCTCCTGTTTATACTAGATCAGCTTTTCAAATATGTCATAATCATTTCTGAGGTGTATGCAAAGACCATTGCTATTGAAGATAATTATACTGTAGACATTTGTGAATAGATAAATCACAGTGGATTCAAGTTTATCACTATAATATCACTTTTAGTCACTTGCATTCCCACATGAATTCTTAAATTGTGAAGAAGAAAATTATAGCTGGTGGCCCAAGATAACCCATAATCCCCACCCTGTATGCAAGTGTTGTCAGTCGTGTCTCAGTGAAAAAAACACATATTTAAGAAGAGATGTTGTAAATGGTGATATCTTTTTTTTTTTTTTAAAGATTTTATTTATTTATTCATTTATCCCCCCCTTGCTGCTTGTGCTCGCTGGGTCAGCTAACCACGCCGTGCGGGCGGGCTTGCCTTCACCAGGAGGCCCCTGGAACTGAACCCGGGGCCTCCCATATGGTAAACGGGAGCCCTACTGATTGAGCCACAGCCGCTTCCCAATGGTGATATCTTTGTATATGAGGATGATCTTATTTATTTTTGGACCCCTAGTGCTTGGCACATGGTGGTCATACAAAGATTATTTGAAGGGATAAATTTATATATGGATAAATGAATGCATTTAGGAATTCTAAACTTTATTGGAGGAGAACTGTTTTATATATTTTGTTGATTTATAGACTATGAAATAATCTTTGTTCAGGAAGAAATATTCCAAATCGTGTTCTATCTTGAAGCTTAACTTCCCATATTTTCCCGCTTTTGACTAGTTTTCCAATAAAATAGCCTTTAGGGCAGGGGTTCTTTCTTAACTTTTTTTGTTCCATGGACCCTTTAGCCAATCAGGTGAAAACAACGAACCTCCTTATTATTATTATTATTTTTTTTTACACACTATATGATTCAATTTATTTAAACTTAAATAATGGAGCAAACTAAACTATAGTATTTAGAGATTCATACCTTATGGGATAAAATTACAAAGTAAAGCAAGGAAACAAAAATAAGTCAGGAAGGTGGAAAGGGGAAGGGAAGTGGTCACAATGAGAAGAGGCATTGCAGAGGCATCTGGGTGCTGGCCAGGTTCTGTTTCCTGATCTTAGACAGTAGTTGCATGTGGCTTGCTTTATAATAATTTGTTACACATGTATATGCCTATTTTTGTCAATTTTTCTGTATGTATGTGATATGTTTACAATACAAACAACTTAAAAATAAATTTAAGGGAGGAAAAATAAAAAAAGCAACAACAACAATGAAACATTGAGCTTTTAATTAAAAATTCAGGCCAAAGTGTTTCATAAGCAACACATTTGAGGATAGATTTTTTTTTAAAGACAAGAATTCAGTTTTTATTCTAGAACTGGTGGGGTTCTTTTTGAGTTTTTGAATATGACATCTAAAATATGGTTTAAAAAGTTAATGCGGCTATTAGTAGATAGGATACTTTGGTTTATAATCTTAGAAAGCAATATTAGCTGAAGAGAGATCAGGTATGAGAGTATTGTTTTCTTCCAAGCATAAAATGATATGGCATAAAACTAGGGCAGTGACTGTGGTATTGAAGGAAAGATGTAAAGAATATCACAAAAGAAGAACTGATAGAAGCAGAGACCTTTTCTGATATGACAGGTAATTGGGGAGAAGTGAGAGTCAAAAATGACAGTAAGGCAGTAGTTCTCAAACTTTAGCTGCATCAGAATCCCCGGAAAAGCTTGTTAAAGTACATATTACTGTACTTTAAACCCCCTGAGTTTTTTAATTTTTAAAATTTAAAAAAAATTTTTTAAAAAGATACTTAGATTACATAAATGTTACATAAAAATTATAGGGATTCCAGTACATCCCACCTCCCATAACCTCCCACATGAACATCCTTCATTAGTGTGGCACATTAATTGCACTGATAAACACATCCTGGGGCTTTGCCATGGACCATAGTTCACATTGTAGACCACACTCTCTCCCACACAGTTCTGCATGTTATATGATGATATAAAATGGCCTATATCTGTCATTGCAATGTCACTCAGGACAATTCCCAAGTCCCAAAAAAGCCTCGGTATTACAACTGCTTTTCCCTTTCCCTGTCCCCAGAGCCTCCAGTGGCCACTTGCTCCACAGCAATGTAATTTCTTCCATTGCTTGAATCACAATACGTCTGTAGTAGAATACCAGTAAGTCCACTCTAGTCCATAGCTCTTTCCCCCATCCTGAGGAGTCTGGGATGGTGATGTCCACTCCACCACCAATTGAGAGGGACCTGTATCCCATGGTGAAGATGGATGGGATTATCCTGCCTGCAGCTGCAGACTCTCCATTCCCTGGGATGGACATTGTCCATCATCATCTCCCTGCCAGTTGCCCTGGGTAAGTCCAATAAGCTGTAGAGTAGGATTTGCTGCTCCACTGAGGTTCTGGGCCCAGCTGGCACATGGACAGCCCAAAGACTCAAGACTCTGGACATAAACCTACAAACTCCAGCACCAAGTATAGGTTTGAATATAAGGGACAGATGAACCATGTGCAGGGAAGACATAGTTGAGTCCAACTCTGTCAGTCTCAGGAGCACAAACTCCAAAGTAGGGCCCACTGGCAAGGCACCAAACTCCAGAGCTATCTGCCCTAACATAAGACCTGGGTATCTCCAAAGCCCTCAGGAGCCCCACTATTTAGGGTGATATCCACTTTGGAATTCTATGAGATCCTACTGAGATGTGCATAAGTGTTACCACTGGGATGACCTCCCAACTCATTTTGAAGTCTCTTAGCCATATAAACTCATTTGTCTTTACCTTTTCCCCCTTTCATTCAAGGTCTTTTTCCAGTCTCGTTTCCAGTTGGCACTTGGTAGCAATCCCTTGGTGCTAGGGAGGCTCATCCCTGGGAGTCATGTCCCATGCTGGGAGGAAAGTAGTGCATTCATATGCTGAGTTTGGCTTAGAGAGAGGCCACATTTGAGCAACAAGGAGGCTCTCAGGAGGCAATACTTAGGCACCCCATAACATAGGCTAAGTTTCAATTTCAAGAGCAAAGACTCATAAGGCTAGTCATCAATATTAAGGGTTCATCAGTGGATCATCCTCCTTCGCCAGTCACTGCCCCTGCACTTGGGGGACTGTTGCTGCTCCCTTAGAGAATGTGGCAGAGCTCTCCAGGATAGGAATTCAGTATTCTCTCATTTACTGAGTGATTCTCCACCCACTGTGACAATGCCCCATGAATATCTGAACATTTTTATATACCTTATATTTATGCTCAGGTTAACTTCCTCCCATGCATCCCCCATCCCTGATACCCCACACCAATGATCCTCCCCCCACCCCAGGTGTAACCTTTCTGTGAGCCAAAGCTTCTATAAAGATGAAGCCATTACCATAGCTGAATACAATTAATAGGAAAATGAAATCATAAAGATTTAAATGTAGGAGATAAAATATATGAAAATTAAAAAAAAAAAAAACTAAAATTAAAATAAAAAGAGTGGGATACTTAAAAAAATGAAAAAAAAAATTTTTTTGACCTTTTGCCTTTCATCACTGCAATATCTGGTGTCCAGTCTGTACCGTGACACCTTCCCCCTCTCATTCCCCACTGTCTCACTATTTTTCATTTTGTTTTCAAAGAAGTTTTAGGTCACAGCAAAGTCACACACAGAATACAGGAGACTCTCATATACCCAACATCCTCCCACTTTCCTCCCCCCCATATTAATGCCTTTTTATATGTGGATGGTAGCATTGTTATAGCTGATATACGAATAGTGAAACATAGCTACTAAACATTGTCAATAGTTTATACTATGGTTTACATTGTAGACTGTACGCTTTTATAAATCTTGATTCTATTTACCATGTCCTGTGTCCATCTCTATATGGTAATGAAGAACATTTCTTCTGACCACTAAATACCTCCTGTTTGATCTATTTTATTCCTCCCACCCCATTCCCCCGGGGCCCATGATGACCCCCTGGCTTGACTCCTTGGTTGACAAGATTCATAGTTAAATGCAAAAGAGGTCTTGACACACTGGTTTGTCCTCCCCTATTAGGAACCACCCTTGCTCTTGAGAGACTCCCGCTTGTCTATTTCTGAACAAATCGGTCCTCCCAAAGACAGGAGCCCAACTCCTTCCCGCTCGTTATGTGGGTCTCCACCCCCCACTGATAAAACACATTATGACAGAATGAATACTCACACACTCCATAGAAGCCTGCTCTAGGTGCACCCTGTCCCTAATGCCCCCCCCAACCAACACCTTAAACCAGTGACCCTTCCTTGTCATTTTGCCATAAGAGCATTCCCACCTCTGTGCTTTCAACCTCATACCCACAAATCCCCAGTGTTCACCTGGTCCCTCTCCCAACCCTCTCCCCAGTATCCTGGACCTTCTGACTCACCATTCCCAATCTTCCCACCTGTCAACCCTGCACCACCAAACCCAATAATATCACTACCATCCTGTCCTATCCCTTCAATACACAACTACACTCTATCACTTTACCATAGATTACGTCCGTATGGGTGATGGCTCACAACCTTCTGTTCTCTTTCTATTTCTTGTAAACCTATCTTACAGGCAATAGCCCTCTGAGACTGCTCAATTTCCTTAATTCATATCAGTGAGGTCATGTACTGTTCATCCTTCAATGCCTGGCTTGCTTCACTCCACATAATGTCTTCAAGATTCATCCAGGTTATCCCATGTGTTAGCACTTTATTCCTTCTTACAGCTGAGCAATATTCCATTGTATGTATGTACCACATTTTGTTTATCCATTCATCTGTTGATGAGCATCTGGGTTGATTCACTTTTGGCAATAGTGAACAATGCCACTATGAACATTGGTGTGCATATATCTGTTCGTGTCTTTGCTTTCAGTTCTTCAGGGTATATACCCAGCAGTGGAATCACTGGATCATATGGAAGTTCTAGAGTTAGTTTTTTGAGGAACTGCCAAACTGTCCTCCATAATGGCTGGGCCATTCTACAATCCCACCAGCAGTGGATGAGGGTTCCCATTCTTTCACATCCTCTCCAACACTTATAGTCTGCTGTTTTGTTAATAGCTGTCATTCTAACGGGTGTAAGATGGTATCTCATTGTAGTTTTGATTTGCATTTCCCTAATAGGTAGCGATGCTGAGCATCTTTTCATGTGCTTTTTGCCATTTGTATTTCTTCCTCAGAGAAGTGTCTTTTCAGGTCGCTTGCCCATTTTTTAAATGGGTTGTGTGTCTTTATTTTTGAGGTGTAGGATTTCTTTATATATGCAGGATATTAGGCTTCTATCAGATATAAGGTTGCCAAATATTTTCTCCCATTGGGTAGGCTGCCTTTTTACTTTCTTGATAACATCCTTTGAGATGCAGAAGTTTTTAATTTTGAGGAGAACCCATTTTTCTATTTCTTATCTTGCTGCTCGTGCTTTGGGTGTGAAGTTCATGAAACCATTTCCTATTATGAGGTCCTATAGATGCTTTCCTAGATTATCTTCCAAGGAACGGACCCCCTTATTGAGCCCACACTATACAGCGTATTATTTAATAAATATATCACCCCTGCACCAACACATTCCCACAAGAATAATGTTTTATTGAATTTTCAATTCAAGATCATGGACCCCTGAAATCTTTCCACAGACCCCTGGTTAAGAACCCCTGCTTTAGGGAATATTGTTGCTCTAAAGCTCAATCCTTTCATACCCAGAAATGTGGTACAAGAATTAGTGTTAACTACCTCCTTCAGGTGACTCCTTAGATATACCATACCATAAATACCCTGACAGAATAAGTGACAGACAAAATCAATGCTTATAAAATATGTTTTTAAAAAATATGCAAGGGAAGCGGCTGTGGCTCAATCAGTAGGGCTCCCGTTTACCATATGGGAGGCCCCAGGTTCGGTTCCAGGGGCCTCCTGGTGAAGGCAAGCCTGCTCGCATGGCGTGGTTAGCTGACCCAGCGAGCACAAGCAGCAAGGGGGGGATAAATGAATAAATAAATAAAATCTTTAAAAAAAAAAAATGCAAAACCTGAGATTATGATGTGACATGGATTGTTGGTCTGAGCTAAGTTTTTGTATGGAAGCTCTTATTTTATAAAATAAAACTGCTTGTTGTCTCTGATTGTATAGAAAATGGCCTAGGTATTTTGGCTATTTTAGAAGGAAAAAAGTTGAAACAATTTTTGTTTGTATATCCATGATAAATTTGAATTGCAAATTTATGATTCCATGAAAATCCCCCTTTCTTCTAAAATATTGCTATTTTTAAGGGCTATAATGTTTTATACATACTTCATTGGTAATTTATCTTAGCTAACACTGAGATAAAGGAACACATTCATCTGAGGTAACAAACTTTAATTTCATTTGCATGATACAGTCTTTGTTAATTTTGGATTTTTTTTATTGTTACTGATGTGATTTATTACATCTCTAGTTCAGGAAAATGAATCAATTACTCACAAGTAGTTCACTGATTTGTAAAATAATATAAATAACAATTTTGAATAACATTGTAATAAGCTGGTAAATGAGAATTCAGTGTAAATATAGAATGTAAATTTGAATTCATATTCAGTTAATTTTTGCATGTTGATTTTGCACAAGCAATAAAAACAGAACAGTGAAATAGAAAGTATGATTTATCTAATTGCCCATTCAATAGCTACAGTATTTAGTGAGTGCCTTCCTTGTGCTGTTATAGATGCTAGGGATACAGCAGTGACTAGCACATTCCAATGTTTATGAAGTTTCTACTCCAGTATGGAAGAAAGAGTAAAATAGTAAACAACAAAACAAACAAAAAAATAGTAAACAAATGCATAAATTAATAAGATTATAGATGGTGATAAATACTATGAAGAAGCCTGGAAAAGAGAATTACAAGTGATGGAAGTGGGGCCTATTTTACTTGGCATGGCCGGGAAAAGTCTTTCTGCTAATATGGCATTGTAGCAGAGAACATAAGGAAGAGGATGAGATGTCTGGAAAAAGAGATTTCAGTGTGGAGACAAGAGCATGCACAATGGCCCTGAAGCTGGAGTGTGCTTGGTGTGTTTGAAGATCACAAAAGGGACCAATGTACTAGGAGTTTAGTCCAGGAGACTGACTTTAAGTAATTAGACAAATAATTACTTAATTATTTGTTTTAAGTACCATGAGAGAAAAGAATAGTGTAAAAAGAGAGTAAGTAACCTGTGCTGGAATGTTAAAAAATACTGCTAAGAAGGTAACTTTCAATAAGATCATAAGTGTGAGGAGGAGTTAGTCAGATGATGGGTCATTTTTCTTTTAAAGAGGAACAGTTCATGGCAAGGCCCAAGGATGGGAAAGGTTGAAGAGAAGGCCTCTGTAGCTGAGAAGAAGAAAGTAGTAGTATATAAGATTGTAAATGGGGGGCGGGGGGGGGAGTGTGAAACAGAACTTGTAGGTGCAGTCTCATAAGTAATATTAAAGGTTTGGGTTTCATCTGAAAGCACTGTTTCAGCCAATGGTTTAAACGGTGTGTGTGTGTGTGTGACATAAATATAGTTGCATTTTAAAAGTAATAACTCTGAAGACTTGATGGGACGGCCCTTTGAATGGAGCCATTGGCAGTTCTTGATCTTGGAGGCAGCTTGATGAAAGAAGTGGCATGGGAAAACACACAGTAATAAATTGAGGAAATGTTTAAATTTTTAGTTCTTGATGTGGCTGATATGGATGGCAATGATATAAGGTGTGTCATTTCTTTATGGCAGTGAAACAAAATCTGTACAACTTTACCAAATGCTGCAGTACATAAAGAGGTTTCCCTATTCTTGTGGGTATATCTTGCAGGAATTTAAACAGTAGAACCATTGGATTTAATCTCATGGAACTTAGTTGAAAATCATTAGCATGGCAACCTTTATAGTCTTTCAGGAAACAGAGTGCTGAGAGAGAAGAGTGGCCACTGGAAAAAAGGGCCCAGAAAAATGAAGAGTAGCCATTGAAGTAAACTTACTGTCTGTGGAAAGTTTAGAAAGCAATCAGAAGGTTGAAATATCATGATGCTATAAAAGTCAAAATTTTAAGAAGGGTCAAGAACTCTCCATTGCTGAGCACTGAAGAGAGGTCAAGGAGAGGAGAGGTGAGAAAATCCTTACTGATCTTTCAGGAAACCATGGACTTAAAGTAGACATAAAATATTATTATTTTTATTTTTTTAATAGTTTACATCATAGTTTAATCTCTCTCTCCCGCACAATTTTGTAAGTTATGACAAGATATATAATGGCCTGTATCTGTCATTGCAACGTCATCCAAGACAATTCCAATGTCCCGAAAATGCCCCTATATTACACCTATTTTTCCATCTCCCTCCCCTCAGAACCTCTTGTGGCCACTGCCTCCACATCAATGATAAAAGTTCTTCCATTGCTAGAATAACAATAAGTCTATAGTAGAATAACAGTAAGTCTACTTTAGTCCATCGTTCATTCCCCAATCCTGAGGATTCTGGGGTGGTGATGCTCACTCTGCCTCTAATTGAGAAAAGGCTTAGGTCCCATGGGGCAGATGGATGGGACTATCTTGCTAGTTGTAGAATCTCTCTGTTCCTTGGGATGGTCATTTTCCATCATCATCTCCTGGTTCTTTGTCCTGGGTGAGTCCAATGAACTGGAGAGTAGGTGTTGCAACTCTTTAGAAATTCAGGTCCAACTGGGACATGGACAACCCAAAGATTTAAGTCTCGTGAACATAAACCTATCAACTCCGTACTAACTGTAGGTTCGAATAGAAGGGGCAGAAGAGCCATGTTTAGGGAAACCACAACTGGGTCCAACTCTGTCACACTGGGGAGCATAAATTCCAAAGTAGGCCCCACTGGAAAGGCACCAAACTCTTGAGCTGTCAGCCCTGCCTATAGTGTCTGGATATCTCCAGAGTCCTCAGGAGCCCTGCTATTTGAGGCAATATTTACTGTGGCAGTCAATGAGATCCTGCTGAGACATGCATAAGCATAACCTCTGGAATGACCTCCTGATTCACTTTGAAGTCTCTTAGGGACATAAACTCATTTGTCTTTACACTTTCCCCCTTTTGGTCAGGTCTTTTTCCAGGTAAATTGCTAGTTGATACCTGATAGTACAACAAGCATTTTTTTTTTTATGTTTTATAGAAAATAAATAAGTAGACTATAGAAAGCCAATGCAATATGCTAATCATATTTTGTCAAGGCATTCTTTAATAATAATTTTATAAAGATTTTATCTTGAGTATCAGTTTTAAGAATAAACTTGATTTTATATGTAAAAAAGTGTAGAATTTTGTTCTATTAATTGTGAAATTGGAATTGAAAAGAGCCTTAAAAAAACCTTCTTTCATCAAACCTAGTTCAATTACTCTAACTCAAATGTACACATTTCTAGGGTTTGTACATAGCTTTACAGTTTGGTATAAAGCTCTGATACCCATCCAGAGAGATAGGCCAGGACTAAAAGTAGCCTCTTTTTCAAGCCATGTCATTTTGTGTATAATCAAAATTGTGCGATATATGCTTTATTTTGAGAAGAAAAGGCAAATCCATTTTGGATTTACTCATTTCTGTTTAGACAGTTAGGAAGTTTAGTTAAAAATAACAATGGCATGCCACTTAAAGTCTTTCATGATTGTTAATGATTGATACTGAAACATTTTTACACTTAATTGAAAATAGGATGCTGTCTAGAAATAAGTTCAGAGACAGTAGGAAGGCTCATTTATTCTCTAGTAAAAATCTCACAATTTGTACTAAATTAATCTTTTTTATTTGAAAATTAGAGGCAATACTATCATTTGAAAAAGCCCTGGACTAGTAATTAGAAAACACAGGTTCAATAGGGGGCTTTGCTAATCAGTAGTTAATTTTCCTTGGACATGTCACTCAATCTCTTGAGTTTCCATTTTCTGATCTATAAAACAGTGATATTAAATTGGTATAAATACGTAAGATGATAATTATAATGATAAATAACTCTAAGGATATTTCTCTAAAAAGCTTAATATATTACCATTAGGCCTGATGTGGTGTTGGGAATAGGATGAGAGATTCCCTTGAACTTTATAAAAACATTGCATAATCCTTATAGGATTCAAAAATTTAAGATTCAGGCCAGAGGAGAAACAATTTGTATAGCTAACCAGACTCTGGTTCCAGTATGATAAGGAGAAAGATCTATGATTGTCAGGAGTGTGAACTCCCTTTCCAGAATGGGGAGATTAGGAAAGAAATTGAAGGGATCTATAAGATTCCATTGCCTAGTCAAAGGTGGTTAATCTGGATAAACGATACTGATGTTTGCTGGTTTGTGAGTTGGGAGCTGTCATGCACAACCCCATGCATCTATGTCCATTACTGAACAGAGGGTGATAATCATATATTTGCTCCTTTTCCTATCAGGACTATTTCTAAGATGTATTACCTTGGGATGCTGGAGCACTTTGTGGAGTTAAGGATTGTATACACCTTCAGGAATTATAAACAGTTGAAGTCCTTAAAATCTTAGTGCTGAAAAATGAATTTGCAAATTTCCCGCTGCTTCCAAAGTGATCAACTTTCCTCTACACTAAAAATATCCTTCTCTTAACTCATTCTACTTTTAATTACTCTTCCACTATCTATTCCTTGTTTTCAAAGTTCTTGAAAATAGCCAAAAATTGATATTTACACAATTTTCTGTTCTTTTTAAAATTGAGTCTTTCAGTTTTGCATTCTGCCATTCCTCCAACCATTTTATGAACTGTACTTTTCTAACACACTGATTTAATAATCTTGCCAGTTCTCCTTGTTCTCTCAATACATTGTCTTTTCGCTCTTGAAATTCTCGCCTCTTGGCTTTGAACACATTGTGCCTCCTTTTATTCTTCAGCATTTCTGATACTTTTAGTCTTTCTTCTATTTACCAAATATTGATATTTCCTAGCTTTATATATCTTGTTTCTTTGGTTAGTTTTTATTTACATATTTCAACTATAACTTCTATAAAGATGACTTCTAAGTGTACATCTCATGTTTTCTCAGAGTGAGTGATTGCTTAAATTATTAAAGAATTAAAGAAATATATTTTGAAAATATTTTTCAGCTTGACTGGAGAGTTCTCGAATACCAAAATCTTCAGCTTAAAGTAACAACCCTTTACTTTGAAATTTCAGAGCATACTGTTAATGGCCAATGGTTTTTGCTCTTTCCATGGCATAGAAATATTATTATTCAATGTGACATAGTAAATATTTTCTGATTATTAAAGTAATACACATTCAGTATATAAACATGGAAACATAAAGACTTTTTAAAAAGATCAATTATAACATTAGATAATATTTATTAAACACTTGAGTCTTTGATAAGCATTTTATTAAATACTCTATATGCATTGTCATTTATTTCTCTCAAAAACACTACAAAGAAGTTGTTGATAATATTTCCATTTTTTAATGGAAAACCAAGACTTAGAGAGGATAATTTGCTTCTGTTCATACAGCTACTTAGTGGTAGAGAAGGGGAAAAAAAACATAGCTCTGACTTTAGAGCTCAACTTCTTGATCAATATGTAATTCTACTCAGGGATAACATTTGTAAACATGAGAGGCCTATTTCTCCAGCTTCCTTCTATGTACTACAGCATGATTTCTGCCTAACAAAGGTACTCTCCTTTGGATATATGAGAAAAGCAGGGGTTGTTTCATATCCATTACTGCTGACTGTAGCAGTTTGATATTGTTTATGAATTCCAAAAATAGATATTGGATTATGTTTATGAATTGGTCTGTTCCTCTGGGCATATTAGATTGGATTGGATTCAGAGGTTTCACTTTTACTTGATTAAATAATGATTAAGGCTTTGATTGGGCTATGTCGGTAGGACGTTGAGTCCCGGGACTCACAGAGAAAACGACATGGCAGAAGAGAAAGTTAGAGTCTTAATGCTGGAGCCCCCGGAAGTAAATACACAGAGAGGTAGATAAGTGAGGAAAGAGAATAGGCTTCATTAGACACAGCAGAGGCCCCAGGAAGAGAGATGAGCCATTTGCCTGATAGTTTACAGCTGGCCCTGTGAAGAGAGCAGAGCAGCTGAGCCCATAGAGAATTGAGCCCCTGGAGAGAGACAAGACTTATTCCAGTCTACAGCTGATATTGGAAGAAGCTGGAACCACAGAGCCTTAAGAGGAAGAGGAAGCTTGAACCCTTGTGGACATCTGCAACCATCTTGCTCCATGTGGCAACAGACTTTGGTGAAGGAAGTAACTTATGCTTTATGGCCTGGTAACTGTAAGCTTCTAACCCAAATAAATACCATTTATAAAAGCCAACAGATTTCTTAACTTCTCTGAGGCCCAACTGAGGCTGGTTACCTTGCTTCCTCCTGCCTACCCATCCTTTCAATACAAGGCATTACTTCCACATGGGTCTCAGGAGAGGAAGTAGACATGAGGCAGTCCACATTTCTCTTTTCTGTCCCATTCCTATACTCCTTACACCCATCAGTAATGGTTGTGTAGGGATGGCAGCTTTTACTGAAGAGTTGGAGGTAATTAGAAGAAATATATAATTTGTTTAAAATTGTTTTCTTAGTATAATTTTTTTCTTATTTCCCCAATGCAAGCCTTTAAGAATTATCTTGTGGATTCAACCCAGTTCTTAGTCATGCATCTCTGATAATAGACCTTCCTTCCTCTCAAAGAGGATCATTTTCCTTAAAAAAACCATGTTGATTCAATCCTCCCACTTTGGGAAACATTGCATCACACCCATAGAAATTTTGGCCATAAGAATGGCTTTCTTTCATAACCTTATGCCTATTACCTGGGTAATCTGGGATACCCAGTACATCCCAACAGTACATGCCCCAAGTAGTACTTATTCAGTATAAATAATATCATAAGGGCTTCAGCAGGACAAGTCAAGCTGGCCTTAAACACTTCAAACTCAACAAAACATTCTAGTCATAGAGTTTGGCATTCAACTCCAAGTTGGGTCCCAGGTAGTCTCCTCTACACGTACCAAATGAAAACATCTGTTAATTCGTTGTGGTCCTTAACTGAATAATCATTGAATAAAGCATAGACATTCACATATACTTTCCAAAGACAAACATTAAATCTGAGAGACAGCACAGTCTAAATTCATTCAACTCTTTTTCTTGTTGTGAAGGGTATTTTATACACAAAGGAGGCCAAAATAGCATTCATATGTGCAACAGCAAACAGAGTATAAAGACTTGGCAGGAGGAACTACTTAATCTGAGATTTTCCTATAGAACTTGATATTGCCAATGATGGATTAAGATTTCTAAAAGTTTTCTTCTCTCATCTAATTAGAGAAATAGGAAATAAAGAATAGTGATGCTCTAATACTTTCTTTGGTAATAAATTATTCCTATGAGTAATTATTCTTTTATTTTCCTTTATATCTTCTCTGGATCATTGCTGCTGTTGATTTTTATTTTAAAATATGTTTTTATCATATAGAATATATTTTCAATTCCTCATATCATATGATTATTAAAATGAGGAATAAATTTAGTTTTACTTCTGGAACTAAAATAAATTAAATCCCATTGATGCTAATTCATTTAATGGGGTGCAATGATTTCACAAGTCAATATGAACAGAAAGGGACATGGTACACATGGAGGTGAAAAATGCATTATAATTTTTTTCAAGGCATAATCCCTATCACATCATTTTAATGGAATGCTTTCTTTATGCATCATATTCTATAAGTTATGATTATTTCTATAAATGTTTTACTTCATTATAAGGTCCTTGTGGTAAGAGACACAAATTATCTATGAGGCACTCAGTAAATATTTAGTATTCCATTAACTTTTGTTATTCAACAGGGTATAGTGAAGGTACTTAGATCTTTATATTAAATACAAAGGGTTCAGAAAGTGTGGATCGAAGATGAGACCCTCAAGATCTTTGCTATCTGATACAGTAGCCACTGGTCACATGTGGCTGGTGAGTGCTTGAAATGTAGCTAGTTCAAACTGAGATGTGCTTTAAGTATGAAATACATACTGGATCTTGAAGATTCAGTATATAGGAAAGAATGTAAATATCTCAATAAATTTTATATTGCTTATATTTCGAAACAAACATATTTTGAATATACTTGAGTTAAAGAAATATATAAATACTTAAAGTAATTTCACCTATTTCTTCTTATTTCATTTTAATATGGCTACTAGAAAATTTTAAATTACGTTTTGGCTTGTGTCTCATATTAAATTTCTATTGGATAGTGCTGCTCTGGATTTTTCTAGAATTGACTTCATATAAAGACTCATTTTTACCATGAAGAATAGCTTCTACATATTAGAACACTAGCACTTTACAATGACAAATATTTTCTTCCTTTCTTGGTCTTATTCACAAAACTAAGATATATTTAAGTCAGGGACAGTCACTCTTGGGGGGACTGAATCATGTTCCCCACAAAAGTCATGTTCAGGTTCTAACCTTTGCTCTCTCCTGAGATGATGGTACAATTCTTCCTTTTTGATAATAAGAGCTATGAAATTTATTTTCCTTATGTTGTGCAGGCTTCCAGGAAGCACAGGGCAAGGATGCAAATTCACTCAAAGTGATCACATTCAATCTTAGCTATATATTCCTACACTATGATACTCAATTTTTATTTTACTATAATATTTTACATTTTATATGCATTTTGTTGAAAGTCACCTCAAAACATTTTTGAAAAAGGACATAAAAAAATAAATTCAATAATATTTATTCACAGGTAACCAATGTGATTTCTTAGGAATAATGAAAAGAAAGGGAGAGAAAGAAGGAAGGAAGGGAGGAAGGAAGCAAGCTGTGTCAATGCTGTTTTCAAAAACTTTAACATCACTAAAACTTGGAGAGGCAACTGTTGGGAACAAAATTTGATAATCACAGCATCGGTGTTAGTTCCACATTGTGTCTAACCAATGAATCTATTATCTCCTTGCTCATTAACAGAGAATAGCCCCTATGGAAATGCACACATCCTATATTAATGAAAAAAAAAACTGGCTGACTTGCTTTTAACTGCAGGGAAAGCAATTATCATTAAGTCAGGTGAATCAGCTGGTGTTACCTCCCACCTCCACCTCTATCTGTAACAAATGAAAATGTAATGCATGTTGAAGGCATCAGTTACAAATTTCATTGTGAACTACACGTTGTACCAAGCTCACTCTTAATAACATCTTCCTGTGAAATAACAGGATAAAATGAGTGTCCTCTTGGATGATTAATCAAAAGGACTAGGTCCCTGTGTGTAAAATTTTCCCTAAGTTTAAATCGCCGCCACCACTCAAATAACAGGAGAACAGGTGGTAACACTGTTAAAAAATAAGTAAATGAGGGAGACTACGAAGAAATTTAAAGTATCCCTATATTTGAAATATTTGCATTGGTTTTTCTTTCAGTTGTTTGGAAAGGTGGTTAGTAAAGATGTCTCCCAAATGTTATGCTCACAATAAGAACAATGAGAAATCTCTCAGATAATAGATTTTAGCCAATTAAAATACTCAATTATACTAAAAACAAATTTTCAATTCACATGTGATATTGTGGTAAAAACTCTTAGTCCTTAGTTAGCCAGAAAATCCAATTAGCCACAACATCTTAAGCACAGCATCCCATTCAAAAAATCTTTTAACATCATGTAAATTGCAGTATCTCTTTCTCTGGTAATTGCAGATAACACAATGGGTTTCTTTCAGTTTTAATAATTTTCTAAGTATTTGATTACTGTAGTTTATGATGATATCGATTTATGTGAAGGTAAGGTGTTTTATATGATTATGGTTTTAAATTTCTAAACAAGCTTACATGGTTCTTATACTTCTGACCATCCACACTCTCCCATAAATCCTCAAAATAGATTAGACAACCCTGTTATACACATCAGTAAAACCCATTAACACTCTTCATCCTTAATGTACTTGTTCCCTATTGGCAACCATGCCTAGATTTTAAACTTTATAAGAGGAAGAACTATGTCTTCTAATCCACCCACCAAATCTCTAACCCTATTACAGTATATGTTATATAGTAGGCCCTTAAGAAATATTTATTTTAAAAATGAATGCATTTGTTTGCATGAATTAATGAGTGAATTTTGCAAACAGTGAATTTAAAACTTAAAGATGTGTGTAATAAGTATGGGTTTCTTCTGGAGGAACTTCTCAGGCAATTAGGAAATACTTTCTCTTGCCAGAGAAGATATCCAGGTAAAATATAACTGAATTAAGTAAATGAAATTTATAATAATAAGATATTTTAGCAATACACTTCAGTACTAACTATACTAAGTACTAAAGCATAAGTCCTTTGGAATTACTTTCTTGGTTCTATAATATTCTCAGATATAACAGACACAGCAGACATAGTTGGACACAGCTGGAGCAGGCAAAAACATCTTAGCATTTCAGAATTTCCTTTTTCCACTTTTCCTGAGAGAGTGCTTTTAAAGTCCTTTGCATGGAGCTATTTGTAAATTTTCTGAAGAATGTATTTGGATTACAGATGTTTGAGATAGAATTCACCTAACAATATAATTGCATATTTTATACCCACAATCAGCTCTCTCTCACCTGACCTAAAATCTCCTTGCTACCCTTCTCTTTCATATGACTGTGGAAATTGTCCCTTGGGTCAATTTCCCCTTTCCAGTTTATTCCTCAAAATCTTGCAATCTAATTTCTGACCCTATGGTGCTAATATTCCTTTCACAAAGTTGAAATACTAACTGCATTTTACTTAGCACACCAGATACTTTAAACCTTCACCATACTTGACCTCCTAACACATTTCCCACCTGGAAATGAGCTCTTGTTCTGGGGAGAGGGCATATTGTCCTGGTGTCCTGCCTGCCTTTGAGGCTTCAACATACCAGTCCATTGTTGCATTCTCTATTCCTTTCTTTATTAAAGTGTTGGTAACTATTGGGAATCTCTCCTGGGATTCTCTTCTTTTCTCGTTGAACATCATGGATTATCTTGCCTATTCCTAGGGGTTCAAATATTCCAGGTATGTTGACGACACCCATGTGGATATTTCTAGCTACTATCTCTTGTTATGACTTACACTCTATCTGACTCTTGGGTATTTATGCATGGATATCCCTAGTCACCTTAGACTCACACATAGCCCACCACAGTCCTCCTCCTTTTCCAAACATACTATTCCCTTGTGGTCCCTATCTCCATGCATCACATGTCATATACTCCACTGTCTGAGGCACAAACATGGGTGTTGTGTTTGACTTATCTCTGTCTTCTATCCTATAATACACATTCTATAGATTCCACCTCCAAAATACAGCTCTAATCTTTTTGCTTCTCCTCACTGTCATTCATTTCATTCCTATTGCTTGCTTGAATTATATAACCTTTAGCTGGTGTCCTTTCTTTAACTTTGTTCCCTCAAGTGTATCCTCCACACTTCAGTGATCTTTCCAAAATGCAGAGACACTCATGGCATTTTCCTGCTTATACTGCTTTTATAATATTCCATTGCAGTCAGAATAAAATCCAAACTTTCTACAAGTCCTGCCATGTTCTGGCCCTTGCTAAATTCTTGGCATGCCTTCCCCTCCATATTATACTACTTTAAATCCCTATGCTTCATGTATTTGTTTGGTTTTATTCACATGCTCTTCCCTCTGTTTGGATACTTCCCACATCCACATGTCTTTTACCTAGCACATCATAGGTACTCACTAAATATGTGGTGAAAAATATTGGATAATATACTGCACATAAAAGAAAAACTTTGTTCCATTGGGAAAATAAACTTCAAGAAAAGAAAGCCCAATATTATTTCTTTAAAGAAAATTAAACATTGAAGAAATGGATGAGTTTTAAGCAAACATAGAAGCTTGAGGCATATAAACTCAATTTATACTGAGTTATCCATGGCTTGAATGAATTCAGGTTTTTTAGACCAACATGAAACTCTTTCAGTAAGTCTATCAGATGTTGCAAAAATCATTCATTTGGTGTAAGATTAACTTTAATAAAAGTCAAAATGTTCTTACCATGTTCTGAAGGTATGCCAAAAAACTTGTCTTATTTGGGTCACATTTTTTAGGGAGAAGGTTAGGTGCTATAAGGGAATGCCCATGGTGAAGCTAGGATTATAGCTTCAAAAGTATTTTTCCATGAGTAAAGGTGGGCTCAGAAATTTTAAGAAGCATTTATTTGCATACGTATGTTTCATATGAGTATAACAGTTGGGCCAGACCTGTGACTAAGACAGTTGAATTGTTCAAGTTAAATCCCACCTCTCCCCAAACATTTCCACTTAAATTGGAACTTGAATCCCACTAATTGATGGAATTGGGTGGTATCCTTTCCCCCTATTTCTATTTGCATTCATTAAATTTCAGAACCTTTTTTCTCCAGTCCTGTGCAGTACAAGTAAGTATAATGGAATGGAGTAGTCTTCAACTTTCATCAATTTGCAAGAAGAAACAAAAGGACCTGGAATGGGATATCACCAAGGCAATAGGGTATTGATAGGCAAATCAGACCGAAGACATGGAGAGAAATGTTGTTTACCGGTACATCGTTGGTAACGCTGGTTACTGGTACTGCTTTACCCATCTCAGCTCAACCACTCTGGTTGCATGTATGGATTGGAAATTTAGCTGAGTGGGAAATTAAAGCAGTCACAAGTTCACTACCATCCTGAAACAGCCTTCTCTTACAGAATGCCTCACAGATTGATAGAATGGTAATCTTCCTTCTGTGCAGCTTTTACAGGCCTGTGAATAGTGAGAGGCAATGGCAGGAAATATCTGTGCATATCAAGATGCAATAACGGTGGTCATTGCTAATCACTGAGCCTTCTAGCCCCATGATACCAATCAATGCAGGGCCTCTCTGCCCATTGGGCATGGAAGAGCCAATTGTCTGACACTGGGGCTTCAAAGTGAGAAAATGTTTATTATCAAGTGCACAGGCAAGGAAATCGTAAGGCCTATTTGGCCATAAATCTGTCTCCCAGACTGGAGGAATTTTCAGTGTTTTATAGCATTCAAAGGAAGCCAGGCAGGCTCAGAATAATGAGGGATGATGAGATTAGAGATAGTCTAATTAGTGAACATGTGCAGATTGATTACATGCTTAGTTTACTTGATGTTAAAGGTTTAGGCTTCTGTAGGTCAGCTTGGATTAGAACTACTTTGGTTTAGTAAGATAATTTAGGAACTGGGGTGGTCAGTTCTGGGCTGACTCATCGTAATCCAAAAGGGGGCTATGTGCAAGGGCACCACACTTTAGGGGGCTACATGTAAGGACACCAGACTTCAGGGTTGCATTACAAAGATAAGGGGATACAAGCGAGGGGTGGGGTGGAGGGTTGGAGGTGGGGGATAGGGCCAGTAATGAGTTGCCTCACTGCTGTTCAGTTACCGTGCAAAGATATGCAATTTTACAACATAGCATCCACATTAAAGAAACAAGACATTTGAGTGAATTAAAACAAGTACAGATATCTGCTTCTGGCTACTTCAAAAATCTAACATACATCAAGGCTGTAATTCAGTGAGCTATCACAGTTATTGGTATTTTCTTTTGGCTACATTGCAATATGCCTAAAATACAATTCAGCAGACTAAAACACATCCACTAATTTTTCGCTTACACTCAGATGGCTATCTCTGTCTTGCTAGAGATCATTGGTGTTCTCAAAGAACATCAATCCCAGTTCATGCCTATATGCAAATATGCCTGGAAATTCTCTAAAATATTGGGGAGGTGAGTCAAGCAAAAAGACCAGATTACCATTAGTCAGGATAAGGGTTTGAGCATTGTATAATGGGATATTCTTATATTTGAACTAATTTTCACTTATAAGCTGTTTTCATCTGTGGTACATCAATTATGTAATGCTAACAAAAATAGTATTAGCTGACCATGTTGATGAATAAATATTTTCTACCAAGTTGAAGAAACTCATAGAAGATAAGGATTATAGAACAAAGCGCATTTTCCTTGCACTTGATATCAGCCTATATTGGATAAAAGTGTCTTCACAAACATTTGTGATATACCAAAGAAATTATCTTCAATCATCTCACTGATTTAGTTACACACATTAAATATGTTCATGATTATCACTATGGTAAAAGATGTAATATAAGGCTACCTAGAATTTATTTTTTATTCTGGAATAATTTATTTTAATATTTTTATACAATATCTTTCATGTTATATTTAGGGACTCATTAAAGAACATAAGGTCACACTTTTTGCAGTTATATTTTACTATACTTTTATGGAATAAAAAGTTGCTAGATTGAGAGACACAACATTAGGGATTAATAATTATTTCAGGGAATGAGATAGCAGAAGCCACTTCTCTAAATATCAGGGGTTTATTGGTTGCTTTCCACTGTCACATTTCCAATAAATTACTTTTTTTCCTATGGATTGTTTTTCTCTCAAAAGGTTTTTGAACTCAAAAAATAGATGGAAAAATTCACCTAAACCCTCAGTTTCCTAGGCTCTCAAAAGAAATCTGATGCAAGATAAGAAGGAAAATGTTTTCATTTCTGCAAACACTATTAGTTAGACAAAAATCACTCTTCAAGAAATAAGGGAATGGTGATTTTTCCCAAAGTGGTATATTACGTTATTGTCCCAAATTTTTTTTTTTAATTTTTAAAAAAGATTTATTTATTTTTTATCTACCTCAATCCCCGCCCCCCACATTCTTGCTGTCCCCGTGTCCATTTGTTGGACAATTCTCCATGTCTGTTTTCCTACCCTCTCCTCTCATCCTTCTCCTTGTGTCCTCACCGGGATTCAATCCCGGGAAGCTTTGATGGGGGAGAAAGGCACCCCACCGCCTTCGCCACCTCAGCTCCTGGTTTCTCCACACGTCTTGTCCTGGCTCTCCCTTGTGTCACTCTCCTGCCACATCACCATCTTGCTGTGTGGTTAGGTGGGGCCTGGGTGGCTCACCCACTCGCAGAGCTAGGGCGGCTCACTCACACACCCTCTATATTTTTCCTTTATTTCACCGGGAGATTCAGGGGATCAAACCTAGGTCCCTCCATATGGGAAACAGATGCCCAACCATTTGAGCCACATCCACCCCCCTGTTCCAAATTCTTTACTCTCTCTCTGTTAAAGAATTATTCATACATACCTAGTGTCATGTGATTTCATTCTGTTAAAGTCTCACTAAAATAGGTGAAAAAGTATGTTTTCCCTGCACCATAAACTTTGCCATGCAGTTTGCTTCAGCCAATGAAATACTAGTGGATGTGATAGAATCAGAAGCTTTTTGTGTGTCCATGCTTCGCCTTGTTCTCTTATACTACTGCCGTCTGCCATGAGAAGATGCCTGGAGAAGCTTTGTTCTTAGGAGAATGAGGAGACAAATGGAGCAACTGAACCTAAGCCATGGCCTGGGGCCAAGATTGGAACATCTCAGTTGGCCCTAACAGAGCCAAAGGCTACTTACAGACCATGGAATAAATGCTTATTATTTTAAGCCACTGGGGTTTAGTCACTTGTGGCTGTTACATAACAATATTGCAGCAAAAACCTGTTTGATGCACCCAGTATCTTCTAGCCTTTGGTATATTTCTCTTAATAGCTCTTTAATGATACTCAAACACATCTTAGAGTCAATGTAGAAAAATAATTTTTATGGCAATCCAATTTTTATACTACAAAATGTCACACATTTTTGTTTTTAAAAAAGTTTCAAATAAATTAACAGTTGTACTTTGTTTATAAATTAATTAGAAATTAGTTTATAAAATGCTTATTTTAATAAAAAGACTAGATAATCAATATTATTCTTAGCAGACCATTATGTTGAATCCAGAAGTTACTTCCAAAAGCTGTTCAGTTGTTTGTAGGAAATCAATATTTTCTCAATGTTGACTTAATTTTAACTGAGTTTTTCTTATTATACAGGTTAATATTGGAAGTTAAATTTTGATTAAATTAAACCGGCACACCTTATTTTCAATTTGATAATAATAATTTAAAATTATTATTATTCAGTGTTAGGGTCATACCAGTCAGTCCTATTAAAATTTCTCTTAAAAAATAGACCATTACAGAACAAACTAAACCAAACATCAAATCACACTGTATTAGGGTTTTCCATAGAAACGGAACTAACAGGAAGGAACTAGTTCACATGATTGGAGGGCTGACAAGTCCAAAGTAGTAGGGCAAGCTGAGTAGTTGGAAATTTCAGTAAGAGCAATGGTAAAGTCTTGATTCTGAAATTCTTAGGGGAAGCTGGAAGGCTGGAATTTTGGGTAAGAGTTGGTGTTGAAATATTGAGTCTGAAATTCACGGGGGAGACCAGCAGGGTGGAAACTCAAAGAGGAGTAAGGATGTATTGCTTAGGCAGAATTTCTTCTTCTGGAAACCACAGGCCTTCAACTGTTAAGAGACCCACCTATACAATCAAGGATTATCATCTTAAAGCCAATTGATGTAGCTGTTACAAGTAGGCATTTTGGGATGCTGAAAAAACTTTGCTGCTGATTGTGACCACATTTGTACCTACTTTATCTCTTAGAAATGTGACATAGGTAAGTGATGTAGGGGAAAGTGTCATTTTTAAATATTTGGAGTCTTGTAGATTAAATTCATGCTTGAGGCATTAGAAACTAGGATCTTAAGAAGAAACACATGATAGAGATTTAGCAAATAACTAATACTGTGAAAGGGCTTCCAGCTCTTTGGAACAAGGCACAATCTAAATCGAAAGTACCATTATCAATAATATATATTTTCCACAGGCCTTTTCTCTGGAGATCTCTTGAAGCACTGCAAAACTTTATAAATATCTTTATTTTCATAGAAACTGAAAGCTTATTCTCACCATTAGCATGTCACATTTAATTAATGTGCAACTAGGTTTGCACAACAGGAGCCAGGCAAAGAACTCTCTGCAGAGTGATAATTTAACAACAGTCATGACACTTTGCAAAAGAATGAGCAATTTTGCGTTGTCTTCTAATACCACCTCTACACTGATTGTGCTTATACTCGCCTCACCTTTCTCATTCTAATTGGGACAAATTTAGACCACTGTCAGGGATAGATAATTTCCAGGGATTAGATACCAGAACAAAGTCCTGGGGGCTGGCATTTTCAGGGATTATTACTCCTATTGCCTCTTTTGTTCCTTCCTATGGCAAACTCCCAATCTTTTTCTTTGTTGTCTGCAAATCTGAATTTCTGGCCACTGTTAAAAACTTCCTTCTTGGGTTGAATCTCAATTACTTTCATTCTGCCTTAGGGGAGGCATTGTGAATTAGAGAAAGTGCTTTGGACCAGGCATGCATAAACCCATATCCCTTTACTGACTTTTCTATGGTGGTGGAGGACAGAATAGTAGAACGGAGTTAAAATAATGCCTCTTCAATATAGGTTATCCAAAGCTTGGAGGACAGAATAGTAGAACGGAGTTAAAATAATGCCTCTTCAATACAGGTTATCCAAAGCTTTTACAGCAACTTCAGACAACACAGCTTCACAGTTGTGGACGTTTCAGGACAGCTCAGGACGTTTGGATCAGCAAAGAGCTACAAAATATTGTAAACCAATAGAAAAGAAATTTGGAAAAAGAACTGTAAGTAATAAAAGCTACCTCTGATTTAGAAGAAACAAAGTAATAATGTTTACTAAAAGGGAGAAAATTGGCACTACAGACCTTGGAATCTTGCTCCTGAGGACTGTAAGAGGTTATGGACTTTAAAATAAGTGTTTCCTTGGGAAGGATTATCTTCCTTTTCTGTTAATTACAAGCAAGAGCATAGTACCTTAAGACCCTGGAATGGACCTGTAACTGGGCTATTCCAGCTTGGCAATTGTATGTTTAGATGCAAAATTTCACCTATGTGATGTAATTTTAAACCCTTCAGTTAGTAGAGAAATACAAGTCCTTTGGATAATGTATAAGTATGGTACATATCACAAATGAAGGTATAGATAACTTGAAGATGCAGCAGAAGTTTTTGGTTCACTGTCTTACTAGATATACTGAGCAAAGAAGTCAGATGGATGAAAAAACTGGAATCTCAGTTTGCTTACAGGTTTGTGCTTGGGAATAACAATAGGCATTTTGGGATTTTTCTCTATGGTGACTTAAAACGAGTTAATCACAAACACATATTGAGCAAACACTCCTCTGAAAAATCTGATAAACTGATAAGTTTAAATTAAAGCTATTTGCGGCCCATTGGTATATAATGAGCTATAGACGATGAGGGTATTTTAAGATACTACATTAGAAAGCAAGTTTGAACATGGGGACTTGATGCATGATTGTATAACAGCTGCTGTGAATATTAAGAACCCTGCTTAATGATTTTTGTTTTCCCATGGCACATTCAGAAATTGTTTTAAATTAATTTTTAAAATAACTGTTCCTCGTTGCCTTTTAGCAGTTTTTGCTCAGCATTTAGTCAGTTACCCTGATGGGCTAATGCCTTTATGAATACAAATATACAACCATTCACATGAAGACCTAATTAAACAGCATACCTCTTTCTTTTGGGGTTTGAATTTTAACAAATAAACCGGTGTGGCTGGGATTTCATAATGGAGAGATTGTTTACACTTAAAATTGCAAGGACTAATGTCAAACATTGGCTCTGAATATGAAATTATTTACTTTTATAAGGATTCTTACTGTGCTCCTCTGTTTAAGTCCCTTGTACATTCAATATGAATTAAATATTGGTGCGTTTAGCATTTTATAATTCTAGATCATGCCAAACTGAAACACTTCTGGAGAAAATGACTTAGTTTCTGAGCCAATCAGTATTTTTCAAACTGATCTGTTTTGGATTTGATAGGTCTAATTTCCCATGTATACCATTTGTTTTTAATGTGCCCTTAGGATTTTGCTGGCTATATAAAACTTGGATCATAATTTAGCTGGCATTCTCTGCTTTTTTATTGACTTTGTACATAATAAAAAAGAGTTCCCTCAGAATAGGACTAGCTGTCTTAAAAAATATAACTTTATGATTTCTTTTTATAATATATGTAGAGCATAAAAACTCACTGATTATTTATTTTGGAGTTATATATATTGTGGAAAATATATATATTTTAAACATTGATGCAAAAATTAAGTTTCAATGTCCTCAACTAATGATGGATCCAAATACAAAGTGATAGAAATGAAAAGCTATCCATTATATTTTGGTATAATAAAACAAACCGGTCTTTTATTGTATAGAGTAAAACAATGTTTGAAAATAGGTTTAACATGTGTGTTTTCAAATACAGACATATTTTTAAGACAGTGTATATAATTATAATAAAAAGTATAGTAACTTCTATATTATGAGCATTTACTAGGTACTAGCATCATCCTAGATACTTAACACATATTTTCCTATTAAATTCTTGTAACTGCACCTATAGGATGTGTATTATCCATATTATACAAATGAGGCAACTAAGGTTAAGAATGTTGAGAGACAATTCTCTATGGTGTTTCTACATGTGGGGTATCAGCTGTTTTTCTAGATTTTCTTGTAAAGGATGTTTGTATAGCAAATAGCACTGGAAGATAGAGATAATGTCTTCCACCTAGGTAGGGGCAGACATATTTTTTTCTGACCAGTATAATAAAGATAATGTCTTCCTCCAAGCTAAATATTTGGCAATTTGCTGGCAGACCCTTTTAAAAGATTGGGGTTTTCTAAACTCCGGTTCCTCTGCTGTCACTCAAATCCACTCTGTGCCCAATGCAACCTGGGCCTGCTCCACATTGTGCCCTACCCCTCCTCTCCCACCTCCAGGGGGGAAATTGCTGGGTAGGGGGAACTGAAGCAAACATAAAGCTCATGCTGATTTCTCTACAATGGATAATAAAGTTGCCACTGACCCAGGAGTATCCACAAAACTACGGCAGGTGAACTTTACCCTACCTTGCAATTAGGGTAAATCTCAGACTCTTCACAGTCTAGACAAAGAGAAGTAATTATCTTGCCAAAGATAATATAAGCAGTGAGTGGCAAAGCTTGCTGCATTTGTGACTAGATTGGTGTTCTAAAGTCAGCTTAAATGCTACTTTGCCTTTATAATAGAAGCAGGACTCAACGTGCACAATATAGCATTCCACAAACTTAATTTAACATCTGGTGGCATTTGCTGGCAGAAGTTGTTAATATTTATATATGGTCTAGTTTATCAGTTTGATGTTCCTCTTTATAGCTTCATGATTTTGTGTCATAGTGATAAAGCCCTTTTTTACACTTTGGTTTTAAAATCATTTACCTATGTTCTGTCCTAGTATTTCCATGCTTTTGTGTTTAATTTTTCAAGAAATCATTTGGAATTTTCCCTAGTACCTGCCATGAAGTATGGATTAAACCTGTTTTTTGACAAATGCCTGCCCAGTTTTAGTGAAAAGTTTGCATTATAGAACATCATTTTCCCATTGATTTAAGATGACGACTTTATCAAATACCAAAATCCCTTGTGCATGGGGGTCAGTTTTGGCATACATGCTATGCCTATTGCTTAATGTCAGAATCACTTTGATTTCTTAGGCTTTAGGGTATGTTTAGATATTTTTTAGTTATTCCTCTCACATTACTCTTCATTTGCAGAATTCTATTAGCTATTATTTTTGTTTACTATTTTATGACTTTAAGAATCACTGTTTCCTATTTAAAAACAAAGTTTTTGCTGTATTTAGTAGGATGAAATAAAATGTATTAATTAACTTGAGAAGACCTAACATATGTATGATAATCTTCCTATTGAAGCATATCACATGCCATTCCATTGGTTCTAAGTATACTTTTGTAACCCTTAGGAGTGTTTAAATTTTTTATTCTTTTTCCTGGGTATTTTATTTTTGTTATATTTGAACTTCTTAAATGAAGAATAACATAAAACAGTGAAAAGCACAGAGCTTGAGTGTATACTTTGACAAATTTATAGAAATGTATTCATACATATAAACATGGTCTATATAAAAATATGGAATATTTTCAGCATCCCAGAATTATATTTATACACCCACCCTAAAGATAACCACTCTTACCACTTCTAATATTATAAATCAGTTTTGCTTGTTTTTGGACTTCATAGAAGTGGAGTCACAGTGTGCTATTAACTCTAACTTCTTTTGCTCAAAGTATGTCCTTGAGATTCATCCATATTGTTACAAGTAGCAATAGTTTGGCTTTCTTATAGCTACATAGTATTAAATTATAAGAATGCACCACAATTTACTTATCTCTTCTATTGTTGAAAGACATTTGTGGGTTTTCTTTTCATGTTTTTTAAATCTATTTTCATTTAAGCTGCTATGAGCATTCTTCTATGCATCTTTTGGTATACAGTTGTGTGTGTGTGTGTGTGTGTGTGTACTTAGGAAGGTAACTACTGAATCATTGGATATGTATATGTTAAACTCTATTAGATACTACAAGTTTCCCAAAGTAGTTACACCATTTATAATCCTAATTAGCTGTGTATGAGTTACAGTTGATCTATATCATTGCCAATACATGATACTTTCTTTTTCTGTTCAGCCATTACACTTCCCTGAGGACTAAAAATGTTGACTGTTTTCCTGAGGACTAATGATGTCAATAGCTCTTCCATTTTTTGGTTCCTCAGAAAGCTAAGTATAGAACCCCACTACTTGGTAGATACCCAAAAGATTTGAAAGCAGTGAATTGGACAGATTTGCACACAATGTTCATAGTGACATTATTCACAATTGCAAAAATAGGGAAGCAACTCAAGTGCCCATCAACCGATGAATGGATATATAAAAGTTATATATATATATGTACAATATTATTCAGCCGTAAAAAGGAATGAAGTCCTGATATATGTGACAACATGGATGAACTTTGAAGTCATCATGTTGAATGTTGAATGGAATAAGCCAGACACAAAGGGACAAATATTATATGAGCTCACTGATTTGAAACAATTAGAATAAGCAAACTCATAGAATCAGAATCTAGAATATAGGTTAGGAGGGGACAGCATGTACATAGGCAATGTGAAGTTAAGGTTTAAAATATACAGAGTTCCTCTTTGGGATGATGGAAATGTTTTGATCATAATTTATGTGACATTGTGAACATAATTAATGGCACTGAAATATATATCTGAATATGATTAAAGGGGGGAAATATTAGATTGTGTATATGACAAAAATAAAATTTAAAAAAATCCATAGAACTACACTATAGAAACAGTGAACCCTAAGTTAAACCATGGACTTTAATTAATAGTACAATTATTAAAAATTGCTATCACCAATTGTAATACATGTTCTATTTCAATACAAGTTGTTGGAGTGGGGTGACATATGGGAATCCCATAGTTTATGCACAATTGTTCTGTATACCCACAATTTTCTAAAAAAAGAAAAAGTTTAAAAAGAAATAAATGACTTGACCAAAATTACACAAGGGAAGATGCTTGATTAGGGATTTGTAACTCAAGACCCTGCTTTGAGTCCATGCAGCTTAATCATCATGTTAAACTGTGTCTTTACCTGAAATTATATAAACACCCAAGGTAAAATTCTGTTTCAGTGATTCTTAGAGGGGTGGGTGGGGCTTCTCAGTCTTAAAGAACTCTGTAGTTTGAGGCAACTATTACCATAATATCTATTATATTCTTTCATATTTAAAAAATGACAAGAAAGACTTTAATACAACCTTAATTAAGGGAGGGCATTCATCTATCTTGCATAAAGTGGGAGAAGCTGCAGGCTAAAACCAGTGCATCTCTCTGGGTGGGTGTAAATGAGAGTGGAGGGAAGTGGAGAATAGTTTCCTTATCTATAAAACGAAAGGGATATGGCCTAGTAATATACCATTGTATGTATATATCACATTTTGTTTATCCATTCATCTGTTGAAGGACACTTGGATCACTTCCGCCTTTTGGCAACTTTGAATGCCACTAGAAACATCAGTGTGCAAATAATTGTTCAGGTCTCTCTGCCTTCAATTCTTTTATGTATATATCTAGAAGTAAGATTGCAGGGTCATATGATAATTCTATACTTAAACTTTCTGAGGAACTACTAAACCACTCTTCACAGAATCTGCACCTTTAAACATTCCCACCAACAATGTATGAGTGTTCCTACTTCACTACATCCTCTTCAACACTTGTTATCTTCCATGTTTTTAATAGGTAGCCATTCTACTGGGTGTGAAAAGTATCTCATTGTGGTTTTGATTTGCATTTCAGTAATAGCTAAAATCTTGAGCATCTTTTCATGGGGTTTATTGGCCATTTGTTTAACTTTATTGGAGAAATGTCTATTGAAGTCCTTTTCCCATTTCTTAATTGGGTTATTTGTCTTTTTGTTTCTGATTTCTAGGACTTATTTATATATTCTGGATATTAAACCCATATAAATAAAAGATTTCCAAATATTTTCTCCCATTTCGTAGGTTGTCTTTTTACTTTCTTGATAATGGTCTTCAATGCATAAAGCTTTTAGTTTTGATGAAGTCCCACTTATCTATTTTTTCTTTTGTTGTACATACTTATGGTTTGAAGTCTAAGAAACCATTGCCTAACACAATGTCCTGAAGATGTTTCTCTGTGTTCTCTTCTAGGAGTTTTATAGCAGTGGTTCTTATATTTAGGTCTTTGATCCATTTTGAATTAGTTTTTGTATATATTATGAGGCAGCCATCTACCTTCATTCTTTTGCACATGGATAGCCAGTTTTCCCAGCACCATTTGTTGAAGAGACTTTTCCTTCCCAATTGAGTGCAGTTGGCACCCTTGTCAAAACTCAATTGGCCATAGTTGTGGGTGTTAATGTCTGAACTTTCAATTGTATTGTATTGGTCTATACGTCTGTCCTTGTGCCAATACTGTGCTGTTTTGATTACTGTAGTTTGTAATGAGTTTTAAAATCAGGAAGTGTTAGTCCTCCAACTTTGTTTTTCTTTTTCAAGATGGCTTTGGCTATTTAGGGCCTCTAACTTTCTTACAAATTTGATGAATGGCTTTACCATTTCTGCAAAGAAGGCTATTGGAATTTTAGTTGGGATTGTGTTAAATATGGAAATAATTTTAGGGTAGAATTGAAATCTTAACAATGTTGAACACAGAATGTCTTTCCACTTATTTAGGTCTTCTTTAATTTCTTTCAGCAATGTTTTGTAGCTTTCTGAGTACAGATCATTTACATCCCTGGTTAAATTTATTTCTAGATATTTGATTCTTTTAGTTACTATTTTGGATCGAATTTGTTTCCTGATTTCCTCCTAAGATTGTTCATTTCTAGTGTATAAAAACAACTGATTTTTGCATGTTGATCTTGTATCCTGCCTCTTTGTTAATGCATTTATTAGCTCTAATAGTTTCATTGTCGATTTTTCAGTGTTTTCTAAATATAGAATCATGTTATCTGCAAATAATGAAAGTTTTATTTCTTCCTTTCCAATTTGGATTCCTATTATTTCTTTTCTTTCTTTTTTTTTTTTTTTTTTTTTGCCTAATTGCTTTGGCTATAACTTCTAGTACAATGTTGAATAACCATGGTGATGGTAGGCATCCTTGACTTGTTCCCATTCTTATTCAGCCTTTCACCATGGATATTGGCTGCAGGTTTTTCATTTATACCCTGTACGATGTTGAGGAAATTTCCTTATATTCCTATCTTTTGAAATGTTTTTTATAAATAAAGAATGTAGAATGTTTTCAAATGCCTTTTCTGCATCAATAGAGATGACCATGTGATTTTTCTGCTCTGCTTTCTTAATGTGTTGCATTGCATTAATTGATTTTCTTGTGTTGAAGCATGCTTGCATACCTGGGATAAAACCCACGTGATCATGGTGTATAATTCTTTTAATATGTTATTTGATTAGATTTGCAAGTATTTTGCTGAGGATTTTGCATTCATTAGAAATATTTGTCTGTAATTTTTTCTTAGTATCTTTATCTGGTTTTGGTATTAGGGTGATGTTGGCTTCATGAATTTTTTTCAAAAACTCTTCAATTTTTTGGAAGATTTTTTAGCAGAATTGGTACTAATTTTTCTTGAACTGATTGATAGAAATCACCTATGAAGCCATTTGGTTTTGGGCTTTTCTCTGTTGAAAGGTTTTTGATGACTGATTCAATCTCTTTTCTTGTGATTGGTTTGTTGAGGTCTTCCATTTCTTCTCATTTCAGTGTTGGTAGTTTATATGTTTCTAGGAAGTTGTCCATTTCATCTAAATTGTCTAATTTGTTGGTTTACAGTGGTTCATAGTATCTTTCTATGACCTTTCTTATTTCTGTGGGATCAGGGGTAATGTCCCTCCTCTCATTTCTGATTCTATTTATTTCTATTTTCTGTCTTTTTTTTTTTTCTTTGTCATTCTAGCTAAGGGTTTGTCAATTTTGTTGTTGTTTTTTTAAAATTCTCGCTATTGTTTTTCTGTTCTCAATTTCATTTCTTTCTTTCTGCTTGCTTTGTGATCAGTTTGCTGTTCTTTTTCCAATTCCTCCACGTATGCTCTTAGGTCTTTGATTTTAGATTTTTCTTCTTTTTTAATGTGAGTATTAAGGGCTATAAATTTACCTCTCAACACTAGCTTCATTGCATCCCATAGGTTTTGATATGTTCTGTTCTCATTTTCATTCATCTTGAGATATTTAGTGGTTTCTCTTGAAAACTCTTCTCTGACCCACTAATTGTTTGAGTGTGTTGTTTAATCTCCATATATTTATGAATTTTCCTGTTCTCCACCTGTTATTGATTTCCAACTTCATTCCATTTTAATGCAATAAAGTTCTATGTATAATATCAATGTTTTTAAACTTATTGAGACTCGTTTTGTGATCTAACATATGGTCTGTCCTGGAGAAAAATCCATGAGTACTTGAGAAGAATGTGTATTCTGCTGTCTTGGGGTGCAGTGTTCTATTTACATCTGTTAGGTCTAGTTCATGTATCAAATTATTCAAGCTCTCTGTTTCCTTACTGATCCTCTATCCAGATGTTCTCTCCATTTATAAGAGTGGTGTATTGAAGTCTCCAACTATTATTGTAAAGACATCTGTTTCTTGCTTCAGTTTTGCCAGTGTTTGCATCATATATATTTGTACATGGTTAGGTGCATACATATTTATTGTTGTTATTTCTTCTTGGTGAATTGTCCCTTTTATTAGTATATAATGTCCTTCTTTGTCTCTTATAACAGTTTTGCATTTAAAGTCTATTTTGTTCCAAAATCATGAGCTACTCCAGTGTTTTGTTGTTACTCTTTGCATGGAATATCTTTTCCCAACCTTTCACTTTCAGCCTATTTGTATCCTTGCATCTAAGATAAGTCTCTTGTAGATAGCATATAGATGGCTCATATTTTAAAATATATTCTGCCAGTCTTTGTCTTTTATTGGGGAGTTCAAGCCTTTAACTTTCAATGTTATTACTGTAAAGGCATTACTTATTTCAAAAATTTCATCCTTTGGCTTTCCTATGTCATATCTTAATATTGTCTATATTTTTGCACTTATACTTACCCTTACTAATAACCTTCATTTCTACTCTCTTCTCAAAGACTCTCTCCTGTTTTTTCATATCAGGCTGCAGCACTCCCTTTGATATTTTTTGTAAATCTGGTCACTTGTTGGCAAACTCTCTCATTTTTGTTTATCTGTGAAAACTTTAAACTCACCCTCAGTTTTGAAGGATAGTTTTGCCGGATAAAGAATTTTTGGCTGGCATTTTTTTTTCTTTCAGTATCTTAAATATATCATACTACTGCCTTCTCACCTCCATGGTTTCTGACGAGAAGTTGGCACTTTGTCTTAGTGTCTCATGTATGTGATGAATTGCTTTTTTCTTACCGCTTTCAGAATCCTTTATCTCTGGTGTTTGACATTCTGAATAGTATCTTTCTTAGTGTAGGTCTATTCTAATTTATTCTGTTTGGAATACATTGTCTGTCTTGTATTAATATATTAATATTTGTGTCTTCTATAAGGGTTGGGAAATTTTGGTCATTATTTCCCCAAATATTCTTTTTGTCCCTTTTCATTCTCTTCTTCTTCCAGGACAACCATAATGTACATGCTTGTGTGTTTCATGCTGTCATTTAATTCCCTAAGACCCCGTTCAATTTTTTTTCCACTCTTTTTTCTATTCCATCTTTTCAAATTCAGATGCTCTGTCTTCTAATTAGCTTATTCATCCTTCTGCCTTTTCAAATCTTCTGTCTTATGCCTCTAGTGTATTTTTAATCTCATCCATTGTGTCTTTCATTCCCATAAAATCTGTTTCTTTGCAAGTTTCCAATTCTTCTTTATGCTCACTTAGTGTCTTCTTAATATTCTTGATCTCTTTAGCCATATTTCTTTCAACTCCTTGAATTGATTTAGGAGATTTATGTGAATATGATTGATTAGTTGTTTTAAATCCTATGTCTCATCAGGATTTTTAATTTGTTCCTTTGGCTGGGCCATATCTTCCTTTTTTTAGTATGGCTTGTAATTTTTTGTTGATGTCTAAGCATCTGATTATATTGGTGAGTTTACTCTGATGATCTGTTTCTCTCTCTTGCCTAGGATTGTGCTGTTGAGTGATTTTGTTTCATGGCTCTTCTTTGATTTTTGGTTCAACTTATTCTAAATCTTTAAAATTGTTCTAAGTTATCAGAACTGGGCCAGAAACCCAGTAATGAGGTACAGACTAGATGTAAGGGGGCTTGGGATAGGGAGAAGAGGGACGCCAAAAAACCTTTTTTTTTTCTTCACTTTCCCAGCCTGCCAGCAGACAGCACTCTTCAGTGACCCTGTCCGTGGAGGTGTTCCTCCACACTCCTCTGGCTGGTGTTTCCGTACTGGTTAGAACCAAGATTCAAAGCCTGTCACTTGTGTTTAAACTTGCTGAAGAGAAACCACATTCAGCCCTAAGCTATACCATCCTTCTTCCCAGGAAGGAAAACACCCTCTTCCCAGGGAGGAAACATCTGCTCTCTTCTCAGCCATGGGTTTTTCTGAGTCTGTTCACCTCAATTGTGAGAGATGGGCACCATTCCCTGCCACTGGAGGGATTAACTCACAGTTTTCATTTTGGTCTCTCTTTCCCACTTCCTCCTGGATGGTGCATGGCCTTCCCCTGGTCTGCAGATCCCTAAAGCAGTTATTTTGGACAGCCTCCACCCTTCCTCTTCTGTTTTTGTAAGAATGATGAGCCCTGATGATTTAGTCCAATGCCATGTTCCTGGAACTCCGTCATTATGTTTTTGATTTACATTTCCCTAATGACTAATGATGTCAAACATCTGCTCATGTGCTTTTTGTTCATTTGTATATCTTCTTTGGAAAAATATCTATTCAAGTCTTTTGCCCATTTTTAATTGGCTTGTTTGTCATTTTATTGTTGAGTTGTAGGAATTATTTATATATTCTGGATATTAAACCCTTAATGGATATGTGGTTTCCAAATATCCTCTCCCATTAAGTAGGTTGTCTTTTCACTTTCATGATATAGAACTTTGATGCACAAAAGTTTTGTTTTTTTTTTTTTTTAATTTTGATGAAGTTCCATTTATCCCATTTTCTATTGTTGCTTGTGCTTTGTATGTAAAGTCTAAGAAACCATTGCCTATCACACAATACTGAAGATGTTTCTCTATGTTTTCTTTTAGGAGTTTTATAGTCTTGTTTTTCTATTCAGATCTTTGATCCATTTTGACTTAATTTTTGAACATGGTGTGAGACAGGAGTACACCTCAGTTATTTTGCATATGGATATCCAGTTTTCCCAGCACTATATTTTAAAGAGATTATTTTTTTCCCAGAAGGGTGGTCTTGGCAGCCTTGTCAAAAATCAATTGACTATTGATTCGTGATGCTCTATTTCTGAACTCTCAACTTCATCCATTGGTCTATATTCATATGTCCTTGTGCCAGTACCATGATATTTTGACCACTGCAGCTTTATCATAAATTTTAAAGTCAGGAAGTCCAGCTTTGATTTTCTTTTTCAAGATATTTTTGTTATTTGGTTCTTCTTACTCCTCTAAATAAATTTGGTCATTGGCTTTTCAATTTCTGCAAAGAAAGCTGTTGGAATTTTGATTAGGGTTATGCTGAATCTGTAAATCACTTTGAGTAGAACTGACGTTTTAACAATACTTAATCTTCCAATCCATGAGCATGGTGTCCTTTTCTATGTCCACTTTGATTTCTCTTACCAAAAATTTGTAGTTTTCCATGTGTAAGTCCTTTATAGCCTTGATTAACTTTATTCCTAGATATTTGATTCTTCCAGTTGCTATTGTAAATGGAATATTTTTCTTGATTTCCTCTTCTGATTGCTCATTCTAGTGAATAGAAATACTATTGACTTTTACAAGTTGATCTTGTATCCTGAGGCTTTACTGAATATTTTTATTAGCTCTAGTAGCTTTGTTTCAGATTTTTCAGGCCTTTCTCTCGATATAGGACCATGTCATCTGCAAATAGGGAAAGTTTTACTTCCTTTCCAATTTGGATGCCTTTTATTTCTTTTTCTTTTGCTTCCCTAATTGCTTTTCCAGTCCACTGTTAAATAATTGTGTTGACAGTGAGCATCCTTGTCTTTTTCTTGATCTCAGAGAGAAAGCTTATAACTTATTTTGATAAGGTTGATGTTGAATTTATAGATTAATTCGGGAAGGAATCATATTTTTATAATACTGAGACTTCAATGATTGTGGCATATCACTCCAGCTCAATAATTATTTATGGGATTCAAATCAAAATGCTTGAATATTTAAATCCACTGAATGCTTTATAGTATTCAATTTAGGTGTCTTGAACGTCTTTCATCTGGTTGATTCCTAAAAATTTCATGTGTTTTATACCCACTTTAATGATATGATTCAAAAATTTTATTTTTTATTGTTTTTGTTGTTATGCAGAAAATATTTGATTTGGGAGTAGTTATCTTAAAAAGACATTTGTACTATTATTTAGTGTTTAGTAGTTTGTGTAATTTTTTGGTACTTTGTAAATAATTACCTGTGAAAAATGAAAGTTTTATCTTTTCCTTTCCAGAGTCATGACTTTTTATTATTATTATTATTATTATTTTTACTATTTCAAAGGCTAGAAACTCAAATGATGTTGAACTGAAGAGCAAGTAGTGGACATCCTTGTCTTATTCCTCACTTAAATAGAAAGCATTCAAAACTTCACCACTGAGAGCATTGTTTGCTGTATGTTTCTCTTACCTGCCCTGTATCAGTTAGTTTCCTTTCACTCCTACCTTAAGTTTTTTTTTTTTAAATGATGTGTTTTGATTTTATCAAGCCTGTTTTTATATTCCTTTATTGTTTCAATGTTTTATAATATTTGTTAACCACATTAAGAGGTTCACGTTTGAATGTTAAATCAATCTTACATTCCTGGAATAAACCTTAGTTGTTCATATGTTGTCCGTGGTATTTGTATAGACAGATAGATAAATTGGTAGGTAAATTTGATCTACTAATATTTTGTTTATTAATTTGATATTACTGAGAGATATGGTAATTTCCCATTATTTTAATGTATTTGTCAGGAATTATTATATATTTTTTTCCCTTCTATGGATCCATTTGTTAAGAATGATATACTTTCTTCATCAACTCTTTGTAATAATTCACCAATTAAGGAATCTAGTATAGATTTACTTGGTAGGAATTATTTAAATGTCTTCAATTACTTTGTCAATTTTATTAAAAATTGCCTGTCTTTTGGCTTTCTTGACATTTTGTGTTTTAGGATTTTCTCTGCTATTAATTTATATTCCTATTTTTATTCTTTCTTCTTTTCCATATTTTTGCATTTAATATGCTATTTTTCTAGCTTCTTGAGATGGAAGCCTAGGCCATTGAATTTCAGCCTTTATTCTTTACTATTGTATTTATTTAAGTTTATAAATTTCCTTCTAAGTGCTGATTTTCTGCACCCACAAATTTGGCTATAGTGTGATTATTCTTTCCATGGTGCTTCTTTAGCCATCACTTCTCTTTTAGTTTGACTCTTATAAAGAAAAGTTTTCTTTAATCAAAATTGGGGTGTTATTTTAAATTTACATTAATGTAATTAATGATATATGAATATTTATTTACATCAGGTTCTTAGTAATCAGTTTTACTTGACTCACTTTTCTTCATCCCTTTTTAAATTTCCCTTTCTCACCTTCCTTGGGATTCATCAAATATTATTTATTTATCATTCCTTGTTGCCCTCTATTAACTTTGCTAGTATGCATTTTATTATGCTTTCAGTGGATGTCCTAGAAATTATAGCATGTAACCCTGCCTTGCTACATTCCATATAGTTTTTTTATCATTTCACTTAGATGTTTATAAAACTATACTTCATTTATCATCCTATCTTCTGTGAAATGTTGTCATTTCTTTTAATTCAACATGTATTTAAACCCCCCAATCATAATTTTTGTTTAAACTATTGATATTCATTTCTTTTGACCCACATTTTACCCTTTCTTCCAGCATGACGGTTCTGCATTTTGGGATAAACCATCACAAGTAAACCCCTACATCTTTTTTTTTAGGTTACAAGAATAGTTACATTCAAATTTTTCTTTTTTTTAAGGAACATTTCATTTAATTGTATCTTACAATTTTTTTCAGTCCATTTATTTGCCTTTAGATATTACTGTTATGTATATATTAAATTTCTTTTGATTTCTCTATCTATAGTTTCTCTCTAATACTTTAAATTTCTTTCTTTCTTATTTCTATTTCATTTTGTACTCTTTTGATTTCTTTCCTCTATGACATTGATTGCATTTTCCCAGAATGTGTTCTCCTTTATGATACTTTCAATTTCGTCTTTAATTCCTATAATGATTTTCCTTTTTCTTCTAGTCTTTTCTTGAATTCTGCCTCCTGGTTTTTCATATTTTTTCTTTTATTGATTGCATATCTCCTCTGTGGTCTTTTTCATAGAATTGATTTCTTTAGTACTTATTTTTTTCTTTTTAATTCTTGAGAAGATATTTGCTAAATTTTTGTCCTCTGCTCTGGGCAAAGTTTTTCTGATGAGTGCCCTTTGTTGATAAATTTTCTGCTCATTTCCTTCTTTATTTATATGGTGTTTTTTGCAAAAATCCTGTTTTTCATTTTTCTTAATCATCCTTGAATTAGATCATTTGTAATAAGCAACCTATTTTCATGAGATGCAATGTCCCTGGATTGTGGAGCGGTTGGGCAAGACCAGGGAGAGGCAGGTAATATGGCATTGCAGTATTTTAGGCTAGTTAAATTTCAGCTCAAATGCTTTCTTTTCCACTGCATAAAGGGCACATTTTATTCTGTAAATATGGCTTGTTTGTTACTAAGTAGCCTTGCACTTTTTCTTCTGTGAACCAAACAAGTGTTTGCACCTGTTCTTTGAGCCCCAAGTGACATAGGACAGCTTGAAAAGGACCTGGCAATACTTCCCATGCAGTGGGTTGCATTACAGAGAGGACCCCAAGCTTAATGAAACTGCATCGTTTTTTTTGTTTGTTTGTTTGTTTGTTTTCCAATTAAGGGAAGCAAGCCGGCTTGCCTTTTGTCTCCAGAAGAGATATTATCTTTACTATACTAGCCATTAGCATGCCAGCTCTTTGCTTCAATGAAGACTCTATCTCTGTTTTCCAAGACTGTTCACTATACAAATGCCTTGATGAGATTGTCTGGAACAAAGGCAATCTGTGCCTCTACTCTCAAGAAATATAGAAATGCAAGAAATCCATGAAGAATTGTGTCACAGCAGCTAGGTTTTTTGGTTTTGGTTTTTGTATGCATTAATGAACAAGTGAATGAGTAGAAAGAAACAAAATTTCATGGTATTTGAAGATACTTCACTGATTCATATAAAGAAGATTTGAGATGAAATTTCAAATGTATCAAGTTTTAGAATCATCTGTTTCACTGGACAAGAAATAATTTTTCTAAAAATTAAAATGTTTCTTTATCACTCAACATTGATACTCATGATACTCTCTATCATACATTCATGTATTGCATTTTTACCATGGACTTAGTGTTCTAGTAGGTAAATTTCCTGTCCTCTTCAATAGGTTTCTCTTGCCTCTATCACTGATATTAAAACTCCTACCAATCATCTTGCTACTCTTTCTTACACTCAGAGAAAGACAAAGCATTTTCAATCCTTTTTAATTGCTTATTTATATAAGGAAGCTACACAAATGCCTCCCTAAAATCAGTGTAAAATCAGAGATTTAATTTCCATAGGACTCTGGCTAGAGTGCTCTTTTAGCAGTTAAAAGAGCTTGCTGGTGCAAATATTCTCACTGTCCTGATTTTGTGATAATCAGGGTAAACTAAACATTTGCTATATTAGAAACCATGCATGTGTCCCCAGACCTAGTTTTTAGAATGCTGGTGATAAATTAAGCCTGATTTATTATATGACCATCCTGTATGGGAAATGACTGTAACTAGGTATGACTAGGTATCTTTGGTCAATCTTAAGAGATATAGCAGGGGAACAGATATGGCTCAAATGGTTGAGTGTCCATCTCCCATATGGAGGGACCTGGGTTCGATCCCCGGGACCTCCTGGTAAAAAGAAAAAAAAAGAAAAATATAGAGGCGCGTGGGCCGCCAGGCCCTGCAAGTGGGTGAGCTCCCCAGGCCCCGTGCATGGGTGCGCTGTCAGGCCCCGCGAGCCATGTAGCAAGAGGATGACGTAACAGGAGAGTGACACAAGGGAGAGCCAAGACAAGACGTGCTAAAAAACCAGGAACTAAGGTGGCGCAGGTGGTAGGACACCTCTCTCTCACATCGGTGGTTCCGAGGATGGAATCCCAGTGAAGATAGCAGAAGAAAGATAAGAAGAGAGGGCAGGAAACCGATACAGAGAGTTGCCCAATGAATGGACACAAAAACAACAAAAGGGGGGGGGCGAGTAAAAATGGATAAAAGTAACTAAATAAATAAATCCTTTAAAAAAAGTGTAGGTGAGTAAGATACGGACTATAGTTATATTAGTAGTAATACTTTGATGACGCTCTTTCATAATTTGTTAGCAAATATTTTTTCACAACAATGCAAAGTATTTGTGGTGAGGTGATGTGTGGGAGCCCTGTATGATGTTATGCATGTTTGGTTTGTAAGTTCACAATGTTTACTGAACACTTATTGTTTATGTATGTTCATGTATGAATGACATACTTCAGTAAATTGTTTTAAAAAAAGAATTTGCTGTTTTTATGAGAATTTTGTCATAATTCATATGCAAGAAGATTGTCAGTGTGTACATTATTGAATCTACAGTGTTGTGTTGCAAATTAAGCTACTTGAGGAGCATACTTAGCTAACTACATCTAATGATTCTTTCATATAACACCTCCTCCAACCTCCAAAACAGCAAGAATTGAGAAGGGAGTCTTTTTTTTGGCCACTTGTGTCTTACTAGGTTATAAAGACTGCCTATTTAACAAGTTGATACCTGCAGAAAAGACAGCTTTATTTTCAAGTGATAAGTTATCTTAATTACCTTTAATTGTTTGCATAAAATTTTATGCAAAATAAGACATTTAAGAAATAGAAGCGTAAAGATTTAAAAGAGGGATGAGAAAGCCTGAGGAGAAATATAGTTTTCCATTCTTTCTGAAATTTTAAATTGCTGATAATTTTGAATGTAACAATTAAAGAGAGAGAAAACTGGTAATTTACATGACTCGAGATCTGAACTTTGTGTATTGAAGAAAATCAAAGGAAAATATGTAGATTGCTGTTTTGCTTGTATTTGCATGTCATTCTAGAACAGTTTTCACAGCTAAATCTATATTTCACTCTATTTATTTATTTATTATTTTTTAATTTCACTTTCGATATGTGTTTTTGGACATTTTGTTTCCTAGAATTGTGGTTAAACCTAGTTTACACTAGAAATTGAAAGCCCATTAGAAGAGATTTCATGTGATGTTTCCTGTTATATTCTTTAACTGATTTAGTTATCATCATCTACTTAGGTTATTGCATTTCTCTAACAATATTGGAAAAGTAGGTTATGATTGACAATGCCACTTGAAAGTACCAGCATAATTAGCAAAGCTAATTTCTATTGTATTTTGTATGAAAATGTCGATCTCTTTAATTTTGAAAATTGATTTTTTCTTTCTTTGTGGTTTTTATCTAGAAGTTTATGGTTCATTGTAAGAGGCATTAAGGCAGGGGTTCTTAACCAGGGGTCCACGGATCCCCAAGGGGTCTGTGGAAAGATTTCAGGGGGTCCGTGAGCTTGAATTGAAAATTTAAAAAGCAGCATTCTTGTGGGGACTTGTTGGTGCAAGTGTGATATATTTATTAAATAATACACAGTATAGTGTGGATTTAACATGTTTTTATTTTGATATAGTATGTTCTGAGTGCAATGGATAATTGCCTGCAAAAATGTTGGTAGGGATGGAGGAGATGGTTTTATGACGCTGTGGGAAAACTCAAATTTCTAAATGTTTGCCAAAAATGACCATTTGAACACAGATTAAACTATGTTAGGTTATCAGGTATTGAAATGATGGGAAAGTTGTAAAACATAATTTTGAATAATCCTAAAATTTAATTTAAAGACATGCTGATGTTGAGTGTCATAAAACTATCTGCCACAACATTCTGAGAAGGGGTCCGTGGTTTTCACGTGATGGGCAAAAGGGTCAGTGGCACAAAAAGGTTAAGAACCCCTGCAGTTAAGGTATGGTCAAGCAGTTCTCTTAAGCCTAACATCTCCCCCAGGCTGCTGAATGGAAACCTATTGAAACATCTGCACACAATAGAAAAAGAGGGAAATGGTGAGAGCTGGGAGATGGCAGTTAGATGTGTCCTTGACTCCCCCAGCAGATCTTTCAGCATCTTTTATAAATACTATATTAAAGTCTAATTTCTTTTTAATCCGTGTTTATATTCCTTAGAGTGCCTTAAATATATATTATAGTGCCCTGTACAATAAATTACGTTTGCTTAGTAATTGTTTTTTTTAGCACACATCAAATGTTCATCTGATTCTCCAATTTGAGAAGGGAGCAAATCCTTGGTGGGGGGAGGCTGATTTCTTCAGTTGAGGCATCCCCCCAAGGGGAGTTATAGCCAGTGGTCCTGCCAGCTTGGAAGGGCAGGGCGTCACAGGTATACATTCTTGAAGGGGGATCTGGGGAGCACATCACTGTGTTCCCCACCCTGAGTGTTAGATGTTTTCCTTTAGATATCCGACTGGTAATGCAAACTCAGCACCTCCCATAAACCAATCCCGAAAAGCATTTTACCTGTTTTGATGCCACTGCCATTATTCCAGTCATGGATGCTTTTATTCCTCATTGTCACTTGCCAAAGTCAATCATTTCCTATTGATCTACTTCCTTTATGTTTATCAAATGTTTACCCTTCTTTCCATTCCTTCTATCATCACCTCCTACTTCTCAATTAGAGTATTTGAATACTTTTCAAATTATCCACATATCATAACTAATAATAAGCCACAGCCTAGGGACACAATAATTCTTTTTGTGAAGAGGCTATTAATTGGTAGGGAAGAGAAATGTGCTATGGATTGTACGTTTGAATTTCACCAAGTCTTTTTAAAGGTCATTAATGGCATTACTATGAACAAAATGGAGAAATGAACCAGAGGCAAGCATAATTATATGAATTTGTATTTGCATGACTGTGTCTAAGGACATCAAGCTGTCATGCTTAAAGCCTGTTTCCTGTTCACTGGCTTTCTCTAAGATTTGGGAGAAAATACCAAAGGCATACATATGACATTTTTAGATGACTTGAAAGTTGGGGGTTTGAAAAATATTCTGGGTGACAGAATCAGGTTTCATAAAGCTCTTGACAGGCTAGTATAGTGGACCAAGTTCAGCAGGATTAAAGCTTAATTGTGACATGCGTTAGTCCTTCAAGTGAATCTTCAAATCAACTACTTATGTATAGAAAAAGGGCGATTGGACTTAGCAGCACATATGAAAAGTGCTTAAAGCAGGGGACCTTGACTCTGGCTACACGTGAGAATCATCTGGGTGAAATTTTAAAAATTCTCGTGTACAGAATCCAGCCTCAGAGATTTATGTTTAATCAATCTGGGGTAGGAACCAAGCATGAATATTTTTAAAAGATTTCCTGGTGATTCATATGTGAAATCAGGTTTCAGCACCATTGACTTTAGTTATTTTTAAACACAGATGAATTAGGTGTGTGATTTCACTGGGACTCAAGCCCCTATACACACCCCTGCAAAAAAAAAAAAAAAGAAAAAGAAAGACTGAAGGAGCACAGAGCATCATTCTTAGTAGCAAGGGCTTTGAGGTGGGGTAAAAGTGGTTCTAGTCCCAGCTCTACTCCTTTCAAGAGGTGTGGCCCTTGTCTCTCTTGACCTGAATTTTCCCTTCTTTAATGTGATAATAATAATAACTACTTCATAGAATGCTGTGAGTACTGAATAAGAATTTGAGTGTAGAATGCTTGGCACTGCACCTGGCACATAGTCAGTGCTCAGAAACTCTTACCATTATTCAGCTGTAGTAATAGACTTAGCAAATCTAGAAAGGGGAAACTAGAGTTTTCTCTGCCTTGGACTATGCAAATTATAATAAGGGTTTGACTTTTAAGCACCAATTTTCAAGAAATATGGACAGATTGGTCTCAGTTCTGGTGATGGATGAACAAACTAAAAATATGTATGTAACAGTCAAAGCACCGATGATATTAGTCTGGGAACTAAAAACATTATTATTTTTTGAAAAGAAAAACTAAAGTCCTGTCATGAAGATCAAAGATTAGATTATTCTATAAGATGCAAAGAGTAGAATTAGCCCAAATGGGCAGAAACTTACCAGGAAGGAGATTTCAACAGCCAGAACCTCTTTATCAAAAGGAACGAATAGACTTATCACAGACTGGACTGCATATTGTGGAGGGCATTTGGTGACCTTAGAGTTAGCTAACAATCTCTGATTATATACTTCTTTTATTTCAGTCTTTCCCTTCTCTGCCTAGTCCAGCTCATCCTTCACACTCCTGCAAGATGAATCTTCTTTAAGAAGTAAAGCAATGATCCTGGACCTTTTCAGCTCAAAATTGTTCAGTGGCTCTATGTTACCCACTGAATTAATAAAAACTCCTCTGTCTGGCATTTGAAGACTTCTAGCATATATTTCTAAGCTGCTGTTCTAGCAGTACTTATTGCCATTCCTCATTTCATCCTCTTTAATTCAAAAGATGTAGTTGTGTCTCCTCAAACATAGCTAGCCTTCCTTGACTTTATGCTTTTGCCATGTTTTTGCCAATGCTAAATTGAAATTCTGTCTCATTTAACAGCTCTAAGGTGTTCTGATTCAAATAAAAATTGTAACCTACTCTTTTTTTTCCTGATGAAAAATTTTGGGTATAACAAATCTAAATGACAGATTTTAGTGCTTACATTAGGTTTCTTTTACATGGTAAATTATGAATTTAAATTCTATCTATGCAATCACTAGTTAACAGCCTCATACCCAATGCAGTAGACAAGGAAGGCGTGGCAATATGGGCACATAAATCACACTCCTCTTCTCCTGCCTTTGTGCCTTTGGGAGAGCTTACCAATTGATCACATCATTCTTTACAGCTGAGCACCGAGTGTCCTCACATTCTTTCTCAATACAGTGAGTGTTCAGGTTGGCCCTCTGATTGGCACAAACTTTGAAATCAATTTCCTATTCATGCAGGTGATCTTTACCATTCTTGAAGGATACTTAAGATCTTCATGAATCCACACATTTGTGAAAGGCATCCAAGTATATATTTTTAGAATTTAAATAATGGACATGACACTACTTAATAGGATAATTGCTGAGCAGTGAATGTTTCTTCCCTATTCATAATGTTTCCTCTCATGTGAAGGGATCCTTAATAAAGTACAGTCCTAGCTTCTCTCTTCCCCTTTACTTAAACCTGCCCCAGAGGCGGTGGAATAATTTATATGATTGGTGAATTTAGGAAAATTAAACTAAGCTTGTTAGCTTTTCTTATAATCAGGAACAGGCTACCCACAGGATTCATTGTTTTACACTGTCCCTCCAGGGAAGGCTCTTCATGGTAAGTGAGGGGCCTGCTAGGTTCAGGGCTCCTAGAAGTCAGAGGCTAAGTCTGCATCTTCTGGGGTTAGGAAACCTGCTGGTTTTCTACCTAAGCTTTATTCTGAACCTACATGTCATAAGAAATAAAAATGATATTTTGAGCCTTTTCTACCTTTCTCTTTGTCTTAAGTCTCAATTGTTTCAGAACTCAGGTGAGGGACAAGGTGCTTTTTTGGTGCTGGGATTCCCTAAGTGAGCCTGACAATTGTGAAGTTAGATCAGATGTTGTGTTAAAAGAGAAAACGGGGAAGTATTGAGATGTGAATGTTGTGAATGTTGGGAATCTGATTTTGTTCTATTAAGGAGTCTCTACTAAAATGCAGAGACCTCTATTTCTAGTCTCCTGCCTCTTACCTATTAGAATTTTACCAATTCCTTCACCTCCAAACTTCACAGGTTTGTAGAACATGATCCCAGCTTCCTATTACTTTAACCAAAATAGCAAGATGTTAAAAGAACAGTGTTTTAGAGTATCCATTGAATATATGATCCCAGGTATAGGTTTCTATACCCCTAATTTCTTTCTAAGAACATTCATTCTCTTTCTCTCAGCACTGCACAGTTGACTTTATTGGTGATATGACAGGTCAATATATATCACCAGTGATTTCAGCTAGTTTATTTATTTGGATCAGGTTTATAGGTGGTATAAAGTTTGCCATCTGCCACTCACATTGGCTCTGGTCACTTACTCACTGTTTAGTCACATCCTGCAATACATTTTCTCCCTGCAACCCCTGTCAAAATATCACAGCCCGGTGAATTCAGCAGAAAGGAAAATAAAAATTTTCTGCTGCTATTAGGACAATGATTGCCGTTTAAAATAAGGGATATACCAAAGAATCAAGGTTTTAGGTCTCGTTTAGAGAATAGGAAAATCCTGGTAAGTATTTTTCAGTGGAAGTTCAGTGATCTAAATGCATCACATCAGCTGAAGTAGCTGTTAAAATGCTTATTCCTCAACCACACCCGACCTGGTGAAATTATAATCTCTGGTTGTGGGGCTATGAGAGGTGACTCTGTCTCCTAACTTTCTTTGACATCTTCCCAATATCTTTTGGACTGAACCAGGGAAGTGATCCTGGCTATAAAGGCCTAATTTTACCAGGGTAAAGGATAAAATGGGGCGTGTCTGCTTTGGCATTCAAATGGCAAAATCCCAAGGTTATGTGTCTGAGTGTAAAAACTCAGTGTATTTGCTTGTGTGTTGGGAAGGGGCAGGGGAGAAGGTTTCTCTTTATCTAAATGTCTCACAAGCATCTCACATCTAACTTGTCTAAAGTTGGACATACTATCTTTGCACCAAAAATATGCTTACTGCAGTTTCTATCTTAGTGATTGACGTAAACACTCTGGTGCCCGAATTAGAAACCTGACAGTGAATCCAGAGTTTACCTTTTTTATCCAACTGCAAGTCCTGACACTTATTTGCCCTAAACATTGCTTATATCTATCTGTCCATTCCCCCTCATGCACATTTCCAATGCTTTAGTTCAGTTCTCCATCATTTCATGGCCTGGTTTATTGCAATGACTTCTTAATCCTTTTCTTTTTGATCCACCTTTCACATTGATTGTTGTTATATAGCACTTTATATAACGCACATCTACTGGTGTCATTACCCCTATTTAAATCTTGCAATTGAAACTCATCAGCATAGGAGAAGTCTCTTCATGATCTCAGTCTTCACTACCCTCTTCATCTTTATCTTCATTTACTCTTCCAGATATAAACTGTGTTTCGGCTATAAGTAACTACTTGTGTTTCTTTGGTTATTTCTGTTCCTCTTGGCCCAAGATATTCATTCTTCCTTCTTTTCTTGACTGAAGATTTAACAAACCCGTGAAGCCTTTCCTGACAGCCATTGGTCCTCCTTGCATTTGACCCTGCTTCTCTGTGCGATCAGAATACCCTGTAGCATAGCACTTACCATTTTTAATTGCTATTTGTTTATTTAGGTATTGCCCACCCCCATCAAACTGAACTAGAAGACTGAATTTTTCTGTAAAATTTTTCATAGTATGGTTGTGAGAAAGCTCTGTTCCTTGCTGAAAGAAGCATTCAGGATTTCAATTTCAGATATTGTGGAAGGCCAATGAAGCTGGGGGGCAGGGGGAAGCTATACAAATCTAGAAAAAAAATAAAGTATTGTAAAATGCAATATTTTAACTGAATAGCTTAGTCCACATGAAGGAAAGCAATGTCTCTGGGGTTCAAAATGGGAATGGAACTACAAACGATAGCAGAAATGTTAAACCAATTTTGCAGCTGCACTGGAGGGAAGATGAATTAGAATGGGGATTCCTAAACTCTACAACATTGAGGCCTAGCTTTTAATACCTAGAGACAGGAGATGAGGCCTTGTCCTGTGTGAGGTTGTGAGAATGAGACATTTTATTCAGCCAGGATCTTTGAGGGACCACAAGCTTGGTAAAATCTGGTCTAAATAAAATTGTGTTGTCTGACACAGAATGACAAAAAGAACATGTGTCTCTTTCTCCTGGACCTCAGGTGAAAAATAATTAGTCTTCACTGTTTATTCAAAATTTCAGGACTAACATTTTGCAGATTTGGGGGAAAATCTAAATTATACACATTGTTCAGCAATGCCTAAAGTGAGAAATTAATGCAAAAAGTAGTCCCAGGCCAGTAAAACCCTCAAAAGTCTGATAGAGGCAAACATTGAACACCAGGACATGTTCTCAACCCAAGCTGAAGAGGATATTCACAGATATAGCCTTACTGAAGATAAACCCACAATTTGAAATTAAGAACCACAAGAGTCAGCAATCCATTATTATAAAGAGCAGACACAGCAAAGCCAAATTAGATACCCTTAGAACTATGAATTAAATGTGTTTTAAGTGATTAACGATGTCAAGTGAAAACAAAAATGAGACATGATAAAAAGAATATGAATATTTGAAATGAAACCAAATTTTCCTCTAGATATAAAAAATATAGCCATTATAATAAAATAAAACTGCCATCAAGAAGTTGAACATCAAAATAAACACAACTGAAGTGAAAATTCATGAATGACTGTATAAATCTGAAATGCTTCCTACAAACACTACCTAATTTAAAAATATGTAGGAGCACATAGATACGTACTTTATATTAGATGCACTAAGGGAAGGCTTAGATGAATCAGGGAATGTTCCAAATAGCCATTTAGTTACCTCTCTTAGTGTGAGTTCTCTAGGTGAACAAATAGGGTAAAGCTATTAAAGCAATGGGAATGACACTGGCATAGGCAAATACATAGAGTCACAGAGACTTAAAGAGTAGGAAAAAATGAGAAAAGAAAGTAAGTAACATGGAGGATGGAATATGAAAATCCATTACATGTCTAAAAGGTATTCCCAAAGTAGGAAATAGATGATATTAGAAACAATATTTGAAGAGACAATATCTACAAAATTAAAGAAAAAATATGAGCCCTCAGATTCAAGAACTAAACAAACTGCAAAGATGACATATCAAAATAAATCCATAGATAGAAACATCTTAGGAAAACTACAGAATATAAAAAAATAAAGAGATCTGAAAAATAACTAGGAGTAAAATTTCTACAAAGGAACACCTGTTAGTCTGAAAACAGACTTCTAAACAGCAAAACTAGATTACAGGAAAATTGAATATCATTATCAATGTATTGATAATATTTGTCAGAACAGAATTTTATATCAAATTAAAATTTCTTTCCAGAAGAAACACAAAATAGACATAAAAGCAGAGATGGAGAGTGTTTACTATTGGCACTCACTGCATGCCTTTTCTAGGAAAGGCACATAACTTACACAGAACTTGAAGTCATGGACCTTGTTATTCAGTTTTTCAAATATTTGAGCGGCTGCTCTGTGTCAGGCTTATTCTAAGTGTTTGGAATATATCAGTGAACAAAACAAACATTCTTCCATCATAAATCTCACATCCTGGTAGGGGGAGATAGACAATAAAAATAACCATAATTTAAAAAATCAGATGTAAAGTATATTAGAAGGCAATAAATGCTATGTGAATTAGTCAGCCAAAAGAGTGCTGATGCAAAATACCAGAAATCAGTTGGTTTGTATAAAGGGTATATATTTGGGATAGAAGCTTGCAGTTACTAGGCCATAAAGTATAAGTTACTACCCTCACCAAGGTCTGTTGCCACGTGTTAGAGCAAGATGGCTGCCGACATCTGCCAGGGTTCAAGCTTCCTGTGTTCCTCTCTTTCTGGAGCTCATTTCTCTCCATGCTCAGCTGCTTTGCTCCTCTGTATGCTTACTTTCAGGGCTCCAGTGCAAAAACTCCAGCCTCAAACTCCAACTAACTCCTATACTCTGCTGTGTAGTTTTATCTGTGAGTCCCCACCCACCAAGGGTGTGGGGACTCAGTGTCCTACTGATGTGGCCCAAACAAAGCCCTAATCATAATTTAATCACACCCAGGTACAGACCAGTTTACAAACATAATCCAATATCTATTTTTTGAATTCATAAACCGTATCAAACTGCTACACTATGGAAAAAGAGAGAGTGGGATAAAGATGATGTTAAGTGTGTGGTGTGAGAGCAGGGTACATATTTGTATATTATATACCATGAAAATGGTTTCTCTCAATTGAGCAAAGGTTTAAGAAAGGTAAGAAAGCAAAGCAGATGTATGCCATAATGCAGTTATTACTACCATCTGCCAAGAACAGTAAGAAGGCCAGGGTGGCTGTAGCAAAGTAAGAGAGGGAAAGAGTGATAGGAGACAAAAGGGGACTAAAGTGATGTGACCTGACTTTGTGTTTAAAATCTTATTCTGATCATGATGTTAGGATGCACTAAAAGTGGCAAAGTAGAATTAGGGAGATTAGGAGAATTTTGTAATAATCCAGCAAAGATTTGATAATGGATTGGAATAGAGTAAACTCCTATTGCTAAACAAAGCATCTATGGTCAGTAGATATATGTTGAATGAACCAATGAGTAAATTCCTTACAAATATCCAGTTTTCCAAGTCTAGAGAAATATATATCTGGCATATGATATGTTAGCTTCAGAAAATTTTAATTGTACATACCAAATAGATAATACATGTTTAAACAATACATAAACAGAATGGCATTAAGCACTATTATGTGTAGTTTGAATGGAAGATAAAAGAAGATAAAGCCCTTATTCTCAGGAGGTTTACAATTTTGTATTAAAGAGTTAAGACACCACATGAAGATGCTACAAGAAATCTACAGACCAATCTCTTTAATGAACTTAGATGCTCAAGTCTTCAACAAAATACTTTCTAACAGTATTCAACAGCACATCAAATGAATTATTCATCATAATCAAATGGGTTTTATCCCAGGTATGCAAGGATGGTTCAACATAAGAAAATCAACCAATGAAATATACCATATTATCAGATCAAAAGAAAAAAGTCACATGGTCATCTCTATTGATGCAGAAAAAGCATTTCAAAAGATACAGCATCCTTTCTTGCTGTATATAGGAATGGAAGGAAACTTCTTCAACATGATAAAGGGTGTATATGAAAAACCCACTGCTGATATTATAGTCCATGGTAAAATGCTAAAGGCTTTCCCTCTAAGATCTGGAACAAGACAACAATGCCCAGTGCCACCACTCTTATTTAGCATTGTGTTAGAAGTACTTGCTCAAGCATTTAGGCAAGAAAAAGAATCCAAATTGGAATGGAAGAAGTAAAACTTTCACTATTTTCAAATGAAATGATCCTATACATAGAAAGCCCCCCAAAATATACAACAAAGCTTTTAGAGCTGATAGACAAGTTAGGTAAAGTGGCAGGATATAAGATCAACACACAAAAATCAGTAGTATTCCTGTACACTAATAATAATCAGAGGAAGAAATCAAGAAAAAATTCCATTTACAATAGTAATTAAAACAATTATCCAGAATAAACTTAGCTAAGGATGTAAAGCACTTGTACACAGAAAACTACACAACATTGTTAAAGAAAATAAAAAAAGACCTAAATAAATGGAGGAATATTCCATGTTCATGGATTAGAAGATTAAATATCATTAAAATGTCTATCCTACACAAACTGATTTACATAGTTAACACAATCCCCATAAAAATTACAATAGCATTTTTTACTGAATGGAAAAAGCCAATTATGAAATTTATTTGGAAGGTCAAGGGGCCTGAATGGCCAAAAACATATTGAAAAACAAAAACAATTTTGGAGGAATAATGTTACTTGACTTTAAATCATACTACAAAGCTACTGTGGTCAAAACTGCATGGTATTGGCAGAAGGATAGTTATACTGATGAATGGAACTGAATTGAGAATGCAGATATAGATCCATGAAAATACGGCTAATATTCAACAATGCCACGAAGCCCACTCAACTGGGTTCTCTTCAAATAATGGTGCTGGGAGAACTGGATAGCCATATCCAAAAGAGTGAGAGAAGGTCACCATTTCACACCCTATACAAAAATTAACTCAAGATGGATCAAAGACTTAAATACAAGAGCCAAGACCATCATGCTCTTAGAAGATAATGTAGGGAAGCATTTATGAGATCTGATAGTAGGAAATGGTTTCATACACTTTACACCCAAAGCATGAACAATAAAAGAAAAAATAGATAAATGGGACCTCCTCAAAATTAAAAGCTTTTGTGCTTCAAAGAAGTGTGTCAAGAAAGTGAAAAGGCAGCCTACTCAAAGGGAGAAAATACTTGGGAACCACTAATCTGATAAGGATCTAATGTCCTGCATATATAAAGGAAGCCTACATCTTGAAAATATAAAGCCAAACAACCCATTTGAAAAATGGGCAAGAGATTTGAATAGACACTTTTCCAAAGAAGAAATACAAATGGCTGAAAAGCACATGAAAAGTTGCTCATCATTACTAGCTATTAGGGGAATGCTAATCAAAACTACCATGAGATATAATCTTACCCCTATTAGACTGGTTTCTATTAAAAAACACACACACACAGAAAATTACAAGTGTTGGAAAAGATGTTGAGGAGTGAGAACACTCATCCATTGCAGGTGGGAAGGTAGAATGGTGCAGCCATTATGGAGGATGGTTTAGCAGTTCCTCAGTTAGCTAACTATAGAATTGCCATATGATCCAGCAATCCCACTACTAGGTATATGCCCAGAAGAACTGAAAGCAGGGACATGAACAGATATATGCACACTAGTGTTCATATATCTATTGATATATGAACAATATATCACTATTGCCAAAAGTTGGAAGCAACCCAAGTATTCCTCATGGATAAGCAAAATGTGGTATACCAGCAATGAAATATTACTCATCTTTAAGAAGGAATGAAGTTTTGCCACACACCAACATGGATGAATCTTGAAGACCTTATGTTGAGTGAAGTAAGTCAGTTTCTAAAGACCAAATATTGTGTGACCTCACTGATATGACATAAGCATATTGAATAGACTTTCAGATTCTGGAAGATAGGTCACCAGGAGACAGAGAGTAGGGAGTGGTGAACCTATGCTCAATCTGGACAGAATCTATGATAAGGTGGAATGGAGTGATTTGGCAGCAGATGGGGGTGATGGTGGTGAAGGGATGTGAGTTGGATTGATGGTTCTTGAGTGTGAGGTTGAGCAGGGTTGTGGGGATGGGTTGGGTGATCCATGGAACTTGGGAAAAGGCTGGAGGAAGGAACAGGTGAACTCTGGGGAGGTGGAGGTCAGTGGTTGAAAATACAATTGTGGGTATTTTCTTTTGGCAGATATGGCAAGGGAGAGACACTGGTGCAGGGTGTTGGGGGGTGTGTGTGTGAGAAAGGATGAACCTGGATCATGCTTCTATGCAATTTGAATGTGTTCATGTTCTCATAGGGTGTTATTTCAGTGGGTGGAGACCCACACAATAAACAATAGATTATTAAGCTCCCATCCTGAGGAATCCTGCTACATTCTCAAATAGAGGGACAAGAATCTCTTGTACATAAGCAGTGCCTGACAAAAGAAAATAGACCAATATGTCAAGCTCTCAATATTAATGCATGAAGCTATGAACCTTATTCTTGTACAATTGAAACTTAGCCCAATAATAACTATTGCCTAAGAGTTACCTCTTGAAAAACTCCTTGTTACTCAAATGTGGCCTCTCTCTAAGCCAATCTCAGCAAATAAATGCACTGCCTTCTCCCCAGCAAAGAACATGACTCCCAGGGATGAGCATCCCTGGCACCAAGGGATTAATAACAAGCACCAAGCAGTGATGCCATTGGAAAAAGATCTTGACAAAAAGGGTGAAACATAAAACACAAGAGTTTTTACAGCTGAGATTTCAAAATGAATTGGGTGGTCATTCCAGAGGTTACACTTATACTTGTCTCAGGCAGATCTCACTAACTACCATTGTGAACAAAACCTCCAAAGGGGTGCTCCTGAGGGCTCTAGAGCCATCCAGAGACTATAGGCAAGGCACACAATCCCTTGAAATCAGTACCCTGTTGTGGGCCTTACCTTGAAATATATGACAACCTATTTCCCCAATTTAACAGTTATACTCATTTTTAATTTCCCTACACATGATGCTTCTACCCCTTTTATTTAAGTCTATAATTAGCACTATACCCTTTAAATACATGTCTCAGAGACTTAAATCTTCAGTCTGTTCATATGCTGGTTGAGTCCTGAATCTCAGAAGAGTTGCAGCCAACACCTACTCTCCAGATCACTGGACTCACCCAGGACAACTAATAAAAGGATGATGATGGACAACCCCTATTCCAAAATACAGAATATCTACAACTGCAAGCAGAACGGTTCCTTTCATCTTTCCCATAAGATCTAAACCCCCTCTTCATCTGCAGCAAAGGGGCCATCACCACCCCAAAATCCTCAACATTGAAGAATGATCACACATAAGGGGAGAATGCAATCATGGACAAAGTAAACATATAAATATTGTAGTAATGTAAGAACATGTAACATTTTTATAAAGATAAACGGTTCTGAGGGGAGGGTAAGGGAAGAATATGTAGAACATAGGGTGTTTTTAGGATGTTGGAATTAAGTGTAAACCACAATGTAAACTATAGACCTTGGTTAGTAGCAATGCTTCATTACTTATCAGTTGTAACAAAGGTACCACAAAATTGCAAGACATTATTAATAGGGGAAGATGGGAGGGGGTATGGGTATATGGGAATCCCTTATACTTTCAATGTAGCTTTTCTGTAATCCAAAACTTCTTTAAAAATAAAGTTTTTTTTTTTTTTTTTTAAAGAGTTAAAGTATAACCACATAACCACATAGGCAGGGATTGTGGGAAGATAGCAGAGTTGGGAGCTCCTCTATCAGTTCTTCTACTTAAAAACTATTAAAGAGGCAGGAACGGTCTGAAACAACTAATTTGTACAGTATCCAAGGAAGAGCAGGAGGAAAAGGCTGATAAATTATGGTAAAGAAGAATAAATTGTTCTCTCCACGTGGCGGCTACTGGTGCCCATTAACCACTATTGTGGCAGGCCACCGTGGGGTCCAGCCCCTGACTAGATTGCTATTAACAGAAAGGGACTTAAAAATCCTCTTCCCCAAGACTAGGCATGGGCATGGCTGATCACTCTTCATGTCTTTTGATTAGCGACTTTGGATCATTCATAGCCTGGCTTTCAGGGCGGTCATTGTTTCAGCCCACCCTGGACTAAGATGTGGCTGAGGGAACTTAAAAGATGCTACACTTCCTCAGGGCTGCAGGGGACTAGTTAGTTGAAGGGCTGCATTTGCAGGGCAGGCCATAAAATTTCAGGTTTGTGGAGCCATGGTTCTGTGAAAATATCAGTAAAATTGATAAACATTTAGCTAGACTGACAAGGAATAAAAGAGCAAGGTTACAAATAACTAAAATCAGAAATGAAAGGGGAACATTACTACTGATCTTGCTGAAATAAAAAGAACTACAAGAGGATACTATGATCAACTGTATGTCAATTAATTAGATAGGCTTGATGAAATGGTCAAATTCTTAGAAACACACAAGCTACTTTCATTGCCTCAAGAAGAAATAGATCTCAACAAATCAGTTACTAGTAAAGAGATTGAATCAGTAATCAAAAACCTCCCCTCCAAAAAGCCCAGGACCAGATGGCTTCACAGGGAAATTCTACCATGTATTCCAAGAAGACTTAATTCCAATTCTGCTCAAACTTCCAAAAAATTGAAGAGGCAAGTACACTCACTAATTCATTCTAAAAGGCCAACATCACTCCCTTACCAAAGCCAAACACAGATATCACAAGAAAAAGAAACCACAGACCAATATCTTTTAAGAATACAGGTGTAAAAATCCTCAAAAAAATACTAGCAAACTCAATCCAACAGTATATTAAAAGAATTATACACCGTGATCAAGTGGTATTTATCCCTGTTATGCAAAGTTAGGTCAATATAAGAAAATCAATTAATATAATACATCACATTAACACAATGAAGGAAAAAAAAAACATGTGATCATCCCAATTAATGCAGAAAAATAAATTTGAAAAACTACAGCACCACTTCTTGATAACTGGTAGAATGCTAGGAATAGAAGGATATTTTCTCAGTATGATAAAGGGCCTATATGAAAAGTTCACAGCTAAAATCTGACTCATGGTGAACTACTAAAAGCTTTCCCTCTGAGATCAGGAACAGGACAAGGATGCTGTTTTTGTTTGCTACAGGCTCCTGATGCAAAATACTGTAAATGGATTGGTTTTTATAATGGGAATTTATTAGAGTAAATCTTACAGTTCTGAGGCTGTGAAAATGTCCAAATCAATGCATCATCAGAGATGCTGTCTCACCAAAAGTTGGCTGCTGGTGATCCTGGACTCCTGCCATGGAGAAAGACAAAATGGTGGCAAGTTTCTGCTGTTTCCTCCATGCTCACTTTCTCCCTAAAACTTAGCTGTGAGGGATCAGGCATATGGCTCATCTCTCCTGAGGCCTCATCCCTTCAGCTTTGGGCTTCTCTGCTGATTGCAGCCTCCAGCCTTTCTCTCAGCCTCTCAGGGTTTCTCTGTCTTTCTGTGATATAGGCAATTCTGGAGTCCATTTTCACATGGCAGGGTAAAATGAAAACTCTGCTTGTCTATCCTTTGCTTATATAGGACACAAGTGAGATGCTTAGGACCCACCCTATCCCCCACAATTTTAAACAAAGGCCCTTAACTAAAGCGATCTAATAAAAAGTGATCTATCCAAAGGTCTCTTAACCGAACCTAACTAAAAGGTCCCAAATACAATAGGCTTACAGGTACATAGACGGGTTAGCTTAAGAATATAATTTTCTGGGGTCTGCAAAAGACTTAAACCAGGAAAGATGCCCACTATCATCATTCTTACTCAAATTGTACTGAAAGTACTTGCCAGAAAAAATAGGCAAGAAAAAGAAATAAAAATCATCCAAGTTGGAAAGGAAGAATCAAAACTTTCCCTCTTAGTAGATTACATAAACCTATATACAGAAAATCCTGAGAAATCCATTACAAAGTTCCCAGAGCTAATAAATTAATTCAGGGAATTGTCAGGGTACAAGATCAGCACCCCAAAATCAGTATTGTTTACATGCACAAGCAATAGACAATCCAAAGATGGAATCAAGAAAAAAATTCCATTCACAATAGCAACTAAAAGAATCAAATATATAGGAATAAATTTAACTAAGGATGTAAAGGACTTGGACATAGAAAACTACAAAACATTGCTAAAACAAATTAAAGAAGACCTAAATAAATGGAAGGACATCCCATGTTCATGAATTGGAAAACTAAATATTGTTAAGATGTCAATCCTATGCAAAGCAATTTATAGATTCATTGCAATCCCAATTAAAATTCCAGCAGCCTTCTTTGCAGAAGTGGAAAATCCCATCAACACATTTATATGGAAGGGGAAGGAACCACATATAGGTTAAGACACTTTGAGAAAGAAGTATTAAGTTGGAGGAATCATACTTTCCAATCTTAAAACTTATTACAGAGCTACAGTATTCAAAACAGCATGGTACTGGCACAATGGAATTAAATTGAGAACTCAGAAATCAACCCTCACGTTTATGGCCAACTGATTTTTTTTTTTAACCCACCCCTTGTTTTGCGTTTGCTGTCTGCTCTGTATGTGTTCTTCTCTGCTTGTCTTCTCTTTAGGTAGCACCAGGAACCAATCCTGGGACCTTCCAGAGTGGGAGAGAGGCACCCAATCTCTTGTGCCACCTCAGCTCCCTGGTCTGCTGTCTGCTGTGTCTCTTATTGTCTCTCCTCTTTGTCTCTTTTTGTTGCATCATCTTGCTGTGCCCGCTCGCCATGTGGGCCAGCTTGCCTTTCACCAAGAGGCCCCGGGAATCAAACCCTGGACATCCCATATGGTAGACGGGAGCTCAATCGCTTGAGCCACATCCATTTCCCCCAACTGATTTTTGACAAGAGTCAAGAAGTACTCAATTGGGAAAGAATAGTCTCTTCCACAAATGGTGCTAGGAAAACAGGATCTCCATTTGCAAAAAAAGAAAGGAGGATCCCTTATTCACTCCTTATACAAAAACTAACGCAAAGTGTATCAAAGACCTAAATATAAGACCCAGAATTATCAAGCTCCTAGAAGAAAATGTAGGGAAGCATCTTCAGGACCTTGCATTAGGCAATGGTTTTGCAGACTTTACACCAAAAGCACAAGCAACAAAAGAAAAGAAAATAGATAAATAGGACCTCATTAAAATTAAAAAACTTTTATGTCTTAAGGACTTTATCATAAAAGTAAAACAACAACCTACACAATGGGAGAAAATATTTATATACCATATATCCGATAAAGGTTTAATACACATAATATATAAAGAAATCCTTCAACTTAACAAATAAAAGAAAAACTGCCCAATTAAGAAATGGGCAAAAGATTTGAATAGATGTCTCTCCTAAGAAGATATGCAAATGGCCAGAAGGCACATGAAAAGATGCTCAACGTCATTATCCATCAGGGGAATGCAAATCAAAAGCATAATGATATATCATTTCACATCCATTAGAATACTTACTATAAAAAAATGGAAAATAAGTGTAGTTTTTTTTTTTCATGGAGAAATAGGAACACTCATTCGTTGCTGATGGCGATGTAAATGGTGCAGCCACTGTGGAAGACAGTTTGGTGCTTCCTCAGAAAGCTAAGTATAGAACTGCGATATGACTCGGCAATCCCATTTCTATAAATATTACTGAAAGAACTGCAATCAGGGATTCAAACAGGTAATTTTCACACTGATGGAGATAGCAGCATTTATTCACAATTGGCAAACATGGAAGCAACTCAAATGTCCATCAGCCCATGACTGGCTAAATAAAATGTGGTATATACATGCAATGGACTATTATTCAGCTGTTAAAAGGAATGAAGTCCAGATACATTTGACAACATGGATGAACCTTGAAGACAGCATTTTGAGTGAAATAACCCACACAAAGGGAAAGATATTTTGTGATCTCACTGATTTGAAATAATTAGAATAAGCAAACTCATAGAGTCAGAATCTAGAATATCGGTTACCAGAAGATGAGGTGGGGATAGGGAATGGGAATTTAAGTCTTAAAATGTACAGCGTTCCTATTTGGAATGATGGGAATGTTTGGGTATTGGATGGTGGTGTTGGTAGCTCAACATTGTGAATGTAATTAACAGCACTGATATATATACCTGATGTGATAAAAAGAGATAATGTTAGATTGTGTATATGGTAACAGAATAAAAATTTAAAAGAATTCCATGGAAGTACAGTACACAGTGAACCCTTAGTTAAACCATGTACTATATTTAGTAGTACAATTATAAAAATGTGGTGTCATCAATTGTAACAAATGTTCCACACCAATGCAAGGTTTTAATAATAGGGTAGAATATGGAATCCTGAATTGTAGGCATGGTTTTTCTGTAAACCCACAACTTTTCTAATGGAAAAAAAGATGTAAACACATATTATTATGTTACAGAAATTAATATAATTTTATAAAATAGAAAGAATATCTAATTTTTAAATGTATACATGGAAAATATCTCTTGATTCTCAACAGAGCATATAGCCTAATACCTAAGGAGTCAAAGGTACCCGCAAAGCAACTGTACATATTTAATGATTAAGGAAGCAATTGATGAAACATTTTCACAGACAAAGTACTTTTACACCCATAATTTCATGTGATGCTCATAGTATCATTTGATAAAGATCTGGCAGACAATGTTTTTATCCCTAATTTCCAGAGGAGATACTGAGACTCAGATAATAAAATAAATTTCCAGAATTCACACTGCTAGGAATACATCAGGAAGTGGAACTTAAGCCAGGTTTCTGGACTTCAGAACTTAATTTCTTGCCCCTATTCCCAAGCTCAGATTGGCCTTTATCTGGAAGGGACCCCAAGATGGTAGGGACTATGGCTCTCAAATGCCAGTATATTTGAGAATCAGAGCTGAGTATCAGGAAGAATCATGTTCACTAAGGTGGTTCTCATAGCCATGTCATAAAGCTGATTCCTCTCTTCCCAACAACAACAACACAAACAACACACTCACATAGGTGTGCCCTAAAACCCTATAAGGTAAGTCTGGCATTGGCTGACAGCAGGTATATATCATTAAATATATGAGACAACTGTGCAACTTTGCTCTAATTTTCAGTGGTATTTGTGTAGATCAACATCCATTGTCGCACTGTAGCTGAGTGCAATTATGTTTCGGTTTGTGCATCATTAAATATTTTTGCCTACTGTGAGGGCCTTGCCTTAGATTCACCACTGCCCACCCCACACTATAAAAAATCTGAATGAAAATTCATTTAGATTTGTTTGGGCATTATTAATCCTGGCTTGCTGGAATACAACAGTGTTTGCAAAGTCTTAACTGATTGCAGCATGTAAAATGTGGTCACCAAAATTCTACATTCCCTGTGATGCTAAAATGTGGAAAGATGTGACCCAGTTTCTCTGTGTAACTATTTATATACCACCAAGTTTATTGTCTCTCTAGAATTAAAAGGTAAATTTATCTAGGTTTGGTTGAATTAGCTCTTTAATTTGGGTTTGTCTATATTAGTTTTAGGAGGAAAACCTAGTAAAATGTCATTCTTAAAACTGTTTTTTTTTGCAAATATTTTTTCCTAATAGTTTCTTTGTCCTATCAAAAATATTTAACAGGAGAATTAAAATTGGGAAGATATAACAGACCTTTATCTGCTGCTTTAAAAGGTAAAATAATACTCAGGATTTAAATGTATATGCAATATTTATCTGATGTTGACATCCAATTGTGTTTGAGTCATTGCTATGTTATATAAAATTACATTAAAATTATTAATCTGATTTGAAAATTTGTGTTTGTTTAGCAATCCATGACCCAGTTGCTCCCAACTTCCATTAATTACCTAAAGTGAAAAAGAAATAGAGGGACACTTTACCACACTTAAACTTATAAGGTTTACAAAAGTCCATGCAAGTCAGCATTTAGTACAGTGCTTTGCCTTTTTCACATGAGGTTCCATCTGTTGGATTTCCCCTAGTTAATCTCTACTCTACTCTTTCTTCAAATTTTATATCAAAGAGAGACTTCCTGAGGAATATATTTTTTTAACTCCACCGGTCATCATATCCCACCTGTAGGTGTTTTTTTTTTTTGTTTTTTTTTTTTTAAAGATTTTATTTATTTATTCATTTATGCCCCCCTTGCTGCTTGTGCTCGCTGGGTCAGCTAACCACGCCGTGCAGGCAGGCTTGCCTTTACCAGGAGGCCCCGGGAGCCGAACCTGGGGCCTCCCATATGGTAAACGGGAGCCCTACTGATTGAGTCACAGCCGCTTCCCCCTGTAGGTGTTTTATGACACATGAACTCAAAATGGTTTCCTTATTCTGTAATTTATATTCATTAGCATGGTTATTTGAAATTAAAGTAAATATAAGATTAAAAGTAAAATTAATAAATAATTTATTAATATAAATAATTTATTTAAATAAATAAACTTAAATTATTTTAATGATTGGCTGAACTATAAAATCATTGAAATAAAGAATTTTATTTTTATCACGATTATACTCCTAACACAAATAATAGTGCCTGGCATAAAATAGGTTCTCAACTATTGGCAAATGAATAAATGAATAAATGTAAAGAGGGTAGGCACTCAATAAATGGTGACTATATGGTATTATTTCTTCCTCTACCTTAATATAATGCTTAGTTATGGTTACCTAAATTTCAGAGGGGCTTGGTTTTCAAGTATTCCTTGCATACTTGTGCATACACTGTATGAAAGACTACACTCCCTAATGAATCCATTTGAAACCATGAAAACCATGTTTGAATAAACCTGGAGGAGTAAAAATATTTCATAAATCCAATTAAAGCTTAAGGGAATGGGTAGAAAAAACTGCAAAACAATAACAAGACAACAAAACCTGAACAAAGGAAATGCCTATAAGAACTCAGCCTTAATTTCATAAAAGAGCCAATTTCAATGAAGGTTTTTGAGGTAACTGTTTACTACAAACTGTACCAAATACTAATTGTACAACCTTACTTTCACTATGCTAGTGTTACGTCTTTATTGGACCTGAGACCTATTTTTTTCAGCTCAATCTTCCCTTCCCAATTTTTTTTTTTTTTTTTTTTTTTTTTATGCCTTCAGAGTTTTAATATCTAGAATACAACAGCTTTAGGTAAAGAAGATCTGTCAGGGTAGGATTTCATTATGAGAGGTAAATTCTTCCAGAAAAGCACTGGACTAGGGCAGATGCATTCTGAACATTGTAGGTTTTAGTGTTCTCAATTCAAAATATCATAGAGGTAGTAAGTGTGATAGGAAAAGTTACATCTCAGATCAGCAGAAGAGAATAGAATGATTACCAAAAAACATGAATTGGACCAAAACCTAGTCAACACTCAAATGGACACCTAAATAGGTAAACTGCACATTGTGCTTGTGGTTAAATACAAAATCTAGATCGACCAAACTTCCTTGAGAATGAGGTAAGAGAATAATAATAAGAAGAATCAGGAAGATAGGTGGAGAAGGAGGCAAAAAAAGGAAAAGGAGGAAGAGATAAGTATATGTGCATGTATATAAGTTGCACATACAACTTATAGCTAAAATACAATACTGCTGAACCAGAAAGTCGTCTTTATGAATAAAGAAGAGCATAGTCCGATAAGATTTTTTATGCAGCATCTTGAAGGCAATTTTAAAGAACACATCGTTGTCAATCATAGTGTATAAGGCATTTCACTTATGAATAGGAGGAGAAAGTCATGAGGAAAGAAAAGGCAGAAATAAAAATACCACAAGGTTAAGAGAAAGTGAGAGATGGATGACCAAAGGAAGAGTTGGAGAAAAACTAAAAGTGTAGCAGCAAAATGAAAATCCATACTAATGACCCTAAGGAGAGAATTGTCACTGTAAAAAAGCAAGGATGCAGAGATCAAACTTGAGAGTCATATTTAGATGCAATGGAAAAAGGGAAAGAGGAAAACAATGAGAAATAATATGATCAATATGGAGGAAAAAGCTTCCTGATGTATTTTTAAAAATGATTGTGTACTTGAATGATAAAATTGTACAGAAGAAATAATAATACCCAATATTGAAGAAAACAGTCATAAGCTGAAAAACGTCTCACCTTTCAGATTGAAAAGTTCACCTTGCTCTAGGAAAAAATCAGTGAATAGAGAGTGACAAATTAGATATATCTGACAAATATTTGGATTCTAAGTAGAGAATATATCTATTGGCATCATAATGGAAACAGTTACTAAAGAAAGTTATATTGCTCTTAGACATTTTCTCTTAAAAACTAACTTCCCAGCAAGAATACCCTGAATATAGGGGCAGTGAGTAGTGAAGGATGACGGGCCCTTGATAGTGATGACTGTACTTATGAAACTTTACTTTTGAAATCGAAACTTAGCCTAGTATTAAGTTACCTCCCGAGAGCCTCCTTGTTGCTCAAATGTGGCCTCTCTCTAAGCCAAACTCAGCATATAAATGCATTACTTTACCCCCAGCATGGAACATGACTCCTGGGGATGAGCCTCCCTGGCACTGAGGGATTACTACTAAATACCAACTAGCAATGCAACTGGAAAAAGACCTTGACCAAAAGGGGGAAATGTTAAAGACAAATGAGTTTATATGGCTAAGATACGTCAAAGTGAGTTGGGAGGTCATTCCAGAGGTTGGGCTTATGCACGTCTCAGCAGGACCTCATTGACAGCCAAAGTAAATATTGCTTCAAATAGCAGGCCTCCTGAGGGCTCTGGAGACATCCAGACACTATAGGCAGGGCAGACAGCTCAGGAGTTTTGTGCCTTGACAGTGGGCCCTACTTTGGAATTTATGCTCCCCAGTGTGACAGTGTTAGACTCAGTTGTGGTTTCCCTACACATGGCTCTTCTGCCTCTTCTATTTGAACCTAAAGTTATTACTAGAGTTTATAGGTGTGTGTCCAAGAGACTTAAATCTTTGGGCTTTCCATGTGCCAGTTGGGCCCTTAATCTCAACAGAGTTGCAACACCTACTCTCCAGTTCATTGGACTCACCCAGAACAACTAACAATGACCATCTCAAGGAACAGAGAGACTCTGCAACTGCAAGCAAGATAGTCCCATCCATCTGTCCCATGGGATCTCAGCTACCTCTCAATTAGAAGTGGAGTGGGCATCGCCATCCCAGAATCCTCAGGATTGGGGAATGAAAGATGGACTAGAGTAGGCTTACTGTTATTCTACTTATTGTGATTCTAGCAATGGAATAACTTTTATCATAGATGTGGAGGCAGTGGCCACTGGAGGTTCTGAGGGGAGAGAGAGGGAAAAATAGGCATAATATCTGGGCATTTTTAGGACTTGGGATTTGTCCTGAATGACATTGCAAAAATAGATACAGCCATTATATATCTTGTCATAACTTACAAAATTTTGCAGGAGAGAGTTTAAACTACAATGTAAACTATAATCTACACTTAGTGGCAATGCTCCAACATGTGTTCATCAATTGTAACAAATGTACCACACTAATGAAGGATGTTGTTAATGTGGGGAAAAGTGCAAGGGATAGGGAGTGGGGCATATGGGAATCCCCCATATTTTTTATGTAACATTTATGTAATGTAAGTATATTTTTAAAAAAATTAAAAAATAAATTATTTTAAAAATCTAAAAAATGAAACCGAACAAAACAAATAAAAAAAAACCTAACTTCCAGAATATAAGGGAACATCTAAGTAATTTTCTCCTAATCATTTTACCCAGATAATTTATCTTTCATGTGCATGCAACAGACATTCTCAGACAAACAAGAAGATAGAAATTATGCTAGGTCTTTAAAAACTTACTTCAAGATGTACTCAAACTCAGTAAGAGCTGAATCTTAAATTAAATGCGGAAGAATGGGAAAGTTATAGTAAGACTTTCTTCTAATTTCTCACCACATGGTGAGCACTCAAAAGATGCAGTTTTTAATGTCAAATGTGATATTTGGAGAATTATTAGTTGAATGGTATTTTGGTAAATTTGATAAATGTCCTTCTAAAACAATAAATATAAACACTAACAACATAAACCTACATTAAAAAATGAAGAAAAGATACATAACTGATGAAATTAGAGAGGTAAGATCAAATATGACCAAATATGATCAAATATTTTAAATGTTAAATGCTCTGAGATAAAATAACAAACTTTAATCACATAATCCTTTTTTTTTTAAAGATTTATTTTTATTTATTTCTCCACCCCCCATCTCATTGTTTGCGTTCCCTCTCTGCTCTCTGTTCTTCTTTTTATGAGGCACTGGGAACCCTCCCCCGCAGCTGGCTCCCTGGTCTGTTTGCTTGTTTTTTTTTTTTTTTTTTTTTTTTTTT
>JAKSZT010053843.1:11352974-11403327 GCA_026826555.1 Tolypeutes matacus | reverse complement strand
TTTTTTTTTTTTTTTTTTTTTTTTTTTTTTTTTTGTTGTTGTTTTGTCTTCTTTAGGAGACAAGGGAAAATGAATCCAGGACCTCCCATGTGGGAGGCAGGCACTCAACTGCTTGAGCTACATCTGCTCCCCCTAGAAGGGTTGTAAGCAGAGGTGTGAAACAATCTAATTATTCTAGTTGCCAAATGGTAATGGGTTAAAGAGGACAAGAAGTAGTCCAAGTGAGAGATGATGTGATGGTAAAGTTCATGTGTCAACTTGGCTAGATTATGGTGTCCAGTTGTTTGGTCAAGCAAATACTGGCATGATTTTTAGTAAAGATATTTCATGGGTTTAAGTCATTTGTCATTTGATTGCATCTATGGCTTTTTACATCTACAATCAAGAAAGGAGATTGCCTTCAGCAATAAAAGAAGTCTCATACAATCATTTGAAAGGGAGAACTGATGATATCAGCAATCAGAAAGAAGAATTTCTATCCCTACCTTAGCCAGCCGGCTGACTTCTCTTGGGTATTTCATTGAAACCTTCATTGGAGTTCCCAGCTTGTGGCTGCCCTACAGAATTCAGACTTGCCAATATTCACAGTCATGTGAGCCAATTCCTATAATGAATCTCATAATTTATTTATATATGTATATATGTACATATATCCTATAGAGGTTCTATTCCCTGGAAAATCCTGACTAATACAGTTGGGTATGGCTTGGAATCGCATGTTAGTAGTAGCATTGAGTGATCTGATTCTGTGAACATGTGAAGCTGGAGACCACAGAATTGGATGTGGATTGTAAAACAAATAGAGAAGAAAAGAAAACTCCAAATAATGACTTGTTGAATGATGTTGCCATTTAATGAGTGAATACCTAAGGATGAGCAGGTTTTATTAAGGTGGTAGAAAGATTCAACGTGGGACATAACAAATTGAATTGCTTCTCAGATCTCCAAGTGTAGATGTTAAGTAGGCAATTGAATAGGTAACTGGAGTTTAGGGAAAAGGGTCAGGCTTAGGAAATTAATTTTGGAAATAATCAGCATATAGATATTTAAAGGCACAGGAATTTATGTGATCAGCAAAAGAGTGAGTATAAAAAGAAGAGAAAAGTAGATGGGCAAACAAGTCTTGGAGCACTCCAAAATTGTTTGAAAAGAGGATTAAACATCCAGGTAAGGAGGTTTAGAAGGAATAAGTTAAGTAGAAAATTAGAGGAATGTTTGTTGTCACTCAAGCTAATTTAAAACAATAAAATATTTCAAGAAGAAGGAAGTGTCAACCAGGAAAATGTTGCTGAGAGGTCAAGTAAGATAAGGAATTGATTGTTGGGTTTCTTAGGTTTAACAACATGAATATCATTAATTATCTTGATATAGGAAGGTTGTTGGAGTTATGGGGATCAAAGTGTACTTGGAACAGATGTAAGAAAAAGAGAGGAGAGAAAAATGATGACATTGAGTGTAGAGAACTCTTGAAGGGGTTGAATAATGGAATGGAAGGTGAAGTGGCTATGTAGTCATAAGCATTTTCTTATGTTGAGAGGTATAGCATTTTGGTATGCTTAAGAGAATAATCTAGAGTGGGGAAAATCAATCCCTGTTTAGAGCAGGAAGAAGCTATTTGCAAAATCAGAATTTTTAGGTAGAAAGTATAAGGTGGGATCTAATGCACAAATAGGAAGATGCTAATTGAATACAACATGGATAATCTATTGGAAAAGGAGGGAATGCAGAATAATATGGCACACACGAGGATAGATTTGGTAGTGGGAGAATGTGAATGTTCTTGTTCTGTGAAATAAGTGAAATGACTTTAAAGTAAAACTCAAAAACATGTTTTTATCTTCGTTTGTTTCACATCCACATTCAACTGCTTTGGTACCACACAGCATGGTAGAAAAAGAACTGGTTGTAAACAAGGTTGGAGGTGTGGTTTTACCAGGTATGATAGACTGAGTAATGGTTCCCCAAAGATGTCTGTATCCAAATCCTTGGAATCTGTGAATACTGCCTTATAGGGCAAAAGTGATTCTGCAGATATGATTAAATTAAGGATTTTGAGATGGGGAGATTATTCTGTATTATCTGAATGGGCCTGATGTAATCACAGGGGTCCTTATATGAGGGATTCAGGAGACCAGGGTGGGAAGAAGGCAATGTGAAGTCAGAAGTAGATATTTGAGTGATGTGGCTATCAGCCAAGGAATGCCACAGTAGCCTCTAGCATTTGGATGAAGCAAGGGAAACTTCAGAAGGAATCAACTTTTCCAACACCTTGATTTTAGTCCCATAAGACTGATTTCATACTACCGATCCCCTGAACTGTAAGAGAATAAATTTGAGTTGTTTCAAGACATTAAGTTCGTAGTTATTTGTTGTAGCAGCACTAGGAAAGTAATATGCCAGGTGTATTAGTCAGCCAAAAGGGGTGTTGATGCAAAGTACCAGAAATCTTTTGGCTTTTTAAAAGGGTATTTATTTGGGGGTAAAGGCTTATAGTTACACGGCCCTAAAGAGTTCAGCTCAAGGTTAGTTCCTCACCAAAATCTGTTGACACGTGTTGAAGCAAGATGGTGGGTGACATACTCTTAAGGTTCTGTAGGTCCAGCTTCTTCCTATCTCAGTTGTAGGCTGGAGGGATTGTTTCTTTCAGGGCTCAGCTGTTCTGTTCTCTTCACAAGGTCAGCTGTAAACTTTCAGGCAAATTGCTCATCTCCCTTTCAGGGGCTACAGGATCAAAACTGACAATATCTCTCCTCTTCTGTGTCTATGGAGCTCTCTCTATTCCTCTGTATCTTTTATTGAGTGTCCATTTATATAGCCCACCAAGGGGGCAGGAACTCAACTCTGAGTTGCCCTAATGACGTGGTATAATCAAAGCCCTAATCTTAACATAATTTAATCAAAGACATCTCAGCTGAATCTAATACAATCAAAGGGTATCACCCAGAGGAATAGATTAGTTTACAAACATAATCAATATCTTTTTTTGGAATTCATAAATAATATCAAACTGCCACACCAGGTAATTGCAATTAAGGGAGAGAAGTGCAAGGGAGTTGAGATATGTGTAGCAGAAAGATTATAATGATGGTCCATGCAATCCAATCTAGGTAAAGAGGGAAGTTAGAACATGTGAGAACTGATGACTGGTGAAAGGGTGGTGTAGTCAGTGACTTTGGCATGAAATAATTTTTGGAATGTAGTTACAAAAGAGAATGAACTTGAAAAATAAAAACTGGTCATTAGAGTTATGACTTCTTTTTTTTTTTCCTGAGGAACTGGGGCTAGAGATTGAAACTGGGACCTTGTATGTGGAAAGCTGGTACTCAACCACTGAGCCACAACAGCTCCCCTGAGTTGGTTTATTAATTTGTTTGCTTTTGTTTTTTGTTTTTGTTTTCTAGGAGGTACAGGGGACTGAATCCGAGACCTCCCATGTGGAAAGCAGGAGCTCAATTGCTTAAGCCTCATCCACTCTCCAACTTTTTATTTTTATTTTTTTTAGTGTTAACAAGATAATACCTTTTCTTTTTTTTTTTTAAAACAATCTATTGAAGTTTATCATTCACACATGAACATACACAAACAACAAGTGTTCAGTAAACATTATGAACTTACAAAACAAGCATGCATAACATCATACAGGCTTCCCACACATCATCCCACCACAAATACTTTGCACTGTTGAGAAACATTGGTTAACAAATTATGAAAGAGCATTGTCAAAGTATTGCTTCTAACCATAGTCTATCTCTTACTCCCCTATATTTTTTTTTTAAGGATTTGTTTATTTATTTATTTATTTTCTTTTATCCATTTTTACACCCCACCCCCCGCCCGCCTTTTTGCTGTTTTTGTGTCCATTCGCTGGGCAGCTCTCTGTGTCCATTTCCTGCCCTCTCTTCTCATCCTTCTCCTCCTGTCTTCACTGGGATTCGATCCTTGGAACCTCCAATGTGGAAGAGAGACATCCTACCACCTACATCACCTTAGTTTCTGGTTTTTTTTGGCACATCTTGTCTTGGCTCTCCCTTGTGTCACTCTACTGTTACATCATCATCTTGCTGCATGGCTTGCGGGGCCTGATGATGCACCTGCACATGGGGCCTGATTGTGCACCCATGCGCGGGGCCTGGAGGGCTCACCTGCTTGGGCCTGGTGGCCCACGTGCCTTCTATATTTTTATTTTTTAAATTTTTACCAGGAGGTCCCAGGGATTGAACCCAAGTCCCTCCATATGGAAAACAGACACCCAACAACTTAAGCCACATCCGTCCCCTTACTGTGTCTCTAAAGGTTGACCAAAGATACCTAGAGTTATAGTCATTTCCCATACAGGATGGTCATATAATAAATCAGGCTTAGTTTATCACCAGCATTCTAAGAATCAGACCTAGGGAGAAAAACTAGGTCTGGGGACACAAGCATGGTTTCTAATATAGCAATGTTTAGCCTACCCTGATTATCACAAAATAAGGACAGTGAGAATATTTGCATCCAACTTTTTAAATTGAGATTTTGAAGGATATGTGCTTATAGTTCTAGGTTTGAATCATATGGGTGAAATGACATGTAGGACAAATCACTGGAAGTGATAACTGTCTTTGTTTTCCAGGTTTGCTATGACAAACACCATACAATTGGTTGGCTAAAACAACAGGGCTTTATTGTCTCATGGTTTGGGAGGCTAGAAGTCTAATATCAAGGTTTTGGCTGGACTTGCTTTCTCCTGGAATCTGTAACATTCCAGCAGTCCTCCCTTACATGGCACTCTCCCTCTCAGAGAAATCTTCTCCGGTTTCTTTTGATTTTGGCTTCTTCTGACTTTTGACTCATCTGGCTAACTGCAACTGAATTTCCATTGCTAATAAAGACTCCACATATGCAGATTAAGGCCCACCCTGATAGTGTTTGACCTCATCTAAATAGGATCTTTGAAAATCCTATTAAAAAATGAGTCCACACACTAACTAATAATAATATCTTCAAAAATTTTATTTAAAAATGGGTTCACAGCTGCAGGAAAGCAGTTTAAGACATGTTTTGTGAGGTACATGAGTCAATCTCCAATACTGATAATGTCAAAGAACTGATAGGCCATGGATATGTGAATCTTGTATGAGGAAATTGATATCATACATAATGATGACAGGAGTGGTGGGGGGAATTTCCAGGTAGCTGAGGTACTTGGTGGTCAAAAAAAATCCAAGTGTCACCAACACAAATTTCTAGCATAGTTACTCTCAAGTCATGCTGCTAGCTTTTGTGGAAAATCTGCACAGAAAAAAAAGAAATGAAACAAAGTGCCTAAAAATGAACTGAATGCATACCCAGAAAAAGAATGTGAATCGTTAAGAGTGAAATTAATGAAAGAGAGTTCTGCTAAATCAGAGCACTGACTACAGGGAAGCAACTTAAAAGGTTATAAAAATGCTGTGATTGTCTCAGAAAGACCTTACCTCTTGTGGAGGAAGAAGGTAAAAAGGAAGGGAGAGTTTCCCTTGGACTCTGGGTGAAGAAAGGTAAAAAGAAGCAAGAGAAGAAAATGTAGTATCCTGTAAGACAAAAGTGAACCAAATAAATAAAAACAAATCTTCCTCTGGGAAGCGGCTGTGGCTCAATTGGTTGGGTTCCCATTTACCATATGGGAGGCACTGGGTTCCTTTCCCATGGCCTCCTGGTGAAGGCAAGCCGGCCCCCATGGTGCGGTGAGCCACGATGACTCAACAAAGGGAGACAAGCAGACACAGAAAAACACAAAAAAGCAAATGGACACAGCAAGCACAAGCAGCAAGGGGGGGATAAGTAAGTAAATAAATATAAATCTTTAAAAACAAAAAAACAAACAAAAAAAATCTTCCTCCACCCTCACTCCAAAAGGCCATCCTTTAAAAAATATGGCACTTTGCTATACTAACAGAAGAAATTTCTCTTAAATTAGGAATATTGTAAACTATCCAAACCATCAAAGCTGATAATAAAATTCATAGAAGTAAATAGTCTACATCTAGGTATAAAGCTACTATGTCAAACTCATGAAAGCCCCCCAAAGCTCAATACAACACTCAGAACAAGTATGTTTAACTGTGAAGAAAAATGCCTCAACTCAGAAATTAAAAAACCAAAAAATAAATAGACAAGAAATGGATAGAAACAAAATGAAAGTTTATTGAAGCCAAGAAAAAAATGGAAGAAAAGACAAAATTATATCAGAAAAATATTAAAGTAAAATGTACAAAGGAAATGGTATATTTAAGTAAAAATTTAATTAGTGACATTGAAATAAGTAGAAAATAGTTAACACTATTAAAATCAGTAAAATAAATAAAATACATTAAAAATGTTGGAGAGAAAGTAGTTGAAATAAAAAATAGGCAAAGAAAGTTGAACATAGATGTAATTGATGCCCCTGAGGAGGTTTACAAAAAATAAAGAGAGAACTGCAGTTACAATTATAATTTAAGAAAACTCCCAAGAATTGAAAGAGGATCAGAACCTACATATTGAAAGGGACCACTTAGTAATTAGAAAAAAAAAAAATTATCCAGAGCAATTATATGTGAGGACTATCCTAGTGAATTTAAAAGTTCAGGAAAGGTGAAGTAGATGTGGCTCTGTGTATCATATGGGAGACCCCAGGTTCGATTCCTGGGGCCTCCTGGTGAAGGAAAGCTGGCCTGAGCTGCAGAGAGCTGAAGGCCTGCACCATGGAGAGCTGGCCCAGCAAGATGATGCAACAAAGCGAGACAGAGAGGAGAGACAGTGAGAGATGCAGCAGACTGGGGAGATGATGTAGGCTCGGGCGATTGAATGCCTCTCTCCCACAGTGGTGGTCCTGGGATTGGTTCCCAATGCCTCCTAAAAAAAAAAAAAAGAAAAGACACAGAAAGCACACAGCGAATGGACACAGAGAACAGACAGTGAGCACAAAGCAAAAAGGGGGGTTGGGTGGGGATAAATAAATAAATAAAAGAATTTTTTTAAAAAGTTAAGACAAGAAAATTTCAGGGCCTGCCTCCAGAGCAAGAGATCAAATAATTTTCAAGAGTAAGAGAATTAAGCTGGCATCAGAATTCCAACAGGAACATTAAAGCAAAGCAAAGAAACTCAGGAAAAGAAAACCAACGTGTTCTCTGCCTGTTAATGCTATAGAAAACAGTTTTAAGCATGTAAGAACCAGGAAACACTATACCCATGAGCCCCTTTAGGATATAAACTGATAAGACTCATCCAACTGAAAAATGGGGAAATATTAGCAAATCACTGATGATGAGCATTTAATATTTAACTATAGATTTTGATGAAAACAAAAGTGGGGTGAGGTTGGAAGAATTATGTATAAATATTACATGTACTAACAATGTAGAAATAATGAAACTAATAAAAATAGGGAAAAGAAAGGAAAAGAGAAAAGGAGAATAATTTTCTTGATTGCTCTTAAGGCAATATGTGAAAGATAGAGGATACCATTAAAATTAAAATACCAGAGAGTAAAGGGCTATTGGCATAAATGCAGTTAAAACACAAGTAACAAAAATATAATCGCTTCTTGGCCTTTTGGCTAAGATCAAATGTAGTAAAAATATATATAAACCTTCCTAAACATCAAAATAGAGTTAATAGGGAATGAGAAGTTAAGGCTTAAAATGTATAGGGCTCCTATTTGGAATGATGGAAATGTTTTGGTACTGGATGGTGGTGTTGGTAGCACAACATTGTGAATGCAATTAACAATACTGAAATACATACATGAATATGATTAAAAGGGGGAAATGTTAGATTGTATATAAGGTAACAATAAATTAAAAAATAAATCCATGGTACTACACTACACAAACGGTGAGCGTTTGTGTTAAACGATGGACTTTAATTAATAGTATAATTATAAAAATGCATTATCATTAATTGTAAGAAATATTCCACACCAATGCAAGGTGTTGGTGATGGGGTGGTGTATGGGAATCTTGTATTTTATGCATAACTGTTATGTAAACTCACAACTTCTCTAATAAAGAAAAAACAACAACTAATCAGCCCATATAAAACAAACAGACAAAAAGTATGGTAGAAAGGTTTCATCCTCTGACAGAGGAGTAAGGCTGCCCAGAGAGGAAAGAATAGAGGAGAGGTAATTTGTGGCAGGAAATGTTTGTGGGCTTGTACTTGGGGGCCTTGCGGTGACCAGTGAAAAGGAGCGAGGGAACCTGCAGATAGTGGAGAGTTTAAACCGGAGGGAATGGTCACTGATCTACATTCATCTAGTTCCAGAAACATATCTTGCATAACTTCCATGCCAGTCTATGCACTTAGCACCAGCGATAGCAACATAGATAAGACTTGGCCCCCACCTTGAAGGAGTTTATATTCTAGTGCCAACTGCCAGGAAATTTGGCCTGGCCACTTGAAGATGCTATAGAACAGGGAGCAGAAAGAGAAAAAAATAGGGTTAAAACATGAAAGACAAAGAAAATACATCACATAGACAAGACATAGCAAATATAACATAATACACATTGTAATTATAAAACAATAACTTGGCAAAGTTAAAACGAATCATATAATTATATCAATAAATATGAATTGGGTCAACTCATCTATTTAGAGGGAAAAGGTTGGCTCAAAAGCCAATCTCAACTATTCAAGATACACCTAAAATAAAGTGATTCAGAAAGGCTAAACAAGGATGAACCAAAGTATACCAGGCAAGCAAACCATAGAAATGGGTTGCAATCTTGATATCAAAATAGACTTCAAGCCAAAAAGCATTAAACAACAAATGGCACTTTTAGTGATAAAAACCACCATTTATGATGAAGATATAATAGTTATGAATATCTATGTACTCAATAAAACATAAACTTTCTTTTAAAAAGAGAACCTGCAGGAGTTGCCATGATAATGTAGAGAAACTGTTAAGAATAGAAGAATTTCATAAACACTTTAAAGTGTAAGACAGATTTCAGTATATATGTATAGAATCCTAAATGCTTTCATAAATTTAGCATACAAAATCTTATCAGCTTATAACTGTAAATATTCATGATTACATTTTGTACTTGATATATCAAATTAATTTATTTTTAGGACTCTAATAATTGTGTGTATACATCCTTTGAAAAGTTTCTTATTTGTCTGGCCCTTGCAGCAGCATAGAAAATGTTTATTAATCATCAAAATGAGGTACCTGATCTACATGTTGACTCTTGCCTCAAATAATTTAATTAAATTTAGTGGAAGACCTATTAATTAATCCTAGTTTTCACATATCATAAGACTCATACAGGAAAAGCTAAGGTAAACACATGTGTTGGCTTAAAAGTGAGGCAATGGCCAGTTTAGATTCACATTGCGCTTCAAGATACTGACACACACATTTTTAATAGCTCCTCTGACTCCTCCATCTATACAACCTTGAATCTGTGCAGTGATCCAAAATGACATTTCAAAGTCTTTTGCTCCACCAGTACCCTTCTCTCCATCACTTTTGATACTTACAAGAAATATTCTCACTCTGAGAACTATTTATCACCAGGCAGTCAAATGAATATAGAATCAGATCATTTAAATTGTGTACATGCTGAACAAAAGATAATCCATTTTAGGAATGGGAGAAGGAAAGAAAAAAGATCACTCCAATTCTGTTGAACATCCACTGCATCAAATTCTACATTTCCCTATTATATAAAATAATGTATTAGATATTTCTGAAGCCTCTTTCCTAGTCACATAGAAAAATTAATAATGCTTCTGAATGGCATTTTTTAAGGCAGAATTACCACAAGAGTCCTTTTTATTTATCTGTAGGGGATTTCTCATGAGCATTTCCAGAGTAGACTTCAGGATATGTGAAAAGGTTAAGTAGAAGCAGAGCTGGAATTGTATATTGACATCTGCATTGTTATTCTCTTTACATAACCCCACTCATGACAATTCTTTCAACAGGGAAAGATCATCAAACATCAGTTTATACTTTACTCAAGTTTTATGTGTTTGTTTTACTTAGTACCATCCTCCCCCCAACCCTGTTTTTTTTTTTTTCTCTCTCCAGCTCTGGCCAGTTTGTTTTCTTTTGCATTCTTTCTTCTCTCATCTCCTTTGCAGTTAGTCGACTTTCTGTAATGTGTCCCTAATCTTATTTCTCTCTCATTTAATCTATTGGTTTCGGAGCATGTGCTGTGCATTTGTTCTTCTGTACCTTTGTCTACTTAGTTTACTCAGTTACTTTGTTTACTTTGCTATTTTTGAGATTATGAATTCTGATGCTCTCTCAAATCTTACCTCCTTCATGAGGCTATCCCCAGCAAACACAGCCCAAAATTGCTCTTTTCCATTTGCCTTCTTAGTGTACTCATTTGCTACTTGTGTGGCTGCTTTGTTTTGTTCCTTGTTGCTTTTTATATGCATATTTTCTGTTTATTTTCTATTTATCCTCAGAAATGGGGCCACTCCACTTCAGCATATATCCCACTATTCTAATGTGTCTTCCAGAGGCACTGAAATTAAATCTTTAATATGTTATTCAACTTTTCAAAAATACCAGGTGATGGGAAGCATGGTCAGATCAGCAAAACTGATTAATCTGCCTACTTCCACCATTTATTTTTAATCCTATAAAGCAAACTATATTGTTGGGATAATATGTCCATGAATAAGCTTTTAAGTAAGCCCATTAATGGTCATGCTGGCAAGAATGTCAGGAAGTGAAGGTAATTCATATTCAAAGTAAATGTATATTCTAATGAGAAAACATTGCTGCTCCTTCTATGACTGAACACTCTACAGTGGTACAGTGGTGGTGGCTATTGATGGTAACTATGTATTTTTGACCCCATGCATCACTTCCATACTTGCCATCTGGGCTTGTTATTCAAGAGGCCATTGAAGAAGCCATGGGTTACTTCTAGAAATGGCTGAATTACATCTACAGAATAGACCATTTTAATCATTGAATTATTGAGTTCTTCCTTGTTAGAGATGGATTTTTGGTGAACCTTCATGTAGAACACATATCCTCAGATGTTAGACTCATTCTAAGAATACAACCCAATAATTTCCCCCAAAACCAATCTTGCTATCTTTTTTCTTCCATTCCTAAATAGCTGACCAACTGTTAGCTACTGAAGATCAAGACCACTGAAAATTAAACCATTCTTGGTACCACTCTGGCCCTGTAAATTATTATAGTTATTAAATCATCCAAGCTCTCTACCTAACACACAAACACACACACACATAGAGTGATACATAATGTAACTGATATCTTTGTAAAGTCATATCTGGAATATTAAAGGATGATATAGAGCAATAAATAATTTTGTGTTTACAAATAAACATTTTTGGGTAGCAGAGGTGGCTCAAACAGTTGAGCACCTGTTTCCCACATGAGAGGTTCCTAATTTGCTTCCCGGTGCCTCCTAAAAAAACAAAACAACAAGCAAAACAAACGAAAAAACCAACTCTGGGGAGCTGATGTGGCTCAGTGGTTGATCTCTGGCTTCCCATGTAGGAGGAGCCATGTTCAATTCCTGGTCCCAAGTACTTCAAAACAAAGAAACAAACAAGCATAAAACAAATACATGTTTTTATCTGCCCTTAAGTGATCCATATCCTATTAAAATTCTCCAGTTGGAGAGGAAGCTAGGAAGAGGAAATAATTTGTGGGCACATTTTGTTTCATTCCTTATTTTGTAGGGCTGTAATATGAAACAAACAGGCAAAGCTCTTGCTGCCTGGGCAGCTCTTCTGGATTCGTGGTGGCTGGCCTTCCAGAAGGCCACATCTAGAGAAGCAGTTGTAGCATTATTTGGCTCTTTCTCCTACTGCTTGTTGTGTTCTCAGTGAAGGATGTTTTATTTCCTTCTGATGGTCACACAACGTCCTGAAACTATCTGTTTTTGCTTCAAAGGCAGGATTTCTTTTTCTGTTGACATCTTTAGATATTAGAATCCATGATATTTGGTATGCTCCCTTGTGACCAAGATTGTAATTTTCCCACCTGCATAGAATATTTAAAAAATATTATTATGCAAAAATGAATAAATAAATATACAAATTCTTTATAATCTATTTGTCTAATAAATACACTTTAAAGCTGTATGCTAGCATTTATGGCAAAATTAATAATCTAGTAAAAGAGAGTAGAGAAAAGTATAAATAAATATCATACAAGGTAAAAAAGAAGTACAACATATTGTGGCACATGAACTAGGTTTATGGTCACGAGAACTGAGAGAAGAAACTAGTAGAAGTCTTTGTGAATAGCAGAATTGATAAGGAGATGAGTCAAATTTGAAAGGATAATAGAATTGCCATCTACTAAGAGAGAGTTAAGTTTGAAGAGTCACTTCATCCAAGATTATATATTGAGAACAAATAAGCAAACAAAAAGATGCTGATAATCATTAATCATTAGAGAAATGCAAATTAAAACCATATTGTGATACCATTGCAATGCAATTCTGACACTAAGTGGAGTTAGATCAGATTAAGGGTACATTCCTCCAAAAGATAGCCCTCATTTCATATACCAGCTGCAAGTTCAGGGGCTTCCCAGGGCTATCTTGACTTTTGACCAGCTAGCTATAAATTTGAGGGTTGCCACTACCCCTTCAAATGTGATAATTTGCTAGAAGAACTCACAGAACTCAGAAAAGTACTGTAGGGAGGAAGGGAGAGAAGGAGAGAGGAAGAGGGTTAGGCATGAATTTTAACTTCCCCTGTTCTAATTAGTAAGACTATAAGAAATGAAATTTGCTTGTGAAAGGTACTCCAAACTGCTTAATGTAGAATATATTATATATAAGCTATATTGTTGCGGCCTAACAGAAATAACCCAAACGGCACTCTTGGGAGCAAGGATGAACCAAGTTTTATTATATGCGGGCCCAGAGGAGAGTTAAATCTCCAAAAAAATCTTAGCCCCCTTTTCCGATTTTCATAAGTTTATATAGGTACACTAAGCAGGCAAATTCCTAAGCAAGCAGGCAGGCGGGGTTACAAAAGCAAAGAAGCTAAGTTAGTTTATATTTCTAAAATCGAAAGGCCATTAGGGAGGGAAAAGAGTCATTATCTATGTAGAGTTGTCAATTTCAATTCAAAGGGGCAGCTTGGGGTGCTTATATTCCTGACATGGATTCCAAGGAGAAAAAGGGAGGATGGAGGGGAGAGAGAGGCTAGGGACCCTGGGGAGTTTATTTTCTTGAAGCCCTGGGTTTCTGCTTTGGGCGGAGTTAGGGGGTCCCTGCGCTTCCCTTATCAATATGATCTATAAAAATTACTGGCGCCAAAGTTCAATGTGCCTAAATGTGAGAAAGAAAGAAAGAAAAGTGTCAGGTAATGCAAAATAGAAAGTAAATTGCAAAATCTTAAGCTTAATGATGAATTTATTGTTATTGATTCAGCCATAAACTTTAAATTTTATATGTTAACGTTGCCAATAGTCTTTTGGTTAAAAGTAAAGAATATAATAGTGCAGCCAACAAATCAGAATGACTGAGAAAAATATTTGAATTAATTTTGTAAAGACAACTTTCATTTCACCTATAAAAACCTAGTTATCAATCCTTCAAATGTGTATTTTGAATATGTTTTATAAAATATAAAGGATACACTTTACATTGGTTTAATATGGTTACTATTTTTGTTATCAATGATTTACATATAAGTCATATTTTTCTCTGGGAATAAAATTGAAAGAACTGACTTTAATTTGGTAGCAATTCATTACAGATTCTGCTTTTGTTGTGACAGGGTGACTTTGCTGGTTATATAAGCTTTTCACAGGGGTGAAAAATGACCCAAGTACCCAAGAATGAAGATGAGCCAATAATGAATGAGCTCACTAAATAGACCTGTTGTTTAAAAAGAGCTGTAATTTTACTAGAGTAATTATCTTTTTTTTTTTTTTTTTTTAATCAAAGGAAATAAGATAAATGTGGAATGGAGGATACAAAGATACCTATGAGCTCTGTGGGTTTTTATTGCTTACTCCTAAGTAATATTAATCTTTAAATTGTGTAATCACAATAGACCAGTGAGCATCCAAAATTTTATACGACAGTTCTATTATTTTGACCAAAATATATTTAATAGGGAATAGAAAATATATTTTCTACTTGTGTAATAACTAGTTTAGAATTGTTGTTTGATACTAAAAGTCATATCTCACCTTGCTTCATCCCATATGCTTTCCCCACCAGCCTGAGAGAATCTTGTACTTTTTCACATAGTGTGAAATTCCTTTCACTGGCATCATTCCTTTGAGTTCACCAATACTCAATGATTTTTATCTCCAAAAGGCTCTTGGAGAAATGCATATACTATTTTACCTAGAGTGTCCCCTAGCTGTTGTTGCTTAGTGTGTTTTCATGTATTCCTTCAGAAAAATAGCTAGTTGTCATCTTGGAATGTACAGAGATTTGAGTTTTGGGAGGAAGACAGATATTTTGTTAGGTGGGAGGTAGTTCCTAGGTATCAACCTTGGGAACAAAGGGTTGATCAAGGCTGGTGGGATGCCTCAGTGCAAACTCTGGTACTGAAGAAAATTCTAGAAAGAGAGGTGGGATCCCAGAATAAAAAGACTATTAGAGGGTCTGTGTTAGAAACCATTGAAAATATATAGATGTTGAAGTGAATACACTAACCCTTCAAAACAACATGTCAAAGATAAAATACAAATAAACAAAAACCAGCAACAGCCCATGACATTCATGGAAGAAATGTAAAAGCTGATATTTGATTTAATAAAAATTTGGTGCAGTTATTTTTCTGATTTCATTTTTAATAATCCATTCTTTTTGAAGGGATTAGAATTGTCCCCAATAAAGAATGCCATCTTCAATGCAGACAATTTAAATGTATTTCTCAAAGGAGAGTTGACTGATAAAACAACTGAACCTGCACAAAGAAAAGCTTTTCATCTGTACTTATTTAAATATATTAACTAAGAACTCCATTCAAATGGTCAGTTTATGATAATACCTAAAATATATTTTACATTAAATTACTCCTTAGTAAAAAGCAGTAGCTATTTTATGAAAAAATTAGTTGTTCTCCAAGAATTATGCCAAGGTTCTTTTATCATTGAGGCTGCTAATTAATTATATATTTCCTAAATGTTTTTTCATGGAAACGTCATATAAATATTTTTTAATGTAGCAGAAATCTATTGACTTTTGTATTTGTTCTCATAATCTAGCTAATTTTCTTTTTTAAAAAAAATTTATTGAAGGATATCAGTCATACACAAACATACATAAACAATAAGTGTATAGTAATAGTTGTAAACTTACAGTACAAACATACATAATATCATACAGGACTCTCATACCTCACCCTACCACCAATACATGCATTGTTGTGAAACATTTTTAACTAATGATTAAAGAGCATCCTAAAAATATTACTACTAACCAAAGTACTTTTCCCCCAATCCACCCTCTTATTATTATTATTTTTATGTCATTTATACATGAACATACATAAACAATAAGTGTATAGTAAAAGTTGTGAACTTACAAAGTAAACATGCACATGTACAGAATTCCCATACAACAGCCCTCTATCAACACACCACACTGTGGTAGAATAGTTGTTATAGATTTTGAGATAATATAATCAGACTATTACCAGGTCCATAGTGTATATCTGGCACACTTTTTCCATACTCTCCCTTTATCAACATGGTACATCTTTGGCATAGATGCATGAATATTACATTATTATTGTTAACCACAGTCCATAAGTCACTCCAGTTGTATTTTTCCCATACTTCTCCACATTCCCACCACCCTGCAATAGTGATGTACATCTGCTCTAGCTCACAAAGGACACTCTTGCATCTGTACCATCAACCACAACTCTCATCCATCTCTGGGTTTACTCTACTATTCAGTTCCGAAATTATTCTCTAGCTTTCTGTCAGTTGGCATTTACATCCCTAGACTACCCTTTTCAGCCACATTCCCACTTATAAACCAGCTATTACTTACTATAATGTGTTACTATTAACTCCACATTTCCACACTTTTGCAGAAAGTTAATGAAAACTTCTACATACATTAAACATCTCAGTCCTTCTCTTATCTCCTTTAAGAATCCACCACCTGTTACCAGGTCTTGAAGATATTTTCCTGCATTTTCTTCTAGAAGCTTTATGGTTCTTGCTTTTATATTTAGGCTTTTGATCCATTTTGAGTTAATTTTTGTATAAAGTGTGATATAGGGGACCTCTTTTCTTCTTTTGGCTATGGATATCCAGTTCTCTCAGCACCATTTGTTGAATGGACTGGGTGGGTTTGACAGGCTAGTTAAAAATCACTTGACCCTAGATGTGAGGGTCAAGTGATTTCTGGCTATTCAGGAACCTTTACCCTTCCAAATAAATTTGATAATTGTGTTTATCAAATTTATTTTTAAAATTCTGGTGTGTTGGAGGCAGCCAGAAAGAGGTGAAGCTAAAATGGCCGACTAACAACAAAGAACAAGCCTGATCCTATATTTAGCCTTCTTTGAGGAAGTAGCTCACCCTGTTCCCGCACCCGCGAAACCTTCCCGCCTTCCACAGATAGCAAACCCTCCCTAGCAACCGTGTCCAATCCCAGCCTGCCACATATGTCTTACACGTACTTCCCCTTTTTCATGATATATATGCCACCACCTCCCTCAAGGAAGCAGAAACAATAAAGAAGTAGCATGTAGAAAGTCTCTCCTGTGTGTGTCTGTGTCAATTGTGTCTACATCCCTCTCATTCCTTTGCTGGATAACTCAGAGTCTCAGTTGATTTGTCCCGCGGGCCGGGACACTGGTGGAATTTTTATCGGGATTGCATTGAATCTGTATATCAATTTGAGTACAATTGACTTCTTGATTATATTTAGTCTTCCAATCCATGAGCATGGAATATTCTTCCAATATTAGGTCTTTTTTTATTTCTTTTAACAATGAGTTGTAGTTCTCTGAATACAAGTGCTTTACATCATTGGTTAAGTTTATTCCTGAATATTTGGGTTTTATCTGTCATATTTTATTTTTACCACTCTTTTAATACTTTTAGTTACTTTTATTGATCTAAGCTTCATTTCTAGACTCTCTTCCAGGCCTCTTTCTTCTGTTTTTTTCTTTTCAGGCTGTAATACACCCTTTAGTATTTCCTGCAAAGCCGGTCTCTTGCTTACAAACTCTCAGTTTCTGTTTATCTGTGAATATTCTAAACTCGCCCTCATTTTTGGAAGACAATCTTGCCGAATATAAGATTCTTGCCTGGAAGTTTTTCTCTTGCAGGATCTTAAATATATCATACCACTGTCTTCTTGCCTCCATTGTTTCTGATGAGATATCGGTACTTAATCTTATTGGGTATCCCTTATATGTGATTCATTGCTTTTCTCTTGCTGCTCTCAGAATTCTTTCTTTGTCATTGGCATTTGACATTCTGCTTAGCATGTGGCTCGGAGTTGGTCTATTTAGATTTATTCAGATGGAAGTATGTCATGCTTCTTGGACACAGATATCTATGTCCTTTAATAGGGTTGGGAAATTTTCTACCATTATTTCTTTAGATATTCCTTCTGCTCCTTTTCCCTTCCCTTCTCCTTCTGGGACCCATGACATGTATGTTTGCACATCTATTGCTGTCATTTAGTTTCCTAAAACCTTGTTCAATTTTTTTCCATTCTTTTTTTATCTGTTCTTTTGTGAGTTCATTTTCAGAGGCCATTTCTTCAAGCTCACCAATCCTTTCTTCTGCCTCCTCAAATGTGCTATTATGTGATTCCAGTGTTTTTTTAATTTCATTTATTGCAACTTTCATGCCCATAAGATCTGCTATTTTTCTATGTATGCTTTTAAATTCTTCTTTGTGCTCATCCAATGTCTTCTTAATATCCTTAATCTCTTTAGCCATCTCATTGAATTTATTAAGGAGATTTGTTTGAATATCTATGATTAGTTGTCTCAACTCCTTTATGTCATCTGGAGGCTTATCTTGTTCCTTTAATTGGGCCATATCTTCCTGTTTCTTGGTGTGGATTGTAATTTTTTGTTGGTGTCTTGGCATCTGGCTTACTAGAGTATTTATTCTAGGTGTAGTTTCTCTTTAGTTTAGGGCTTTTTTGTCCTTTCTCCCTTGCTGGTTGTGTAGTAGGAGCCAAGGATCTAGTTGGTGCTGTAAGCTGTGGAGGCTCAAGCTGCCCTCATTGCAGATGAAGCTTCTCTCAACTTTCTCCTTTGCCAGGGGTCGGGACAGAGCCACAGCCATGTGTAATAATCTAAGTCATGCAGTCCTAGACTGTAGTTGCCCAGAGATGAAGCATCATGCCCCTTCCTCCCCTACCTGGGGCAGGGATGGAGCTGCAGTTGTGGGCAGCAATATATGCAGTGTCAGTCCAAAATGACAGCAGTTGTCCCAGTAGACTTCTGACTATTCAGTCTGTGCCAGCCAAATGTACCTTCAGTTACCTGGAGGGGCTAGTGCAGTGTCCGCCAGATTCCCCCCTGCTAAAGGTGGGGCTGAAGCCTGGGCTAGGGCTGTAGGCCTATCTGTATGAAAGAAACCAGTCCTTACAGTCACTGTGATTTTCAGTTAGCTGGGCTTCCCCTCATACTGGGGGCAGAGTCAAAATGGTAGCTACCAGCCTTTTTCCGACTTTGACTTGGACAGGTTCAAACTTCAGCTGTTCTTAGGGTTATACTTTAGCCAGCTGAATTTACTAATAAGTAGCTGAAATCGGTGGCCAACTGTCTCTTCCTCCCCTGTTTTTGGGAAATGGAGCTTCCAATTCCAGCCACAGAATAGCTCTTGAGGTGGCTTGCCTGACCAATGTAGGATGATCACTGGCCTCCGTGGCATGGCCTGTATTTTCCCGGAGAGGCTGGCACAGGTCCTCCTTGCCAGAGGTGGGACTGGGGCTTATGCTAGAAGTGCAATCTGATCTGGATTGAAAGAAGCCAGTCCCTACTATCCCTGTGATTTTTCAGTCCACCCTGTTTCCCCTTGTGCCAGGGGTGGAGTTAAAGTAGTGGCTACTGACCTCTTTCTGACTTGGACAGGTTCAAACTTTAGCTATTCTTAGGAATATACTTTAGCCCGCTGAATTTACTAATCAGTAGCTTAAGTTGGTGCTGAACCGTCTCTTCCTTCCCCTGTTTTTAGGGAGTGGAGCTTCCAATTCCAGCTGTGGAATAGCTCTGAGGTGGCTCATGCTGCCAGTGAAGGATGGGCACTGGCCTCCAGGGAGTGGAGTGCTCTACTTAGGCATCTTCTCTGCAGTTGGGCAGTCTCCTCCGTCCATTCTTTCAAGGATGTTGCAGGACACTCTTCTGGTCTCCTGGAGCCTCCAAAGAGGTGCTTTAGATAGCTCTGGGTGATTACTAATTGTCCTGAAGCACGAGCTGACTTTAGGAACTCCTTACTCTGTCGCCATCTTGCTGGTTGTTTAGCTAATATTTTTTGTGGGAAAATATTGGTTTTATCTGGACTTTTTCCTGCATCTAAAGTATGCTTACCCTTCATATGAAGAGAATATAAATCAGGCTTGCAAACTTTCAGAACAGAATTTTATCTTTCCTATATCAGTTCATGATTTCTTCTTTAAATGACATTAAAACATAGCACTTCAAAAACTTGTCAAATAATTCAATCATGAATTAACTATAATCCTGCAGTTGTCAAAGTTCCTTAAATTCTTAATATTTAGCAAAAGTTACTAACTTTTAATGGCCTTTTTTCTGTTATGCTTTTCAAAAAATTTTACTCAACAGTTACCTTGTGCTTATGATGCATCAGGTATTATTCTAAGTATAACTATTAAACCCAGTTTGCAAATTAAAAATGGAAGCACAGAGAGATTAAGAAACCAGTCTAAGGCTACTCAGTAAGTGATAAAGCTAATCTAATTTAAGAGTGTGTGAGATTAAACCATGACTTTACGATATATTAAGAATGATCAACAGTAAATTATATATATTATATATATATAATAAAATACATATTATATAAATATATAAATATATATATATAATATCTCAGATTCCCAGAAGATGGCCTTCATTGAGAAAGGCCCTATGTGTTTATTACCCACTTTTATAGATAATCAATATATAGAACTTATATTTGAACAATATTTCCATGTCTTTTTAAATCCATAATTGGAGAAATTATTCAACTTTATCAAATTACATTTATGAAATGGTCAAAAATGTTTATCTGCATATGCTTTTTATAAAACACTGAAAGCTAAGAACCCAAGATCTTTTCAATTTTGTTTTGGCTGACAGGACACTTAGAGATAAATACAATAATTAGCATCTGTAATTAACTGGCCTTGTTTCATAAATTCCAGAATTATTTAAAATGGCACTGCTGAGCTTGTTAAAAAATATTTCATAATGGGTTCCACTTTATAAATGGCTTTAAAGAATTTTTGGAACTAGTAAAAATTACATTCGAAACCATTTTAAAGATTGTATTGGTATTTTTAGTGATTTTATATATATCTCTGGCAATTTAACAAGCCACATTGGAGTTGTATAAAATCTTTGAGTAATTTTCTCCATTATTTTTATAAAGAACAATTTTCTGGTTATCACTTAGGGGAAGTATGGAGCTGAGCGGGATTAAATGCTTCTTAAAAGTACCTGATATCCAAGAGCACTGACAACAAGCTTAGTCACAGATGGAAATTGGAGAGAAGAATAGTTTTGTTTGTTTCTGTGCAGTTTGAATTTTTAAAATTTTGGTGGGACTCTTAAATAGTTGCTTAAGAAATACTGATGGATGCCTACTCTGCTAGATGTTGAAGATATATAGCTAATTACAACAAATATAGAGGACACAGTCTGGGATTTAAGCCCCCACTCACTTTGTTGGAGGGCTCTCTGAATAGCATTTTCGATTACTAGTTCTAATGCTAATTTATATATGTAAAGAAAAAAAAATTCCTGCAGGAAAAAAATGGGGAAATGGTAAATTAAATCAAAGTTTAACATTTGCCTTTTTCCTTTTCTCTTTTTCCTTTTCTTTTTTTTAACAGAAAGATCTGTCATAGGCTATATGTTGCTATGCACTGTGGATTTCCAAGAGTGGCATGTCATATAATGTTCCTCAAACTACTTTTTTTTTTTTGCTAAAAATCCGTTCTTTCTCTCTTTCTCTCTTTGTGTGTTTTTGTGGAGGGATAGTTGACATTTCAACTAATTGATCAAACTCTAGAGGAAAACTGTTGAAGTCATTTTTTTTTTAGAGTTTCTTATAAAGATTCATGGGTCATTGTTACAGAAAACTAGATAGTTTCTGTGGAAATTCCCAAGTGGATTTAGGATTTACAATTAATCTGGAAAGCTAAAGTGTGAACACATTGAAAGGTAATGTGTTAGCCCACAGGGTAGGAATATGTTTTTTTGTTCCCAATGCTGAATATGAAGCCTGATTCTTTCTTTTAGAGGTACATGTGAAAGCACTTCAATTACATCTCTCCAATTCACACTTATTGGACATGATGGGACATTCTACTCAAGGAAGAAAGAAATAAACCAGAGGGAATAAAGACGGGACAATTTCTAGAACTGACTATTGTAAAACAGAAAATAGAAAACATATCACTCTGAAAATGTATACCAGATTTTCTCTGAGTTTGATTATATATTAGAATTAACATCTGGAAAGGACAATAGAAATAAAATAGCTCAAACTATTTAATAATGTTAATGTTGGTTACCTTTATGATCTTGCTATTTTCTAGGTCCTGTATTCAGCAATATATATATATGAAATATTCAAAATAATACTATGTGATGAGTACTATTATTATCATCTATATTACTGGTGAGGAAACTGATACACATTTTGAGCAGTTTTCCAAACTATGTACTATACCAGGTGGAGAATGATCTTCAAGAATTTGCAGAACAATCATCTCAAGTGGAACAACAAATAAATTTATAGGTTCTGAGGGAGACCTGACACACACTCTTCGTTCCCTTATTCTCAGCAAAGAAAGGGACCTTGGCAGTAAGTTTTTGGTGAATTTCACCCAAGAGGAATGTGGCATATGGTAGCCCAATAATGCCAGTTGAAAAGCAGGCTGTCTGAATTGTGTGCATTCATTCAAGGTCCCTGCTAAGTCATTATAAAGCATTTGTTTCTTGCTGATTCATGTGAGGAAAAATTATGAAGTTAACCTGTACCTGGGCCTGTAAAAACAATGTAGATGGGGACTTTAGATTAGATTCAGTTAAGGGACCTTTTAGATCACTTTCAATTAGATCACTTTAGGGATTTTGATTGGATTAGCTCAGTGAGGTGTGACTCAGATTGAGTCTCCACCCTCTTGCTGGGTCTTATATAAACTGAGAACACATACAGAGAAAGAAGAAACACAATGAATAGGAACTTTACCATTTTAACCCTGCCATGTGAAAGAGAGGACTCCAGGTTCACCTGCAGCTGCAGAAAGATAGAGAAGCCCCAAGAGGCTCAAGGAAATGAGGTCCAGGGAGAAATGCCTGATTGCTCACAGCTGAGCTCAAGGAGAAAGTAGAGTGAGACTGGCAGATCCACCATCTTGTCTTGCAAGATGGTAGGATTCCAGGATCTACCAGCAGATTACCTTTGCTGAGAAAACATCTCTGATGGTGCGTTGATTTGGACATTTCATGGCCTTGGAACTGGAGGCTTTTACCTCAAATAAATTCTCTTTATAAAGGCCAACACATGTCTGGTATTTTTGTATTAGCAAACTTTGGCAAACTAAAACAGTATAAATAATAAGTCAATAAAGGAGATAAAATAGAATCAGAAAGAATGCTCAAATAAACCCAGAGAAGACAGAAAAAAAGGAAAAAAAGAAATGAAGGAACAAAAGGAAAAATTGAAAACAGCTAGCAAAATGGTAGATTTTTAAACTGAAAGTGTAAATAATCACTTTAAATGTGTATTGTCTAAACTTATGAGATACAGACAGAGAGAATGAGGGCAAAAATAAAGAAGTAATGGGCAAAAGCTTCCCATATGTGCTGAATGACATAAATGTACAGACATAAGAAGTTCGGTGAATATAAAACAGGGTATCCTTAAAAATAAAATCCTGATTGGTCACTTATAATTAAACTGCTGAAATCAAAAGGTAAAGAGAAAATTTTAAAGACAGCCAGAGAAAAAGAAAACATTGTATAAAAGGGAACAATAATATAAATGTCCATGTATGTGTTATCAGAAATCATTGAGGCCAGGAGACTGTGGAATGGTCTTTACATTTTTGGAAGAGAAAGAAAAGACAACCTAGAATTCTATATTTGGTGAAAATATCTCAAAACTTAAGTGGAAATGAATATATTTTTAGAAAAAAAAAAACTAAAAAAATTCATCATCAGCAGATCTAAACTACAAATAATACTAAAGGCAGAAGAAATTCCTGATTATCATAATCAGTTACTTTAAATGTAAATGGATTAAACTCTGCAGTCAAAATGCAGAAATTGGCAGAATGGATAAAGAAGAATGACAAACTATTTTCTGTTTACAAGAGACTGAACTCAAATTCAAAGATATAAGTAGGTTGAAAGTGAAGGATGTAAAAAATATATACCATCCAAAAAGTAACCAAGAGGAGGTTTGGGTGGCTATACTGATATCAGATAAAATAGTCTTTAAGTTAAAAACTGTTCCAAGGGACAAAGAACATCATTATATACTGATAAAGGGGTCAATTCAAGAAGATATAAAATGTTATATATAGATATACACCTATTTGTATAGTCTCAATATATATGAAATAGATATTGACAGATATATGTTGAGAATGTGGGAGTTCTACATTAGTACTAGGAGATTTCAATACACCTATTTTCAATAATGGAAAGAACGTCCAAACTGAAGATCAATAAGGAAATAGAAGACTTGAATGATACTCTAAACCAGATAACCCTAACAGACACATATATATCAGCTCATGCAAGAGCAGCAGAATAAACATTATTCTCTAGTGCACATGTATCATTCTCCAGGACAAATCATATGTTAAGTCACAAAACAAGTCTCAATAAATTTTTAAAAAATTGATATCATACAATATATCTTCTCAGGCCAAAATGGAATGAAGCTAAAATCAATAACAGAGAAATGGAAAACTAACAAATATATGGAAATTAAACAACATACTCTTAAACAATCACTGGGTCAAAGAAGAAATTACAAAGGAAATTAGGAAATATCTTGAGGTGAATGAAAATGAAAACAAAATATACCAACACTTAGAGAATGAACCAAAGGTATGCTGAGAGGAACATTTAGTGTTGTAAATGCTTACAATAAAAAAGAGGAAATATATCATATCAGAGACCTAACCTAAAACTAGATGATCTAGAAAAAGAAATACAAATTAAACCCAAAGCAAGCAAAAGATAGGAAATAACAAAGATTTGAGTGTAGATAAGTTAAATAAAGAATTTTAAAAAGCAAACAAACAGTGGAGACAATCAACAAAACCAAAGGTTTGTTCTTTAAAAAACATCAATAAAATTGGCAAACCGTTAGCTAGACTGACAAAGAAAAAAAAAAAAGAACACAACTAAAATCAGAAATGAACAGGAGGACATTACTACCACCTCCACAGAAATACAAAGGACTATAAGAGGATACTATGAAAAATTGTTATTGTGGTTTAAAACTGTATGTACCCTAAAAAAACATGTTCTTAAATCTAGTCGATACCTGTGGGTGTAAACCCATTGTACATAGTACCTTTTGATGAGGTTATTTCAGTTAAGGTGTGTCCCATCTCAATTGGCATGGGTCTTAATCCTATTACTGGAGTCTTTTATAAGAGAATGAAATTCAGACAGAGAGAGAGAAAGCCATGGAAGCAAGAGGTTGAAATCAATTCACCTAGGAAGAGATGGGAAAAACCAGCAGACACTGCCATGTGCCTTACCATATAACAGAGGATCCAAGGATCATCAGCAGCCAGTCTTCAGAAAACTGCAGTCTCGATTATGCCTTGATTTGGACATATTCCTAGCCCCCAAACCATGAGCAAATAAATTCCCATTGTTTAACCTGACCCATTTCATAGTATTTTCTTTGAGCAACCTAGGAAGCTAAAACAACTGTACACCAACAAATTAGATAACAGATGAAATGGACAAATTCCTAGAAACTCACAAACTACCTACCCTGACACAAGAAGAAGTAGAATATCTCAACAACCAAAAAACTAGTAAAGAGAAAAATAAAAAACCTCCCAACAAAGAAAAGCCCAAGACAAGATGGCTTCACAGGGGTATTTACCAAACATTCCAAGAAGAATAATTACTAATACCGCTAAAAATCTTCCCCAAATTTAAAGATGAGGGAACATTCCGTAACTCAGTACAAAAAGCCAACATCAACCTCATACCACATCCAGATAAAAATTCCACAAGAAAAGAAAACTAGAGCCCAATATCCCTTAGGAATACAGAAGAAATACCTCAGTAAAATACTGGAAAAATGAATCCAATGGCACAATCAAAGAATTATACACCATGATCAAGTGAGATTTAAGCGAGGTATTCAAGGGTGACTCAACATAACAAAATCATGAAAATCCTAAACAAAATTACTATGGCTAATAAATGAATTCAGAAAAATGGTGGGAACAATGTTGGTTGTATTTCTATACAACAAAATCAGTATGTTTCTATATACTAAAAGGAAGCATCTGAAGAAGAAATCAAGAAAAAATTCCATTTACAATAAGCAACTAAAAGAACCAAATATCTAGGAATAAATCTATTCAAGAATGTAAAAGAGTGGTACACAGAAAACTAAAAGAAATCAAGGAAAACCTAAGTAAATGGAAGGACAGTCCATGTTCATGGATTTGAAGACTAAATATTGTTAAGAAGTCAAGTCTACCCAAACTGGTTTATAGATTCAACACAATATGAATCAAAATTCCATCAACCTTCTTAGCATAAATGGAAAAAAAGTCAGTCATCAAATTTATATGGAACATTAAGGGACCCAGGATTGCCAAAACCATCATGAAATACAAGAATCATATTGGAGGACTCACACTTTCTTATCTTAAAACTTATTACAAAGCCACAGTAATCAAAATAACACAGTATTGGCACAAGGAAGACATATAGACTAATGGAATTGAATAGAAAGTTCAGAAATCAACTCCCACACTATGGCCAACTGATTTTTGACAAGGATGCCAAGTCCACTCAATTGGGAAAATTAGTTTTATCAAGTGGTGCTGGGAAATGGTGATGTCCATATACAAAAGAATTTACATGAACCCCTATCACAAACCATTTGCAAAAATAAACTCAAAATGGATGAAATTTCTAAATATAATAACCTGGAGTATAAAACTCCTAGAAGAAAACACAGGAAAGCATTTTCAGGACCTTATGTTATGCAATGGTTTCTTAGATTTTACATCTAAAGCACAACCAACAACAACAAAAAAATAAATAATAGGACCTCATCAAAATTAAAAACAGTTGTGCATCAATGAATTTTATTATGAAAGTTAAAAGACAACCTATTTGATGGGAGAAAATCTTTGGAAACCACATATCTGTTGGGAGTTTAATATCCAGAATATATAAAGAAATCCTACAATTCAACACTTAAAAGACAAATAACCCAACTAAAAATGGGCAAAAGGCTTAAATAGACATTTCTGCAAAGATTTACAAGTGGCCAAAAAGCACATGAAAAATTGCTCAGTATCATTAGATATTAGGGAAATGCAAATCAAAACTACAATGAGATACCATTTCACCTCCATTCAAATGGCTACTATTAAATTCCAGAAAATTACAAGTGGAATGTGGAGAAATATGAACACTCATTAATTTTTGGTGGGAAGGTAAACTGGTGCAGCTGCAGTTTGGTAGTTCCTCAGAAAGTTAAGTATAGAATTATCACAGCAATCCCACTTCTAGATATATACCCAAAAGATTTGAAAGCATGAAATCAAACAGATATTTGCACATCCATGTGCATAGCAGCATTATTCACAATTGCCAGAAGTTGGAAGCAAACCAGGTGCTTATCAACTGATGAACATATAAATAAAATGTGGTATTCACATGCAGTGGAATATTATTCAGCATTAAAAAGGAATGAAGTTTTGATATATGTAGCACAGTTGATGAAACTTGAAGACATCATGTTGAGTGAAATAAGCCAGGCATAAGAGGACAAATGTATGCCTCACTGTTATGAAATAATTAGAATAAGAAAATTCATAGAGCCAGGAAATAAAGTATAGTTTTCAGGGGTGGGAGTAGGGAGTGGTGAGTAAATACTTAAATTGCACAGTTTCTTTTTGGGCTGATGGGAAGATTTTGCTAATAGATCATTGTGATGGTAGCACAACATTGTGAGCGTAATTAACAGCACTGACATGCATTTGAATGTAGTTAACAGGAAATTTGAGGTTGTTTACTAGAATAAAAATTAAAACAACAACAACAACATAAGTCTATACAATCAAACAATGAACTCTATTGTAAATGATGGACTATAGTTAATAATACAGTTATTTGAATTTTCTTTCATGAATTGTAACAAACTGTACGGCACTAATGCAAGGTGTTAATAATAGTGTGGTATATGGTAACTGTATTTTTAAAATGATTTTTCTGTAAACTACAACTTCTCTAATAAAAACAAATAAGTAATCAATAAAATTTAAAAAATTTAGTTGCAGTATCCAATTAATATATGATTCTATAGAATGTGTGGTAAAAAATCCAGAAATACACGATGCAGTAATACAAATTAATACTTAAGTTATCCTTGGAAGTAAATGTTATATCTTGATTATAATACTACTTCCTTTTGAGCAACTTATGTTCCATGAGTTGGGTCATTATTTAAGCTTCATGATAACTTTGTGGTTTAGAACAACCAAATATCAAATATAGCAGTTTTCTAGAGGATAGTACTCACTGATGTGGGAGATTGAGTTATTTACCTCAGGAAACACACACACACACACACACACACAAATGTTTTTAATCTTAATCCCAATCCTGTGGATGGGGATTTTTGAAGTTATTTTTTCGTTTAGTTGTGGCCCACTGGATCTGGATGGGTCATAAACCTATAACTAAAGGCCTTATAAAAAGAAAGCCACGGGGAGAAATCAGAAGCCATGAATCAGTGGAACTGTAAGAAAAATGAGAGAATATTGCCATGTGATAGGAAAACCTAGGAACCCAAGGATTGCTGGCCAGCCAGGAATGCTTCAGACTAATAAATTCTTGTTGGGAAGCCAACCCATTTTTGTGATATTTTTGTTAGCAGCCTGGAAAACTGAGATAACCACTAAGATGTGAAAGCAAACAGCGTGATGTAATCAAGGCTTGCCCTTGGTTTTCTGTAAATCACATTGATTAATTAGCTGTATTATTTCCCAAACAACAAGAGACCACCCTTCAGTTTTCATCAAACTTCTGTAAGTAAGAATCATTACTATAGGGTGTCTTGTTGACATTAGGATGGTACTCACATATTGAACACTTGAGGTTTTTAACATGTTAAAAATCTTTGATTTCATCCCTTACAATGAAAAGGACTTTCATGAAAGGACTTTGATTATCACTTAGTATATTTTATATTTTCATATTGAGGGTATAAGGATATAAAAAAATCTATGATTCTGAAGGACACTTTTAAAATATTCTTGTATATATTTCCCCGAATGGCATGCTTTGGTGCATTGGTTAATTATGGTTCACCAAATTAATTTTAATACCGACTCCAATTTTCTAGTTGCTAAGTTTTCTAATCCAAATTCAGTCTTTATGAATGTCAGGAACACAAACTTCTAACAACTGCTTAAAGTCTGAATACATGTAAGTGGCTTTGTTAAAGTTTAAAAATCAAGGTAAAATTTAATTCTAGCTAGAAATTGTAGTCATTGAGGATGCATTCAAGAAGTACTTCATGCATTTTAATGACTGCCAAAGGTAAGAGGATAAATACAATATTAATTTTATAAGTTTTTTATGCTTGAGTAAATGTAAAAATTTGTAATTATATTTACAGGGCTTGGCTGTGTTGGAAGATTAGGGCTAATTACATTCATGCCTGTTGGGAAAAAGCCTGTAGAAATTATGCAAGTTTTGTATGTTAACAAAACTGTAATATTAGGAAATCCAATCAAATGTTAATTGATTACATGGAAAAGTGCTATCTATGAATGTACTACAGCAAGAGAATCTATATATTTGAAAATATTTTCATTTTTCTCCCTATTATAATTTACTCTGTCATACATAAAATTTGGCACAATTAGGCATTTATATCAGGCATATAATTATGATTTAAATATTATTTATGAGATCTGAATAGATAAAATATTAAACTCTGAGACTTAATTCTAAGTCTTTACATAGGGCATATTATTATTATTTGCATTATGAATTATGAGTTAGATGGTATTTTTAAAATAATTTTTTCCTTTATTTTTAAAGGAAATTTATATTACATACATGTTATGTCAAAAATCTAGGGGATTCCCATATACCCCATCCTGGCCCCCTCCCACATTTTCCCTCATTAACAACATCCTTCTTTAGTGTGGTACATTTGTTACAATTGATGAACACGTGTTGAAGAATTGCTACTAACCATGGTCTATAGTTTACATTATATTTTACACTTTGCACTGCACAGTTTTATAGGTTTTGACAAAATATAAAATGGCTGGTATCCGTCATTGTAATATCATGCAGAATGATTCCAATGTCTCAAAAGTGCCCCATGTTACACTTATTCTTCCCTTTTCCTCCCCTCAGAACCTCTGTTGACCACTGTCTCTATATCAATGTTACAAGTTCTTCCATTACTAGAATAACAAGTCTACTTCAGTCTATAGTTGCATTCCTCCTTTATATTTGTTTGTTCCTCTATCTTGAGGATTTGGGGATGGTGATGCCCAATCTGCTTCTGATTGAGAGGGTGCTTAGATCCCATGGGGCAGATGGATGGAATTGTCTTGCTTGCAGTTGAAGATACTCTCTGCTTCTTGTGTTGGGAGTTGTCCATCATCATCCTTTTGTTAGTTGTCCTAGGTGAATCAGATGAACTGGAGAGTAGGTGTTGGCTGTAACTCTGCTGAGATTCAGGGCTCACCTGGCATATGAATTTCTAATATTGTTAGTACAAAGAACAACTAGTCTTTTCTAAAAACATTATATAAAAATATTAATTGATGTAATATTTTTTTCAATGGTTGCATTTATATATGTAACAAGTTCAACAATTAGGATAATCAACTTAATAAAAAATTAAGAAACATCAATTTTCTGATTATTACTCCTTTTTAAAGACTTTGAACCATGTAGAACAGATTTAAATATATATTTAAAAAGTAATTAAATGATAAAAATATTCAAAAGGTCTCATTCAGTCCTGCCTACTCTCTATTCTTTTATAAGCGCATGACTGCTATCTGTTGAAGACTCATTTAACTATTGGCTCATATGTGTAATATTACTCTGTTTTGATTTATCCTGAATATAAACAGGACAAAATCTTCTAAATATTTGTGGTGCTATGTTTGTGAGTAATCAATAATATATACATGGTGTTGATTCTTTGAAAAAACATTTTAAGTGTCACCTTATATGCAAGGGACTTTTATAGGTATAGAGTGGAAACTGAAAGAAAGTCACCTGGAGCTACTTTGCCTTGGAATTCTAAAAATAAAATGCAGATGAGGTCATTTTTAAAGAACTGTGAAAATCTTGTGCAATATAAATGCTTGGTTTATTAATATATAGGTGGAGCCATATCTTTTGCATTTTTCTTTTAAAATTCAAATATTCATGTGTTTTTCTTCCTATTAAACTGAAAAGAGGCGCTTTATGGTTAGGTGGTTCACACTTGTTCATTATATTTATAATATCTTCCTGTGAATATCCAAAGAGTAGAATTACTAGAGATGCGGTTTTTAAATTTTCTATTCTCTGGTTCATAAAGTAATTATATATATGACTTTAATATTTCTGGATATAATTTAGGAGTTTACACATAGTCAAGTGCTACCAAGATTACAATAATGTTTAATTTTGGAATAAATTCCTAAAATGTATATCTGGTTCCATCGACCAGTAGTAGTTTTATATAGATACCTGCTTGTTTTGTTTTAAATTTACTTATAGATGAAAACTAGTAGCAGATGATGGGACTCTGATGATAGTAGTTGATCACTCCTAGCTAATGACTCACTGGCTTGATTTAAGGACTAAAAGGGGAATTTTTTTTACGAACATTTTAATGTGCTTGAATATGATCTACCTCTTTTATTGGTAAACAAGTATTAGTGAGCTGGCTTGGAGATATATGTGATAAAGGGATATTAGTGGACAACATGCACTTTTTTTTTTTTAATTATGGGTAAAAATCAAAATTCTCACAATACATACAAACATTTGCAAAATGATATATAAATATATATGCATATATGTGTATTTGCTTACAAAAATGTTGTTTATATATATATATATATACATATATTTTAAGAGGTGCTTAGATTACCCCAAATATTACACGGAACCCACTGGGATTCCCATGTTGCCCACCTCCCACACCTCCCATCACATCCCACACAAACATCTCCCACAGTGTGGCCCACCACCCTCAATGAACTTACACATCCTGGAGCCTTGCCACCAACCATAGACCACAGTTCACACTGTAGACCACACTCTCTCCCACTCAGTTCTGAGTGGTGTGTGCTGATTTAAAATGGCCTACATCCGTTGCACTTTTAAAAACTGAAATTGGCAAGTTTCCTTGCTCAAAGGAATTGAATTGCTAGAACCAGCAGATTCCACTCCCTTTTGGTTCTATGGTTTCTTGGCTTCCCAGTGCACCACCAGCCAGCCTAGGGTGTGGCTCAGGTGGTGTATACTTTCTCAACTAATACTCTTAAGAAACTGGCAATTTCCCATGTTTAAGTGATCTCTATACACAATCTATGCTATAATACACTCAATTTGCTTATTATATACAATCGCTATATTCCTTAAAATACAATGCAAAACATTTCAGACATAAAGTTATTTTACCATTTCATACTTATTTTTAGGTATTTTAAAATATTTTATGAAGTGGTTAGAAAGTTCAAAACTGCAGGTGAAAAAGGCTTATAGAAAGAATAATGGCTAATTTACAGATTTTCCTCAAATTCCGTCACCTCTCACTTCACTCTAAAGGAGATTGATTACCAGTTTCTTAATGGCAGACATCAAGGAATACATGAAGTAGGAAATGTGAATATTTGGCTTCTCCTTAGCTGGTCTCCTGCCTTCCAGTCAGATTACAGTGGAACATTATTTGTCTTCATTATAACACAACCTGCAAAATGAATACTTCTGTCTGACTTAGTTTTCATATGGAACTATTTTAGAATTTTGAGATAAATCAAGCTGATTCCCCATTTTGCAATACTAATTCAGTGAATTGTTTAATTGTAGTTATAACACAGTGTATTTACACTAAAGTCTGAGGAAACTGAGTGGCTGTCAAGGGTTCATAACATGTTTGATGCAGCAAATCCAAGGGCTCAGAGGGCCTTTAGTTTAAATTAGATTTCAGTAGATGGTATTTCACAGCAATTTTAGATTAAGTACTAGAGTTGATTGTACTTGAGTCTGAGAGATTATGAGGACATTCATTCACATAAAATCCAATCAAGACTTGACATTTTTATCCCATGAATATTTAAGATAGTTAAAACATTGTATTTTGTAATTATATAAAAATACAGGAAATAGAGAAAATTATAAGTAAATGTATCAATCCAAAATTGCACCACCTAGAAATAAATATTAACATTTGGTAACCATAATTCTAGACATCTTTCTCTGTATATACACAGATAGACAGAAGCAGTTTAAATAATTTGCTGTAATTGTTTTACCAAAATATAAAATTTTGTTTATCAGCATGTAAATGAAGAAAGAGCAACTGAAAGTAAGCTTAATAAATTTGTTGCCTTTGGATAATTTTTTTCCTTCAAATAAATTCTATTAATATAAAAATATCTTAGTTATAGTAAAAATATATGAGACATATTAGTAGATTGAGGTCATTAAATTTATTTTCATTAATTATAATTAAATAATGTTTCAGTTTGTGGCTTCTATCTATTGTCACCTGGTATGACATGAAAGAAATTTAGTACATATTTACCTCTACTTGCTTTATGTCCCAACCTTCTGATCACTGTCCATCATATATCTACTCCTCAGGATTTATACTGTTTACATGTTGTTTGCAATCTTAATTTGTGCATTTGTTTTTCAAAGCATTTTAACCTTTTTTTCTATTGACATTTCTGGATTCTGAATTTTCATTCATCTCTTAGTTAACCATAATTTATCATCAAGGATTATTTTTTAAGTAAGGCTCATGGGTGTTCTAGTTCCAGAATTCCTGTATATTTAAGAATACTCATCTGTTGCTTTTATACTTCAGTGACAAGATGGCTGGTTGTAGGATTCCTGGATCTTATTTTCATTCCCTTATAGACAGTCCAGTACTTTATGGTATGGAATGTAATTGAAGAGACATCTGAGTTAATCCTTTTGTTCTTTTTACAAAATGTCACTCATTTTTTTCTGCCTATATTTCTTTATCTTATAATTACAACACTCCTAACAAGATTAGTCTTGGTGTGAATTGTTTTGATTTATTTTTTCTTTGTAATCCATTTGCCCTTTCAATCTGCAGTGCCAAATCTTTATATCAGTAAAATTTTCTGCTATTATATACTTGAATAATATGTTTCATTTACTTTCTTCTCCAGGAAAAACAATTATGTGTATGTTGAATTTTTTTGCTTGTCATCAGATTTGATATTTTCATATTAATTGCACCTCATTTTTTCTTGTCCATTATATTGATTTTTGTCTATTATGTCCTAATGCTTTTTCATATGTCACTGGCAGTATTTCAGTGGTGTTTCTCTAATTCTATTTTCTAACTTCTGATTTGCATTTTACCTTAAGAAAATTTTATTTCTCATCTCTTTCTCATGTTCAGCAATCTCAAATTTCCTTTTTCTTCTTTGTCTTATTGTACTTTTTTTGATCTTATTAAATTATTTTGATTCTCTTTTAACAGACTAACATTGTTATGAATTTCTTTGAGACTCTGGGGTGTTTAAGTTGATTCTTCTGTTTCTTGGACTAACTTTTCTTTAATATATATTATAATCTTTCCTTTTGCTGTTTATCTTTCCTACTCCTCGCTCACATATTTTTGTTCCAATGTATATACATAGTTCTTACTTAATTTCTTTTTGGTTATTACTCATCTTTGAACAATGGTAGCTCTATTTGGACTATGCTTAAAATATTATAGGTGTATAAATGGAAGCTTGGGAGATTTTAGTAAATGGAGGCTTCAGCAGTCCCAATTAAAGTTTGTCTGGAGCATTTTTCGTCAAATGGTGTACTTTATGTTCTGAAGTTCATATAAGTTTTTATTTTCAGTCCACTGCAACTCATAGAGAAAGAAAGGCCTTAATCCACACACTCCCAGGGTTGGGATCCTATGATCACTGATTTTCCTTTATCTTTTATCCCACCTACCTCAGCAGTTCTCATTGTTATATTTATTTATTTATATATATATATATATTTTTTTTTTACCAGGAGGTCCTGGGGATCGAACCCCAGTCCCTCCATATGGTAGACGGACGCCAAACCTCTTGAGCCACATCCGTTTCCCTCATTGTTATATTTAGAACTTAAATTTTTCTATTTGTACATATTAATAATCTTGAAAGAGAAAGTAAAAGACCATGGATGGGAAAATGGTAAATCAGAAATATTCAATAGTTTAATTAGATAAATTCAACCAACTTTTTAAAATTATCTTGAGACTAGAGCTGTCATATAAACAATAATTTTGAAGTAAAGTATCATATAAATTCAGTAACATAGTTTAAATATTTTCTGATATAGAAACTTTCAAACTATTTGACTGGATTCTACTTAACTTATAACAAGAATCCATCAATTATTATTTTGTTTTGATATTATGACAACATTGTATTTCTAGGATAGAATTTTTCAAATAACGCTGTAATAAAGTACAAAGGCCTTGCCTTCTTTGAAGTAATACCATTTTTGCTTGTGTTTCTCTGTCTTTTCTTTTGAAAGATTATATTTTGGTAACATTTTTCAAGTCTTGTTAGTTATTGTTCATTTGGATTATTTTTACCCTTTTGAATAAAGTCTTACTGATGGTATGTACCAATGTATATATCTCTAGTATATTCAAGTCTAGTATTATTCTCTATTGCTAATAACATTTACTTTTTTATGAGAAAATAATTTTTATTCCTACATCTAAATGACTATAAAATCACCATGTCTAAATTAGTATATATGTTTCCACTCACCTTGTCATGCAATGGCAATGAAAATTTTGTTGCCTAACAGAAAAAAACAGTATTAAACTAAGAAGTGAGCTATTGATTCAGGGTCATATTACTTATCTGAAGATAAAAGTCGCTATAATAAGTATGCATCTATTTATTTATTAAGGGCCATAACTAGTTCAGTCTTTGATAGTGAACTATAAAGATGTATAGACTTTTTCATCAACTTCTTTGAGAGAGTCTAAAATACATATATATGATCAAATAATTTTATGTAAAGTTTTTTTGTTCATCAAAAAGTTATGTCAGAAACTGAGAACCTGTATTGTGCAAAATATAAACCATAATGTAAACCATTGACCATGATTGGTAACAATGCTTTGATATTTGATATTTGAACAAATATGTAGGATGTTATTGGTGGAGGAGGATGTGGGGGGAAAGGGTATATTTTCTATGTGACTTTTCTGTAACTTAAAGCTTTGTGGAAAACAAAGTGAAAAGAAAAAGACACTGGGGGAACATACAGAAGAAATTATCAATATACATAAAAGATAACATGTTAGAGTGATGAAAGGCACAATGCAAAAATATTTATTTATTTGTTTTTATTTTATTGTATGATTTTATTTTATTTTATTTTATATATATTTATTGGCTTTGTTTTGGGGGAGGGTTTGGATTGCAGAAGGGTTACAGCTGTGGCTGGGGAGGTTTACTGATGTAGGGTGTTGGTAGGGGGGAAATAACTGAGAAGGAGTGCACCAGAGACCTGCCTCTATGGAATATGAATGTGTTCATGTGGTCATGGGGTGTTGTCTCGAGGGTGGAGACACACACAATAACTGACAGAATATTGAATTCCCATCCTGGCGAGTCCTACAACATTCTCTAATCGAGTGGCAAGAACCTCTAGAGTATATGGACAGTGCCTAGCAAAGGAGGACAAACCAATACGTCAAGCCCTTGATATAGATGCTTGTACTTACGAATGTTGTTCTTCCTGAAAGCCTCCTTGTTGCTCAAATGTGGCCTCTCTCGAAGCCAAATTAGGTACATAAACTCACTACTTTCCTTCCAACATGGGACAAGATTTCAGGGGATGAAACTCCCGGGCATCAAGGGATTATTATCAAGTGCCAACTAGCGATGCATTTATAAATAGACCTAGACCAAAAGGGGAAAATAATAAATACATATGAGTTTTTATGGCTAAAAGATTTCAAAGTGTGTCAAATGGTCATTCCAGAGGTTAGGCATATGCATGTCTCAGGAGGACTTCACTGACTGCCACAGTAAACAGTGCCTCAAGCAGGGGTGTTCCTGGGGGCTCTAGAGACATCTAGACATGATAAGCAGGGCAGACAACCCCAGGAAATCAGCACCCTGTCAGTGGGCCTTACCTTGGAATATATGATAACCTATCTCCCGAATGTATCAGACTTTGACTCATTTATAATTTTCCTACACATGGTTCTTCTGCCCCTATTATTTGAACCTATAATTAGCACTAAATATATGTCTCAGAGACTTAAATCTTCAGTATGTTCATATGCCACTTGAGCCCTGAATCTCAGCAAAGTTGCGACCAACACCTACTCTTCAGTTCTTTGGAATGACCCAGGAGAACTAACAAAAGGATGATGATGGATAACACCATCCCAAAAAACAGAGTATCTACAACTGCAAGCAAGACCATTCCATCCATCTGCCCCATGGGATCTAAGACCCCTCTCAATCAGAAGCAGAGTGGGCACCACAATCCTAAAATCCTCAAGATTGTGGAATGAACAAACATAATTGGAGAATGCAGCTATGATCTAAAGTAGACTTATTATCATTCTAGTAATGGAAGAACTTGTAACATTGATATAAAGACAGTGGTCACCAGAGGTTCTGAGGGGAGGGAGAGGGAAAAATAGGCGTATGGGGACATTGATATTGTTCTGCATGATATTGCAATGATGGATACAGGCTATTACACATTTTGTCAAAACCTGTAAAATTGTGCAGTACAAAGTGTAAACCATAATGTAAACTATAGACCATGTTTAGTAGAAATGACCCAATATTTGTTCATCAATTGTAATAAATGTACCACACAAAAGATGTTATTAATGGGAGAAGTGTGGCAGGGGGAGGGTTTGGGGTATATCGAACCCCCTATATTTTTAATGTATCATTTATGTAAACTAAAGCTTCTTTAATAATAAAAAATTATTTTTATATTAAAAACATTTGAAAAGTGAGAAAAGTAGGAAATTGCTTATTTTTATTTATATTTATAGTCATACTTTTGATATCAGAAAAGGAAGAATTAGTAATTTTGATGTTGTGAATTCTTTTGTTTCTCTAGTGAATCATATAACTTTGGGGATTGCAATAATAAATATGTATCTAAAAGTAACATTCTATTTTATTTTTCCTATATTAAAGGTCATTATATATATATACACGTATATGTACACATGGTTATGCATATATGTAATTATCATTGAACATGTAGAAAATACTTGGAAAATTTTACGCATCATAAACCAAAACACTCAAGAGAACTGCTATAAATATTGACTATGTATTTTTATTGATATATTTCTATTTTACATAATATTAATAAAATTTAACTTAATACTGTTTGATACACTTATTTAAAATTATCCTTTCATGGAAAAAGAATAATTTATTTAACAATTCTCTCACTGTGAATCATCAAGGTGGGCCATGTCTTTGATAAATAAGATCCCAAGACAGATATAATTATTATTATATTATAATTTCAGGTGTGGGTATATGCCAAGATGAGTAAAAATAAGAAGCCACATTCTTTCACACTAATAATCTTTGAATTTGCTCTGTCCTCTGCTTGGAAACCACCACATTTTTCATGACTTCACCGTTAATGCCTGGTGTAAATATTTCCTGCCCCCACCTCTGGTCCTGACCCCAATATATGGGGAAGGTATCCCCCTGTGTCTTACTAAGTTATGTAGAGCAAGTTGCTACAAGGTACGTTGTAAGATCATGGGTTCAGGGCACAACAGAAACTTTCAGAAAATGACTTCCTTATTACTTGCACGGCCTAAAGAGTTTGAAAGAGCAAATGTCCTCTTTGTTACTTACACAGCACAGAGTCCAAAAGAACAAGGAAGAAATCCCATCATGGCCAATCTCCCAGGGTGGCCAAAACTGCGTAGGTCAGGGTTGGTAAATGGCAGCTTTGCACACCACACTTCAGGTTGAAGAAGAGAGACCAAGCTATATTGTTTGAGTGTGGTTTTTATCCACCTCTGGGGGGAGGGGGCCTTATCACTGAGCATCCCTGCTTTGATTAGTACCTGGGTATGTTATTCCTAGTTTCTGGATTTAAGGTCTGAGCAGGCTTTTTCAATAAAATTAACATTTCCCCCATCTGCAGAATGGTACACACTAGAAAAGGAGGCAGGGGTGGCAGAAGGTGGGAGGATGGCCACTTAGCATGTGCCCATGACAGAGAAGGAGAAGGAGGTGAGGTCTGGGCAATGGCTGCTTCACAGGTATCTATGACTTCCCTAACAAGGCACACTATACTTTTCCCCAGAATAGGACTTATCAAGCTGTATGTTAATTGTTTGTTTAGTAGTCAGTCTCTTACTTGTCTTTAATTTTTATTAGGTGAGGGACATTGTATTTATCATTATGTACCTCAGTGTAGCAGTTTGATAGTATTTATGAATTCCAAAAAAGAGATATTGATTGTAAACTGGCCTGTTACTCTGGATTGGTACCCTTTGATTGTATTAGATTCAGCTGAGATGTCTTTGATTAAATTATGTTAAGTTTAGGGCTTTGATTTGACCATGTCTGTAGGGCGTGACTGAGGGTTGAGTCCCTGCCCTCTTGGTAGACTGATATAAACGGAAGAACACACAGAAGAGGAGAGAACATGGTCATGTTGGTCATGCCATGTGACAGAAAGGACAAGACTCAAACAGCTAAAACCCTGGGAAGAGAGACAAGCCCTATGCTAATCTGTAGCTGAGGGAGAGGAAAACTGAACCCTCACAGAAATCGGCAACTATCTTGCTTCAACACGTGACAATTGACTTGGGTGAGAAACCAACCCTGAGTTGAACTCTTTAGGGCCTTGTAACTGTAAGCTTTTACCCCAAATACCCTTTATAAAAGCCAGCAGATTTCTGGTACTTTGCATCAGCATCCATTTGGCTGACCAATACACTCAGTGACCTCGCAATGCCTGACATCAAACAAGTGGTTAATAAATCTTTGTTGAATGAACACTTTCCCCCTTCTGGTATTTTTTTCTATTGTCTTCCATAACTCTAGGATAAATGGTTGTTTATTAGCTCAAAGTGAAGATAATTTATCAAAATAATAATATATATTCAAGGCCAAGATGTAGAGAGATAAGGCAAAAGAATAAAATCATGAATTTAAAATGGTTAGATATTTAATAATAAAGATAAAATTAAAAACTAACAAATTATATGTTGAAACATAAAATTCTTTCATAATTTGCCTTTTACAAATATAACCAAGCAAATAGTTTCATGTTATCACCAATTTAAGTGGGTTGCTAATTATCATCATTGTTCAAATGAGAAAATGTAGAACTCATCAATCATTTTCTTTTCTTTATTTTCTTTTTATTTTTTTTTTAAGATTTATTTATTTACTTTATCCATTTTAACCCCCCCCCTTCCCCATTTGCTGTTTTGTGTCCATTTGCTGGGCAATTCTCTGTGTCTGTTTCCTGCCATCTCTTCTCATCATCCTCCTCCAGTCTTCACCAGGATTCAATCCTGGAGACCTCCGATGTAGGAGAGAGGTGTTCTGCCACCTGCGCCACCTCGGTTCCCGGATTTCAGAGGTTTCGGAGCATCTTGTCTTGTCTCTCCCCTGCATCTCTCTCCAGTTACGTCATCATCTTGCTGCATGGCTCCCGGGGCCTGGCGGCTCACCGGCACACACAGCCTGGCAGCCCATGCACCTTCTTTATATACATATATATATTTTACGGGGAGGAACCGGGGCTCGAATCCAGGTCCCTCCATATGGGAGACGGACGCCCAACCATTTGAGCCACATCCGCCCCCCTCCTTTTCTTTTGTATTCCATTAGTGCAGTGTAAGAAAGAATGGACTTTAAAGGGCAATAGGTATTTGGAGGAATTCTAATAGTTAAAAGTCACTTAATTTTGTTGTCCAATAACCTTCCAAGGAATTCAGTTTTTTTTAGGGGTAGGGTTTTTGTCTTGTTTTGTTTTATTGTTAATAATTTTATTCTATCAAATTATGGAAAGAATATTTAATCATTATAGAAAATTGTAATAATATAAAAATGCACAGGCAAATAAAAATTGTGAATAATCCTCTCATTCAGAGAAAACCAATATTAACAGAAGAAAATTTGTTCCCTTGGAACTTTATCAAAAAGTGGATGGAGAATGGTCAGAAGAGGGTTGTGGAAAGATAGTGGAGAAGAGGGTTCCAGGTCTCAGCCCTTCCACCAAAACAACTATTAAACATGCAGGCTCTGGCTGAAACAACTGTTTTGAAAACCCTAGATATCAGGAAAACACTGTACAGCATCCAGGGAAGAACAAGACAAAGAGGTTGATAAATTATGGTAAAGACCAGTAAAGTGCTCTCTGTGTGGTGGCTACCAGTGCCCATCCTGCATTCTTGGTGCAGGCCAATGTGGGGTCCAGTCATGGGCTAGCTTGCTGGTGAAAGAAAGGGGCATAAAAAACTCATTCCCAAAACAGGGGGATGGGCACAGCTGACCATTGATCATGGCTTTTGATTAGTAAATTCAGATTGTTGCAAGTCAGGTTCTGAGAGTGTCCATTGTTTCAGCAATGTTAGATAGAGGCAGCAGCAGCTATTGTTTCAACCTGCCCTGGACAAAGATGGTCATAGTCTTCTTGGACAGGGACAGTAGTGGTGAAAACTTAAAGACACTGCACTTGCTCAAGACTATAGGAGACAGCTGAAGGGCTACATTTGCTGGGCAGGCCAAAAATACTAAGCTTTAGCATTCCTGATCCCCTGAACATATGGAGACATATGGGGCCAGTCTGAGCACCTTTGGTGTGTCCCTGGCCCTGTTTCATCTGGAAAAGACTGACTTGGGAAAATTCTCTTTGGCATGCCCCTCCTCCCAAAATTTGCCATCCAGACAAAAGCAGCTTGAGGCAACAAAAGGAGTGTAAGAAATTATAGAGGCAGACTATCTGGAACAAAGTTCTGCTGGTATCTGAAAACTGGGAGATGGAAGGGACAACCAAACTCCAGTAAAAAGGGGAACCCAAAAAATCTAAGAAGCCAAAAGTCAAGGACAAGACAAAATCCTAGAAAGACAGGGAAAACCCTACAAACTGAATTCACCTTGGGCAAACATTCCTGATAGGAGGACTGTGGCAGTTTGATGTTATTATGAATTCCAAAAATATAATTGAATCATGCTTGTAAACTGATCTGTTAATCTGGGCATGATTAGGTTAGGATTAGGGCGTTGAGCCCCACCCCTTGGTGGGTGGGGAATTGAATATAAAAGGCAATGCAAAGGACAGTTGAAGCAGTCTTTTGAGAAGCAGTTTTGATGTTGGAAAAGAAGGTCCCAGGAGAAGAGAAGCAAGCCATTTGCCTGATCGTCTACAGCTGACCTTGTGGAGGAAACAGGAGCTAAGCCCCGAGAGAAACGCAGCCCCGGGAAGAGAGGAACCCCAAAAGCCTGAACCGTGGCAAACGCCGGCAGCTGTCTTTCTCTACCATGTGGCAATGGACTGTGGTGAGAGAAGAAACTTAATGCTTTATGGCCTGGTATCTGTGGACTTCTACCCCAAATAAATACCCTTTATAAAGACCAACCCATTTTTTGGTATTTTACATTAGCACCCCTTTGGCTAACTAATACAGAGGACTGAAGCTCAAGAAGATCTCTTTCTTATCACCAGCTGGTTACAAACTCAAGAAACAGACATTTAGGGAATGAATCCCAGTTAATATTTTAAAATATCAAAATGTACAGTGTGCAAGAAGAGAGTACAAGGCAAATAAACAAACAAAAGCAGGAAATAATGGCCCACCCAAAAGAAGAGGATAAAAATCCAGAAAACACCAATGAAGAAGACTAGAATGTGGACATACTGAACAAAGCCTTTAAAAAATGATTTTAAAAGTACTCAAAGAGATGAAGGAAAATACATAAAAAGAACTGAAGGATATAAGGAAAAAATGAACAAGCAATATGAGAATATTAACAAAGGCATAGAAATTTTAAAAAGGAATCAAACAGAACTACTGGAGTTGAAGCCCACAATAACAAAAATGAATATTGCCCAAGAGGTTTTCAAGAGCAGACTGGATTAGCAAAACAAACAAAATCTATTAATGAAGGGAAGTAATTATAACAATGTTATGGTCATTCAAATTATGTAACATATATGTGAGTTTCTATTATATGATATCATAATGTTGATTTATACCTCATTTAACTTTGTCAGTCGAATTAAGATTTTTTGTCAGTCATATTTTGCAAACTACTCCTTATTATGAATTTCTAGAATCACTAAATTAATTTTTTATAAATGCAAGATAAACATTATTAAAAAAAAAACAATTAGAGCTCATTCATGCTAAAAATCGCCTTTGATTTCTCAACAGTTGAATTGTATTATTAAAGGTTGGAATAATAATAATAATAATAATAAAAAGCAGACTGGAGCTGGCAGCAAAAGAATCACTGAACTTGAAGATAAGACACTTGAAATGAGCCACACTAAGGAGCAGAAAGATAAAATAATTATTAAAAGCAAAAATGGCCTAAAACACTTTTGGGACACCAGTAACCATAACAATATACATATTATGGGAGTCCCAGCAGGACAAATAGAGAAAGGAACAAAAGGAATATTCAAAAAAAAAAAATGACAGAGCACTTACCACCTTAACATAAGACATGAATATGCACATCCAAGAAACCCAGAAAACATCACACAGGAGAAACATGAAGAAAGGTATACCACATCATCTATCGATCACACTATACAATGCAAAGGAAAAGGAGAGAATTCTGAAAGATGCAAAAGAAAAACAATGTGTTACATACAAGGGAGTCCCAATTAGACTGAGTACTTACTTCTCATCAGAAATCATGGAGGCAAGAAGGCAATGGGGTTAAAACACTTAAATTGCTGAAAGAAAAAAAATGCCAACCAAGACTTATATTGGCAAGACTTTCTTTCAAAAAATGAAGGTAATATTAAGATATTATCAGATAAACAAAACCTGAGGGAGTTCATCACTAGGGCTGCCCTATAAGCAATGCTAAAGGGAGTTCTTCAGACTGAAAGGAAGGATGCTATTCAGTCGTTCAAAGCAGCATAAGGAAATAAAGATCTGTGGTAAAGGTTGCCACTTGGATAATTATACATGCCAGTATTATTATAGCGTATTGTATGGCATTTAATTCCACTTCTTACTTCCTACAGTACTAAAATGCAAATGCCTATAAGTAGTGATTAATCTATGTTCTTGGACATACAATATACAAAGATAGAAGTGGTTACAAATACAAAAATATAAGGTGGGGGGACATAGGTGTATGGGAAAGGTATATGTGAATAGTATTGAAGTTAATTTGGTACCAAGCCAAATATGACTGTTATATATTTAGGATGTAAAATTTTAACCCCATAGTAACCACAAAGAAAATAGGTGAAAAATATGTCTAGAGAGAAATGAGAGGGCACTCAATAAGATACAGAACAAGAAAGCACATAAATATAAAAGTAGATATTAGTGGAAGTGAAGGACAAAAAAATTATGAGACAATCAAAAGCTAAATATCAAAATGACAGAAGAAAATGCTGAATTATCAGTAGTGATTTTAAATGTAAATGGATTAAACTTCTAGTCAAAAGGCAGAGTTTAGCAGAATGTATAAAAAAGCATGACCCAACTATATGCTGTCTACAAGAGATTCATCTTAAATTGAAAGATACATTTAAGTTGAAAGTGAAAGGATGGGAAAAAAATATATGCCATTAAAATAGAAACCTGAGAGAGCTAGGGTTGTTAAACTAATATCAGATAAAATAGAATTTAAGTCAAAGATAGTTATTAGGGACAACAATGATCATTATATACTGATAAAGGGGACAATACAAGAAGAAGATGGAACAGTCATAAATGTATATGCAACTAACTGCAGATTCCCAAAATATATGCAGGACATAATGACATATTTCAAGGCAGAAATTAACAGTTCTTCATTAATGGTTGGAGACTTTAATACAACACTCCCAATAATGGTTAAAACATCTAGGCAGAAGATTAATAAGGAAATAAAAGATTTGAATGACACTAAAACACCTATTCCTAACTGACATATATAGAACATTTCACCCAAAAAACCAGAGTGTGCTTTCTTCTCCAGTGCACATGGATCATTCTCTAGGCTAGAACATATGTTAGGTCACAAACAAGTATCAATAATTATTTTTAAAAATGAAAGCTACAATGTATATTTGCCAACCACAACAGAATGAAGCTAAAAAATAAAAGTGGAAAATTCACAAATATGTGAAAATTAAACAACACTCTTTAACCAATGGGTTAAACAAGATATCACAAGCAAAATTAGGAAATATTTTGGGGTAAAGAAAATAAAAATAAAACATAAAACTATGGAATGCAGCAAATTTGATGCTGAGCAGTACAATTATAACTCTAAATTCTTAAAGTAAAAATAGAGAACGACTTCAATTCAGAACTCACCTCAAAACTGAAAAAAACTAGAAAATGAAGAACAAATTAAACTCAAAGTGAGCAGAAGGAAGGAAATAACAAAGATTAGAGTGGAGATAAATGAAATAGAAAACAAAAGCACAATAGATAGAATCAACAAAACCAAAAGTTGGTTCTTTGAAAAGATCAATAAAATTGAGAAACCTTAATTTGACTGACAGTTTTTTTAAAAAGAGGATACAAATAACTAAAGTCAGAAATGAAAAGAGAGATATTACTACCAACCCCACTGAAATAATAAAGGACTATAAAAGGATCTTATGAACAACTGTATGCCAATAAATTAGATAACCTAGATGAAATGGGCAAATTTTTGGAAACACACAAACTACCTACATTGACTCAAGAAATAGAAGATCTCAACAAATCAATTAGTTGTAAAGAGATTGAATCAAAAACCTCTGAACAAATAAAAGCCCAGGACCACATGACTTCATAGATGAATTCTACCAAACATTCCAAGAAGACTTCAATTCTGCTCAAACTCTTCCAAAAGATTGAAGAAGAAGGAACACTTCCTAATTCATTCTATAAGGCCAAACATCACCATCATGCCAGATAAAGATATCACAAAAAAGGAAAACTACAAATCAATATCTCTTATAAATATGGAAATGAAAGTCCTCAGCAAAATGCTAGCAAACTGAATCCAACAGCCTATTAAAAGACTGCACATCATATTCAAGTGGGATTTGTCCATAATGTGTAAGGTTGTGTCAACATAAGAAAATCACTTAATGTAATACACCACATTAACCCAATGAAAGAAAAAAACTACATGATCATCTCAATTGATGCAGAAAAGGCATTTGACAAATTATAGCAGAATTTCTTGATAAAAATCCGTTAGAATAATAGGAATTTCCCTCAACATAGTAAAAAGGCATGTAAGAAAAGCCCACAGCTAACATCCTACTTAATGGTGAAGGACTGAAAGCTTTCCTTCTAATATCAGGAACAAGACAACAATGCCCACTGCTACCACTATTATTCAACATTGATCTGGAAGTTCTTGCCAGAACAAGTAGTCAAGAAGAAGAAATAAAAGTCATTCAAATTGGAAAGGAAAAATTAAAACGTCTGCTATTAGCAGATGATATGATCGTATATACAGAAAATCCTGAAAAATCCACAGCAAAGCTCCTAGAGCTAATTAATGAATTCAGTAAAGTGGTGGAGTACAAGATCAACATCCCCAAATCAGAAGTGTTTCTATACACAGTCAATGTACACTCAGAAGAAGAAATCAAGAAAAAAATTTCTTTTCAATAACAACTAAGAGAATAAAATATCTAGGAATAAATCTAGCCAAGGATGTAAAGGACTACCACTACAAAGAAAATTACAATACATTGCTAAAAGAAATTAAAGAAGAACTAAATAAATTGAGGGATATTCCATGTTCATCAATCAGAAGACTAAATATTGTTAAGATGTCAGTACTACCCAAAGCAATTTATAGATTCAGTGCAATCCCAATCAAAATTACAACGATATTATTTGTATAAATGGAAAAGCCAATCATCAAATTTATGTGGAAGGTTAAAGGGCCTCAAATAGCTAAAGTCTTCTTGAAAAAGAAGAATGAAGTTGGAATAACAACACTTCCCAATGTTAAAACTTATTATAAAGTCACTGTAATCAAAACAGCATTGTACTGGCACAAGCGCAGACATGTAGACCAATGGAATCGATTTGAGAGCTCAGACATCAACCTTAGCATTTATGGTAAACTGAATTTCACAAGGGGGCAAAGACCACTCAATTGAGAAAGAATACTCTCTTCCACAAATGGTGCTGGGTAAACTGGGTCTCTATTTGCTCAGAAATGTAGGAGGAACCCTATCTCATATGGTATACAAAAATTAACTCAATGTGAATGAAGACCTAAATATAAGAGTTAGAACTATCAAATAACCTGGAAGAAAAAATAGGGAAGCAACTTCAAGAACTTGTGTTAGACAATGATTTTTTAGATTCTACACTGAAAGCACAAGAAACAAAAAATAATTGATTATTGGGACCTCAAGCAAATTTAAAACTTTTGAGCATCAAAAGACTCTATCATGAAAATAAAATGGCAATCCACACAATAGGAGAAAATGTTTGGAAACCTTTTGTATTAGTCAGGGTTCTCTAGATAAACAGAACCAACAGAGCCAAGGAGATATCTGTAAATAGTATGAGATTTAATAAAAATGTGTCATGTGACTGTGGGGGTGCACAACTCCAAAGTGTAGGCTGCAAACCAGGGGCTCCGAGGAAGGTCCTTGATGAGTTCCCAGGAGATGCTGGATGTCTGAAGTGGAGATGGGAATTCCCTCTCTGTGAATGCTGAAATCACTTCCCCTTTTAAGGCCTTCAACTGATTGGATAAGATGTCACTCATTGCTGATGAGTCACTCTCCTTAGTTGATTGTATATGTAACCAGCCATCTATTCAATCAACTCACTGAAGATTAAAGTCTGTGAAATGCCCCTGTATTACAGTTAGCCCAGTGCTTGCTTGACGAAACAACTGGGCACCATTACCTGGCTGAGTTAACACATTAGCCTAATCATCACACCTTATACCTGATAAAGTTTTAACTTCCAGAATATATAAAGAAATCCTTCAACTTAACAACAAAAAGACAAATAACCCAATTAAAAAATGAGCAGAAGATTTGTATAGACATCTCTCCAATGAGATATACAAATTGCCAGAAAGCATATGAAAAAATGCTCAGGAAAATGCAACTCAAAACCACAATAAACTACTATTTCATATTCTTTAGAATGACTGTTATTAAAAGACAGAAAATATCTAGTGTAGTAGAGAATGTGGAGAAATAGGAACACTCATTCATTGCTGATGATAATGTAAAATGGTGCAGCCACTGTGGAAGACAGTTTAGTGGTTCTTCAGGAAGGTAAATCTAGAACTACCAAATGATTCAGCAATCCCTCTACTAGGAATATGTTCAGAAGAACTGAAAACAGGGATGTGAACTGATATTTGTACAAAGATGTTCATAGCGACATTATTCACAATTGCCAAAAGATTGTAAACAATGCAAATGTCAATCAACTGACAAATGGATAAACAAAATGTGGTATATATAGGCAATGTAATACTGTGCTGCTAAAAGAAAAACTGAAATTGGGACTCATATCACAACATGGATGAAATTTGAGGACATTATCTTGAGTGATATATTTGTCCTTTTGTGTGCCAGATACAAAAGTACAAATATTTTATGGTCTCACTAATATAAACTAAATGAGATGAGTAAATGCATGGAGTTAAAACTTAGGGTATAGGTTACTAGAAGATTTGATGCAGGCTGAGAAGGGGGTGGATAGAGTTGATGGTAACACATTATAGTGAGTATAACTAAGACTCGTGATTTAAAAATGTGATTGTGGCTGATGGGGACTGTCTTGAGATGTAAATGTCAACTGAAACAAAGCTAGAGAATAATCTAGGGACTATATAACATAGTGAACTGGTGCTTCACTATACTTGTATATGTACTACTGTGGTTAATAGTACATATACAAGAATCTCCTTCAATTAACTAGAACAAATGTATGTCACTATCACTATGTGTAAAGAATATGGTCATACATGGGAAATACAATTAATGTAATTTATGGACTATAGTTAACAGCAATACTGTAATATTCTTGCATTAATGGAAAAGAAGGATGTATTGATTTCTCTTCGGATCGAATGTTGAAGAAGGTACTATATCCATTCTAAGGGTCAATAATAGGGGGTAGAGGATTTTTTTCTATTGAAGTACAGAAAATATTCTAAAGTTGAGGTGATGAGATCACAACTCTGGGACAAAACTGAGAGCCATTGAGTGTATGACTTGGATGAGGTGTACAAGGCATTGGACTGTATAACACAGTGAACCATGTGTTGGATGACAGACTGTATTTAACAGCATAAATATGCTCATGAGGCATTTTCTCATGAACTATGAGAAATGTACAATACTAATACATGATGTTAATAATAGGGTGGTTTATGGAAATAATAAACCAAATGTAAGCTTTGGACCATAGTTAGCAGTAATATTTTGATGATGTTCTTTCATAATTTGTAACATGTTCCACAAAAGTGCAAGGTGTTTATGGTGGGGTGATGCATGGGAATTCTGCACCTTGTGCATGATTGTTTTGTAAATTCACAACTTCTCTAATAAAAATTAATAAACAAAAAAATAAAAAACAACTACAAATCTGTAAAAAGATTAACACTTTGGTACACAGAATGTAATAAGAAATTAACAAAAGAAGATACCCAAGGAAACTAAAAACATATTTAAAATTGATTTATGATTGAAATAATGCATATTAAAATACATAACATTTTAATTTTAATATTAGTTAATAAACATCATTTTTACCAAGCAGTTTGGGAAACATGTAACAGAATGCTAATGCCCAATTTTGGTAATGTAAAATAAACATAAAATGGTAATACTATTTTGGAGAATCATGGAACAACACATACTTTTCAAAAATGCCTAAAAATTCCATACCTTGGACCCAGCAATATTCCACCTTAGGAAAATATCATATGGAAATAATAATCAGAATTGAAAAAAAAGTTTTTATACTTATATGTTTGTATTTTGCTTTTGGGAATATATTTCATGTATTATAAAGGAAGAATATTCCTGGACACCTGTGAGTAAACAGAAAGACACCAATTAATATTATAGAATCCATTTGTGGACTTATTTATAATTATCAAGGTCCTGCCTTGTACTGAATTGAGCTTATATCTTCCCTCTATTTTAACTAAAACAGTTCCTAATTTAATTATTGGGTGTGCAATCATCAGAATTTCTAGCTAATTAGAGCAGTGTTTTTGAAATCCACAATAATGAAATTCAGGGAACATTTTATCAGATGTCACGAACTTTTAAAGCTGCATTTCCTTACTGCATTTGATCCTGGAGACCACCTGTCTCCCCACGTAACTTTCCTTTTTTTAACCACTTTTTTTTTTTTTACCATTTATTAATTTTTTTAAATATTAGACTTTATTTTTTAGAACAGTTTTAGATTTACAGAAAAATTGAGTGGATAGGGCAGAGAGTTCCCAAATTCCACGCAGTGGAGTTTGGTGCCCTATTTTATCTATAT
>JAKSZT010053843.1:11120978-11345926 GCA_026826555.1 Tolypeutes matacus | reverse complement strand
TGGGCATCCTTGTCTTGTTCCCGATCTCAGAGGGAAGGCTTTTAGGATTTCACCGTTGAAAATGATGTTAGCTTTGGGTTTTTCATATATACCCTTTATCATTTTCAGAAAGTTTCCATCTATTCCTATCTTTTGTAGTGTTTTTATGAGGAAAGAGTGCTGTATTTTGTCGAATGCTTTTTCTGCATCTATAGAGATGATCATGTGATTTTTTTCTTTCAGTTTGTTTATGTGGTGTATTACATTGATTGATTTTCTTATATTGAACCATCCTTGCATACCTGGGATGAAACCCACTTGGTCATGATGTATAATCCTTTTGATATGTTGTTGAATGCGATTAGCAAGTATTTTGTTAAGGATTTTAGCATCTAGGTTCATTAGAGAAATTGGTCTGTAATTTTCCTTTCTTGTGGTATCTTTATTTGGTTTTGGTATTAGGGTAATGTTGGCATCATAGAATGAGTTAGGTAGTATTCCTTCTACTTCTATTTTTTGGAAGAGCTTAAGTAGAATTGGTGTTAGCTCTTTCCGGAATGTTTGGTAGAATTCAGCTGTGAAGCCATCTGGTCCTGGACTCTTCTTAGTTGGGAGGTTTTTAATGACTGAGTCTATCTCTTTACTTGTAATTGGGCTGTTGAGTTCATCTATTTCTTCTTTCATCAATGTCGGCTGTTTGTGGGTTTCTAGAAACTTGTCCATTTCCTCTAAATTGTCATTCTTGTTGGCATATAATTTTTCAAAGTATCCGCTTATGATACTCTTTATTTCTGTGGGGTCAGTAGTGATATCACCTTGCTCATTCCTTATTTTATGTATTTGCATCTGTTCTCTCTTTTTCTTTGTTAGTCTGGCTAAGGGTTTGTCAATTTTGTTGATATTCTCGAAGAACCAGCTTTTGGTTTTGTTTATTGTTTCCAGTGCTTTCTTATTCTCTATTTCATTTAGTTCTGCTCTAATCTTGGTTATTTCCTGTTTTCTACTTCCTTTAGGTTTAGTTTGTTGTTGTTTTTCCAATTCCTCCAAGTGTGTAGTTAGGTCTTCAATTTTAGCTCTTTCTTCTTTTTTAATATATGAATTTATGGCTATGAACTTCCCTCTCAGGACTGCTTTCGCTGCATCCCATAGGTTTTGATATGTTGTGTTGTTGTTTTCATTAGTTTCAAGGTAGTTACTGATTTCTTTTGAAATTTCCTCTTTGACCCACTGTTTGTCTAAGAGTGTGTTGTTTAACTTCCATATCCTTGTGCCTAACCTGTTTCTCTGGCCCTTATTGATTTCCAACTTCATTCCGTTGTGGTCAGAGAAATTACTTTGTATAATCTCAATCTTTCTGAATTCATTGAGTGTTGTTTTGGGGCCTAGCATGTGGTCTATTTTGGAGTATGTTCCATGTGCACTGGAGAAGAATGTAAATCCCGCTGTATTTGGGTGTAGTGTTCTGTATATGTCTATTAAGTCCAAATCTTCTAATGTATTGTTGAGTGCCTTCGTTTCTTTATTGATTCTCTGCCTAGATGTTCTGTCTAATGATGATAGTGGTGTGTTGAAGTCCCCTGCTATAATTGTAGAGGAATTTATTTCTCCTCTTAGTTTTTCCAGAGTTTGCCGCACGTATTTTGAGGCACCTCGATTAGGTGCATAAATGTTGATGATTGTTCTCTCTTCTTGAGAGATTACTCCTTTTACTAATATGTAGTGTCCATCTTTGTCTCTTACAATAGTTTTGCATTTAAAGTCTATTTTGTCTGATATTAGAATAGCTACTCCTGCCCTTTTTTGGCTATTGTTAGCTTGTAAAATGGTTTTCCAGCCATTCACTTTCAGCCTCCTTGAATCCCTGGGCCTAAGGTGGGTTTCTTGTAGACAGCATATAGATGGATCATATTTTCTTATCCATTCTGCCAATCTGTGTCTTTTGATTGGTGAATTTAATCCATTAACATTCAGTGTTATTACTCGTAATGAATTTCTTACTTCAGTCATTTTTTCTTTGGGTTAATGTATGTCATATGTTGTTTTGTTTCTCTTTTTGAGTTTTCAGTTGTTTTTAAACTCTCCTCCAACTCTCTCTCCTTTGTTTTTTCCTTTCAATTTGTAGAGATTCCTTTAGTATTTCTTGAAGTGCTGGTTTCTTCTTGACATACTCTCTTAATTGCTGTTTATCTGTGAATATTTTGAACTCTCCATCATTTTTGAATGCCAATTTTGCTGGGTAGAGAATTCGTGGGTGGAAGTTTTTTTCTTTTAGTGTTTTGACTATGTCATACCACTGTCTTCTTGCCTCCATGGTTTCAGCTGAGAAATCAGCACTTAATCTTATTGTGCTTCCCTTGTATGTGATGGTTCTCTTTTCTCTTGCTGCCTTGAGTATTTTCTCTTTGTCTTGAGCATTGGACAGTTTGACATGTATATGTCTTGGAGTTGGCCTGTTGGGATTTATGGTATTTGGGGTGCGCTGTGCTTCCTGGATCTGCACATCCATCTCTCTCAATAGAGTTGGGAAGTTTTCAGCCATAACTTCCTTCAACACTCCTTCTGTTCCCTTTCCCTTCTCTTCTCCTTCTGGGATGCCCATAATGCGTATGTGTGTGCGTCTTGCATTATCGGTTAATTCCCTGAGACCATACTGGATTTTTTCTATCTTTTTGTCTATGTTTTCTACAATCTCTTTGATTTCAACTGTATTGTCTTCCATATCACTAATTCTTTCCTCTGCCTGTTCAATTCTGCTGCCATGTGAGTCCAGCGTCTTTTTCATTTCTTGACTTGTGTCTTTGTTCGCCATCATATCCATTACGTTTTTAGGTGTGTTAGTTATTTTTTCAGTATGTTCTCCCAGTGTCTTCTTTATATCCTTAATCTCTTCCTTCAGTTCTTTAAGTTGGTCCATGATATTTGTTTGGATAGCTTTGATTAGTTGTTCGATGTACTGCATTGCTTCCTGGTTTTTATTTTGTGCACTGGACTGGTCCATGTTTTCCAGTTTTTCAGAGTCATTTGTATTTTTCTGTTGCCCTCTGGTCATCATATTATCTTGATGGGTTTGTTCAGTTGATTAGCTTTTCTCTATGCTCTAGAATTTTATTTAGCTGTTGGTTCTGCGTGTGAGTTAAGTTTTCTCTTTGGCAGTTTTTCTTCTTATTTTATTTCCTTGCTTCTTTCTATGTTCCGAATCTCCACCGTTCGGTCCACGCCGCCGATCCGCGCAGATAGATGTCCCAAGCTTCTCACTCCACGCGTGCACAGCACAGACCCCCGGGGCAGGACCCCGTCCCCAATCCGCCTTGCTCTGGGAGCTTGCAGTGTGCGCCCTCCTACACCAACGCCATCTTGCCCTCATCCTCAGTATGTGAACTTAAGAATAATTATCAAGGCTCTGTCTAGTAGTAGACATTTTTACTAAAGGACTTCCTAATTTAAATGTTAGATCTTAGATGTTGTAATCGTTAAGAATGCTAGTGTTTTGAAACCTTCAAAGATCAAATTCACAGGACATTTTTATCTGTTCTCATACTCTTAGTTGCAATTCTTCATTAGATTTGATTTGAGACCAACCTCCTCCTCATAAAACTTCCCTTTTATTTTATTTTATTTATTTATTTATCATTAGTATGGTACATTTGTTACAATTGTTAAACCAATACTGAAATACTGCTACTAAGCAAAGTCCATAGTTTACATTATGGTTTACACTTTGTGCTGTACAGCTTTTTAGGCTTACACAAATGAATAATGTCATGTATCCATCAATATAGTATAATAAAGGATAGTTTCACTGCTCTAAAAATGCCCTGTGTTCCACCTATTTATCCCTCCCTCTCCACTCTGAACCCCTGGCAACCACTCTCTTTATATAATGTTATGAGTTATTCTGTTAACACAAGATAATAATAACAATAACAATCTACTTTAGTCTATGGTTGCACTATGCCCTTATACTTTTCCATACCTCAATCTTGTGGGCTTTGTTATGTTGTCCACTCTAATTGCTTCAAGCTGTGAGGGGACTTAGATATTATGGAGCAGATGGAAGGAATTGTTTTGCTTGCAGTTGTAGATACTCCTTGTTTTGGGGATGGAACTTGTCCATCATGATTATTTTGTTAGTTGTCCAGGGAAAGTCCAAAGAATTGTTGGGCCACAGCTCTTCTGTGATTCAGGACTTAACTGGCATATGAACAATCTGAATATTTAAGTCTCTGAGAGATATATTTAACAGTTTTATTGAAAAGTATAGGTTCAAATAAAAGGAGTAGAAGAATACTGATTTGGGGAATTATAAATGAATATAACTAGGTTATATTATTGGGGGAAAAGATTTTCAAATATTCCTAAATAGGGCTTACTGTTGAATTCATGTAGCTGTGTGCCTTGTCTATGGTGTCCAGATGTCCTTAGAACCCTCAGGAGCACTTTTTAAAAAGGCTTTGTTTACTTTCACATTTTGCAAGATCTGTATGAGCCCTGCCTAAGCATAACCTCCGAATTGACCTCCAACTCACTTTGAAATCTCTTAGCCATAAAACTCTTTTTTACTTTTTTTACTTTCGGTCAAAGTCTTTTTCTAAATACATAGCTGATTAACACTTGGCAATAATCCCTTGGTGCCAGGGAGTCTCATCCCTTGGGGTGTTGACAAGCTGAAGGAAAGAGATAGTAAAGGTCAGAGCAGAAATAAATGAAATTGAGAACAAAAGCATTAGAGAGAATCAACAAAACCAAAAGTTGGTTCTTTGAGAAGATCAACAAAATCAACAAACTCTTAGCTAGACTGACAAAGAAAAAAAGAGAGAAGTTGTAAATAAAAATATCAGAAATGACGGGGGGATAGCACCACTGACCCTGCAGAAATGAGAGACTCATAAAAGGACACCATGAACAATTGTATGCCAAAAATCTAGACAATGTAGAGGAGATGGACAAATTCTAGAAACACACAAACCACCTACACTGAATTTAGAAGAAATAAAAGACCTCAACAAACCAATCACAAGTGAAGAGATTGAAACAGTCATCAAAAACCAACCAAAGATGCCCGGTACCAGATGGCTTCACAGGGGAATTTGATTAATCACTCAAGGATGATCTAATACCAATCTTGCTCAAGCACGTCCAAAAAACTGAACTGGAATGAACACTACCACACTCATTCTATGAAGCTAACATCAACCTAAAACCAAAACCAGATAAAGATACTACAAAAAAAGGCATTTATGTACCAATATCTCTAATTAATATGGATGCAAAAATCCTCAACAAAATACTTGTAAACAGAATCCAAAAGCCCAATAAAAGAATTATAAACCACGATCAAGTGGGTTTTATCCCAGGTATACAAGGGTGGTTCAACACAAGAAAATCAAGTAGTGAAATAAACTGCATTGATAAATTGAAGAGGAAAAATAACATGATCCTCTCAATTGATGCAGAAAAGGGATTTGACAAAACACAGAACTCTTTCTTGATAAAAACACTGCAAAAGATAAGAATAGAAGGAAGCTTTCTCAATATGGTAAAGTGCATATATATGTAAAACCTACAGCTAGCATTGTACTCAATGGTGAAAGACTGAAAGCTTTCCCGCTGAGATCAGGAACAAGAAAAGGATGCCCTCTGTTACCATTGTTACTCAGTATTTTGCTAGATGTTCTAGCTAGAGCAATAAGACTAGATAAAGAAATAAAAGGCACCCAAATAGGAAAGGAAGAAGTAAAACTTACTTTTCACTGATGATATGATCCTATATATAGAAGCTCCTGTAAAATTCACAACAAAGCTATTCAAACTAATAGATGAGTTCAGCAAAGTGGCGAGATATAAGATTAATATGCAAAAATCAGTGTCATTTCTATACATTACTGATGTGCAATCTGAGGAGGAAATCAGAAAAAAAAATTACATTTACAATAGTGACTAAAACAGTCAACTATTTAGGAATAAACCTAACCAAGGACATAAAGGGCCTGTATTCAGAACACTACAAAACATTGCTAAAAGAAACTGAAGAAGCATTAAATAAATGGAAGGGCATTCCGCATTCATGGATTGTAACAGTAAATATTGTTAAAATGTCAATTCTTCCCAAACTGATTTACAGATTCACCACAATCCCAATAAAAATCTCAATGGCCTTTTTTTTTTTCTTTGCAGAAGTAGAAAGACCAATTATCAAATTTATTTGGTAGGATAAGGGGCCCCAAATAGCCAAAAAGATAATAAAAATGAAGAATGAAGTTGGAGGACTCTCATTTCCTCCAACTTTAAAACATGTTACTTGGCTACAGTTGTAAAAACAACATGGTACTGGCATAAAGACAGACACATTGACCAATGGAACTGAATCAAGAACTCAGAAATAGACCCTCATTCACATCTAATTTTTGACAAGGCACTCAAGTCCTCCCAGCTGGGCCAGAACAGTCTATTCAACAAATGGTGCTGGAAGAACTGGATATCTATATCCAAAAGAAAGAAAGAAGATCCCTATCTGACACCTTATACAAAAACTAACTCATAATGGATCAAGGACCTAAATATAAAAATAACCATAAAACTCCTAGAAGAAAATGTAGGAAAACATCTTCAAGAAGTTGGGGTAGGGAAACAGATGTGGCTCAAGAGGTTCGGTGTCCGTCTACCATATGGAGAGACCGGGGTTCGATCCCTGGTACCTCCCGATAAAAACAAAACAAACAAACAAACAAACAAACAAAAAAGAAGTTGGGGTAGGCAATAGTTTCTTAAACCTTACACACAAAGCACGAGCACCAAAAGGAAAAATAGATATATGGAACCTTCTCAACATTATACACTCAACATTATACACCTCAAAGGACTTTTTCAAAAGGGTGTGAAGGCAGCTGACTCAATGGGAGAAAATATTTGGCAATCACATATCCGATAAGGGTTTAATATCCAGGCTATACAAAGAGATCATACAAATCAAAGATAAAAAGAAAAACTTCCCTTTTATTTTTGCATTTTTCTTTTTATATCAATCTTAAACTGATCTGTTGATGCACCACTGAGAAAATGAAGAATTTAGCAGATTTGTGCTTTCACGTGTTTTTTTTTTTTTTTGTAAAATCTCTAGCTCAGCTAATTTTATGAATTGTATCTTTAGATTTATATTCTTCAAATCTATCACATTTACAGTCTATATGAGTAAAATATATTTTTCTTCATTTGTAAAAAATTTAATTTTAAACAAGGCCTATAATTTCATTTTTTCTACCTTATAATAAAAAATTTCTATACAATTTTATGTTTTTGGCAATCCATGTCCATATATATTTTTTCCATGATTATAGCCTTCATTCAACATAAATTTGAAATAATTTACACAGTATTGCATAGGAATAAAAGAAGCAATGTTGTCATAATGTTCAAAATGAAGATATTTTAGTCTTATGTATAAAGTTGCTTCATAGGAATGCCATTCATGTAATACTTAGGAAGCACATTATTCGGTACTTCTGGATGAACATAGTGTGGCAGTTTGATATTATTTATGAATCCCAAAAATTATATTTGATTATGTTTCTAAGCTGTTCTGTTCCTCTGGGCATGATACCCTTTGATTGTATTAGAGTCGGCTGAGATGTCTTTGATTAAATTATGTTTAAGATTAGGGCTTTGATTCAACCATGTCAGTAGAATGTAAGAGTCCCCACACCTTTGGTGCACTATATAAATGGACATTCACTCAAAGAGAACACAGAGGTAGATTAACAGAAGAAGAGAGAGCTCCATAGACATGGCAGAGGTCCTGGGAAGAAAGATGAGCCATTTGCCTGAGAGTTTACAGCTGACCTTGTGAAGAGACCAGAGCACCTGAGCCAGAAAAAAATAAGCCCTGGAAGAAGAGAAATAAGCCTTATGCTAGCCTACAGCTGAGATCACAAGAAGCTGGGAACATGGAGCCTTAAGAGGAAAGAGGAAGGCTGAACCCTCACAGACATCACCCACCATCTTGCTTCAACACGTGGCAACAGACTTTGGGTGAGGAAGTACCTCTTATGGTACCTTGAGTTGGATGCTTTAGGGCCTTGTAACTGTAAGCTTTTACCCCCCAAAATATCCTTTATAAAAGCCAACCGATTTCTGGTACTTTGCATCAGTATCCCTTTGGCTGACTAATACAGACAGGAATTCAGTACAGGAGAAATGTAGGTAAAATATAATTCTAATATAAAGCTACCAATGAAAGTACAGAGGAGCAAGCCATTATTTTGAATTAAAGAAGATTTCAGAGAAAAGTTATTACTTGAGAAAGGCCTTAAAAGTAGGTAGAATTTAAAGGTGTGGAAATGGTATTGGAAAAGATAAGTAAGGCATATGAGAAAGAGTGTGGTCTGGGATAGGTATTAATCAGCCAAAGAGGTGCTGGTGCAAAGTACTGGAAATCAGTTGGATTTTATAAAGTGTATTTATTTGGGGTAGCAGCTTACAGTCACAAGGCCATAATGCTTAAGTTACTTTCCTCACCAAAGTCTATTGTCATGTGTTGGAGCAAGATAGGTGCTGGTCTCTGTGAGGGTTCAGCCTTCCTCTTCAGGCTCCATGGGCCCAGCTTCTTCTGGTCTCGGCTATAGTCTGGTATAAGGCTCGTCTCTCTTCCCGGAGCTCCTTTCTCTCCAGGCTCAGCTGCTCTGTTCTCTCCACAAGGTCAGCTGGAGACTGTCAGGCTTTCTCTTCCTGGGGCCTCTGCCATGTCTATGGAGCCATCTCTATTCCTCTGGGTTCTTCTCCTGTGTATTTACTTCCCTGGGCTCTCTTCTCTGCCATGTGATTTTCTCTTTAAGTTCCCACCCACCAAGGGGTGGGAACTCAACGTCCTACTGATGTGGTGCAATCAAAGCCCTAATCATAATTTCATCAGGTAAAAGTGAAACCTCTGAAGTTAATACAATCTAATATGCCCAGAAGAACAGACCAGTTTATAAACATAATCCAATATCTATTTTTGGAATTGATAAACAATATCAAACTGCTACAGGTGTTATAGTGAGTATTTCTGCTTAAGAATATGCAAGAGAGCATTACACCATTATACTGGAAAGCTATATTTAGGTATAATTTTACTGATTGAGTCCTGAACAAATAACAGCATAATAAGTTTGTATTTTATTGTAGGGGCAAATAGGAAGCTTTGGAAATTTCTGAAAAGAAAAATTTGCCTGATCAAAAGTAAGTTTCAGTAAATGGGATCAGGCAGTGAAGACAAATGTGGATTGAAAATGGAAGAAACTGATATTGACATAGCAGGGAAGGAGGTCCCACAGCAATCATTCAGGGTACAATTAATGGTTCAGAAAGAATTGAAGGCAATTGGAATGAAAAGAACAAATGTAAATATTATTGAGGTCTGTCCACTGGTTTATATGACCAAATGTCTTTGGGTGGTAAGGAAGGGAAGAAATCAAAGATGACTCCTCCACTCCCCGATCAAGATGGCAGAATGAGATGCTTCAGGGCTCCATCCTCCCACAGAAACTTTGAACAACCAGCAAGAACTGGTCAAAATACCTTTCTACAAGTTCCAGAAAACAGTTAAATTATTGCAGTAATAGGGTGAGTGCCAAATCAAGAGAAAGTCTACTTAAAAACAATAGCATCTTATGGTGCACTGGCTGGCTTCTTCCTACTCCCTCAGTGGCTTGGCACAGAACTCGAGAAAGTTTCCAATGTATATTCCTGGTCTCAGTTCTCAGGGGAACAGAGTAACCCTCATGCACATACCGGGAGCATGTAAATCTGGTCCAATATGTCTGGTGGTGGCCTGAGGGACTCACTGTCCAAGAATTTGCCCTATGTGTAGCTCTCCTACAGAATGCTGTGAAAGAGCAGTAAAGTTGTGCTGCCTGGGGCAAGGGATTGCTGGCTGTAGGACATAACCTGCAGTTTCCATCACTATGAAGAAACTTTTTCCTAGGGAAGGAAAGATATTTGTATCGATGTTCATGTTGGTGGTCCTAGGGTCACACATGCGTGCTCAACAGAAGGCATATGCAGAAAGGATAGGGAAGACCCTGCACTTTGGCCTAGAGCTATTCTCTAAACTTATCATATAGATAAGTCCTGAAGGAGAGCACACTCATAGGTCAATCTGCAAAGACTGGGAAAGATCTGCTCTTTTAATCCTTCTTGTTGTTGTTGTTGTTGTTAGCTCCCAACATTCCAAAAGAATGCTTTCTTAAAACTAGGTTGAGGGGATGGATGTGGCTCAAATGGTTGGGCGTCTGTCTCCCATATGCAGGGACCTGGGTTCGATCCCCAGAACTTCCCAGTAAAAAAAAAAAAAAAAACTAGGTTGACACAACCTTATGGAACTGACCCAACAATGTCCAAATATCAGTGCTATCACACTAAGATATCAAAATGTACAGGTTTCAATAATAGATTTTAAAACATAGGAAGGAACAGAAAGTGATTGGCCAGGCACATGAGAAGATTAAAGCATTAGAAACCATCAATGAGGAGGATCAGGCCTGGGGCACTCCTGGCAAAGACTTTAGAAAAGTGGTCTTAAATATGCTCAAAAAGCTATAGGAAAAACATGGTCAAAGAACTAAAGGAAATCAGAAAAATAATAGATGCATACAAAGAGAGTATCACTAGAGGGATGGAAATTATGAAAAGGAACCAAACAGAGCTGAAGACTACAGTAACAGAAATTAAAATTTCTCTAGAGGGATTCAACAGCAGATTGAGCCTGGCAGAAAAACGAATCTGTGAACTTGAAGATTAGAAAATTGATATAATCCAGCCTTGCCAACAAAAAGAGGAAAGAATGAAGAAAAGTGAACAAAGCCTGAGGAATTTGTGGGACATCATCAAGTATACCAATACAAACATTGTGTAAGTCCCAAAGGAGAAGAAAGAGAGAAAGGGGCAGAAGGAATAGTCAAAGAAATAGTGGCAGAAACCCACCAAATTTAATGAAAGATAGGGATATATATATCCAAGAAGCTTAACAAACTCCAAAGAGGATGAACTCAAATAAATAAATTCACACTGCTCCAAGTTCTAATCAAACTGTCGAGTGCAAAGGACAAGGAGAGAGCTCTTAAAGTTGCGAGTGAGAAGCAACATGTCACATACAAGGGAGCCTCAATATGAGTAAGTGCTGATTTCTCATCAAAAAACATGGAGACATGAGGGCAGTGAGAAGACATATTTAAAGTGCTGAAAGAGAAAAAAAATTGTCAACCAAGAATTCTGTATCTGGCAAAACTGTTATTCAAAAATGGAGGAATTATGACTCAATAAAAAAAGCTGAGGGACTTCTATAGACTGGCCCTATAAGAAATACTAAAGAGGATTGTTCAGGTTGAAAGGAAAGGACACTAGACAATTGACTGAAGCCACATGAAGAAATGAAAATCTCTGGTAAAGACAATGACATGGGTAAATATAAATACCAGTACAATTGAATTTTTGGTTTGTAACTCTACTTTTTACTTCCTACTAGGCCTTAAAAGGAAAATGCATGAAATACAATGATAAATCAACTGTTTTGGACTTATAATGTATAACTACATCAATTGTGACAAGAACTATATAAAAGTGGGCGATGGAGAGGTATAGGAGCATAGTATATGTATCCTATTGAAGTTGTTAAGTTGGTATCAAAGGAAACAAGATTGTTATAGATTTAAGATGTTAAATTTCAGCACCATGGTAATTACCAAGAAAACATCAGAGAATATACAAACTCATAGAGGCAGTAAGTATAGGTTACCAGGGGTGGGGGACAGGGGAATTAATACAAAATGAGTGTAGCGTTTCTGTTTGTGAGGAAGGGAAAATTATAGTAATGGGTGGTGGGGAGGGTATTGCAACATAGTGAATGTAATTAATCTCAGTGACTGGTATACTTGGGAAGGTTTGGGAGGAGAAGATCTATGTTGTATACATATCTCCACAATTTTAGAAAACAAAAGAAAGTGAGACTAGAGAGATAATGACAATTAAATGCAATACACGATACTGGATGGGATCTAAGGAGGGGACAGAAAAGACTCAAAAGGTCATTATTGGAACATAAGAAAAAATTGGAATGTAGAATGTAAGCTTTATATCAGTGTTCTATTTCTTGAACTTGATAGCTGAACTTAAGGTGATTACTTAAATGAATATGCTTGTTTGCAGGAAATGTATATGGAAGTATTATGTGTTTAGGAGTATGATGTGTTCAACCTCCTCTTAAATGTTAGATAGATAGATAGATAGATAGATAGATAGATAGATAGATAGATAGATAGATAGATAGATAGAGATAGAATGAATGAATGATTTGGCAAAGGGGGCAAAATATTAAAATTGGTGGATATGGGTTTCTGGGAGGATTGGGATTATGTTGGAATTTTCTGTACGAGGTTTGTATTATTTTTTAAAATGTCCTGTAAGTTTGAAATTATTTTTTTTTAAAGTTAAAAAAAGATGTCCTTGCAATTTTGAACCTAGAAAATAGTATTACAATAGAAGAATATGGAAGTAGAGGTAGTGGTTAGAAGCAGGGGCTCTGTGGACAAGGGGCCTGCCTTCAAATACTAGCTCTGTCATATACTGTGGCAGTTATGCAATTTCTTTTTTTTATATTTTAAAAGATGCTTAGATTACATAAATGTTACACAAAAATTACAGGAATTTCCATGTTCCCCACTCCCCACACCTCCCATAACATACCACATAAACATCTTTCATTAGTGTGGCACATCACCTGCAATGGATATACACATCCTGGGGCTTTGCCACTAAGCGTGGACCATAGTTCACATTGTAGACCACACTCTCTCCCATACAGTTCTGCATGTTATATGCTGATGTAAAATGACCTATATCTGTCATTGTAATGTCACTCAGGATAATTCCCAAGTCCTGAAAAAGCACCTGTATAACAACTGCTTTTCCCTTCCCTACCCCAAAAGCATCCAGTGGCCACTGGCTCCACCTCACTGTTGTAATTTCTTCCATTGCTTGAATCACATTATGTCTACAACAGAATACCATTAAATTCACTCTAGTCCATAGCTCTTCCCCCAATCCTGAGGAGTTTGGGTTGGTGATGTCCACTCCACCTCCAAGTGAGAGGGGGCTTATATCCCATGGATACGGTGGATGGGATTATCCTGCCTGCAGCTGCAGGCACTCTCCATTCCCTGGGATGGCCATTGTCCCTCATCGTCTCTTCACCAGGTGACTTGGGTGAGTCCATTGAGCTGTAGAATAGGAGTTGCAGCTCCACCGAGATTCCAGGCACAGCTGGCACATGGGCAGACTGGAGGCTCCAGTCTCTGGAAGTACACCTACAAACTCCAGCATCACATATAGGTTTGAATAGAAGGGACTGATGGACCATGTGCAATGGGGACTTATTTGAGTCCAACTCTGTCACTCTCAGGGGCATATATTCCAAAGTAGAGCCCACTGATAAGGCATCAATCTCTGGAGCTATCCCCCCTTATATAGGACCTGGGTGTCTCCAGAGCCCTCAGGAGCCCCTCTGTGTGGGATGATATCCACTCTGGTGTTCTATGAGATCCTACTGAAGTGTGCATCAGTGTTACCTCTGGGATGACCTCCCGACTCTCTTTGAAATCTTTAGCTACATGAACTCATTTGTCTTTACCTTTTCCCCCTTTTATTCATGGTCTTTTTCCAGTCGTATTGCCAGCTGGCACTTGGTATTAATTCCTCATTGCTAGGGAGGCTCATCCCTGAGAGTCATGTCCCTTGCTGGAGGGAAGGTAATACATTCATATGCTGAGTTTGGCTTAGAGAGAGGCCATATTTGAGCAACAAGGAGGCTCTCAGGTGGCAACCCTTAGGCACCCCATAATAGTAGGCTAAGTTTCAATTACAAGAGCAAAGACTCCTAAGGCTAGTCATCAATAACAAGAACACATCAGTGGACCCTCCTCCTTTGCCATAAACTGCCCCTGCACTCGGGGGACTGTTTCTGCTCCCTTGGAGAATGTGGCAGAGCTCCCTCCAGGCTGAGAATTCAGTATTCCCTCATTTATTGAGTGATTGTCTACCCACTGTGACCATGCCCCACCCCTTGATCATTTGAACAATCTTATATATCTTTCATGTATATTCAGGTGAACTTTCTCCCATGAAATACCCGTCCTAGACACCACCCACCAATGATCCTTTCCTGTCCCCTCTGTAACCCTTCTGTGATCCAAACCTTCCTTGAAGATAAAGCCCATTTAATAGCCAAATACAATTAATAGGAAAATGAAATAATAAACATAAGTTTAAATATAAGAGATAAAATGCATGGAAACTTAAAAAAAAAACACTAGAAATAAAATAAAATTAAAGGATTGGGATATTTCAAAAATGGGAAAAAAACAGAAAAATTGTTAAAAAAATTTTTTTAACATTTTTCCTTTTATCACTACATTATCAGGTGTCTAGTCTGTACTGTGGCACCTGCCCCCTCTCAATCCCCAGTGTCTCCCGAATTTTCATTTGATTTTCAAAGAAGTTTTAGGTCACAGCAAAGTCACACGCAGAATACTAGAGACTCTCATATACCCAACCTCCTCCCCCTTTCCTTACCCCATATTAAAACCTTTTTTATGTGGAGGGTAGCATTGTTATAACTGTTATACAGATAGTGAAACATAGCTACTAAACACTGTCAATGGTTTACAGTATAGTTTACAATTTAAATGGTAGAGTTTAATAATTTTTGATGATATTTACCATGCCCTGTGTCCATTACTGTAAGGCAATGAAAAATATTTCCCATAACCACTAAATAACCCCTGATTGATCTTTTTTGTTTCTTCCTCCCCATCCCTCTGGGGCTCATGACACTCCCCTGTCTTGACTCATTGGATGACAAGATTCATAGTCACATGCAACAAGAGGTCTTGACATGCTGATTAACTTCTCCTATTAGGATCCACCCTTGTTCCTAAGAAACACCCACCTGTCTGTTTCTGGGTGAATCGGTCCTCCCAAAGATGGGGGTCCATCTCCTTCCCACTCACCATGTGGGTCTCCTCTCCCTGATACAACACATTATGACAGGATGAACATTCACACACTCCCCAGAAGCCTACTCCAGATGCACCCCTTCCTGAATGTCCCCCCAACCTACACCCTAAACCTGTGAGACTACCTTGTCATACTGCCATAAGATTCCCACCCCTGCACTTTCAACATCATACCCACAAATCCCAAGTTCACCTAGTCCCCCTCCCATCTCTTCCCCCAGTAACCCGCTCTTCCTAATGTACCCACCTGTCAACCCTGCACCACCAAACCCATTAATATCACTACCCACCTGTCCTATCCTTCAATATGCAACTATACTCTATCACTTTACCATAGATTATGTCCATATGCGTGATGGTTCACAACTTTCTCTTCTCTTTCTCTCCTTTGTTAACCTATCTTTCAGACAATGGTTCTCAGAGACTGCTCAACACTTTCCTCAATTCAAATCAGTGAGGTCATATACTGTTCATCCTTCAACACCTGACTTGCTTCACTCAACATAAGGTCTTCAAGATTCATCCATATTATTCCGTGTGTTAGCACTTTATTCCTTCTTACAGCTGAGTAATATTCCATTGTATGATGTACCACATTTTGTTTATCCACTCATCTGTTGGTGGGCACTGGGGATGATTTCAACTTTTGGCAATTGTGAACAATGCCACTATGAACATTGGTGTGCATATATCTGTTCGTGTCTTTGCTTTCAAAACTCCAGCAGTGGAATTGCTGGATCACATGGAAGATCTCATGTTAGTTTACTGCATAACCACCAAACTGTCTTCCACAGTGGCTGGACCATTCCACAATCCCACCAGCAGTGGATGAGGGTTCCTATTCCTCTACATCCTCTCCAACACTTATATTCTGCTGCTTTTTAAATAGCTGCCATTCTGATGGGTGTAAGATGCTATCTCATTGTAGTTTTGATTTGCATTTCCCTAATAGCCAGCTATGTCAAGCATTTTTTCATGTGCTTTTTAGCCATTTGTATTTCTTCCTTGGAGAAGTGTCTTTTCAGGTCACCTGCCCATTTTATAAATGGGTTGTTTGTCTTTTTACTTTTGAGGTGTAGGATTTCTTTATATATGCAGGATATTTGGCTCCTATCAGATATATGGTTGCCAAATATCTTCTCCCATTTGGTAGGCTGCCTTTTTATTTTCTTAATAATGTCCTTTGAGGTGCAGAAATTTTTAATTTTGAGGAGATCCCATTTATCTATTTTTTCTTTTGCTGCTCGTGTTTGAGTGTGAAGTTCATGAAACCATTTCCTATTACAAGGTCCTGTAGATGCTGCCCTACATTATCTTCCAAGGTCTTTATGTTTTTGGCTGTTATATTTAAATCTTTGATCCATCTTGAGTTGATTTTTGTATAAGGTGTGAGATGGTATTCCTCTCTCATTCTTTTGGATATGGATATCCAGTTCTCCAAGCACCACTTGTTAAAGAGGCCATTCTCTCCCAATTGACTGGGCTTTGTGGCCTTGTCAAATATCAGATGACTGTATATGTGAGAATCTAAATCAGAACTCTCAATCCGGTTCCATTGGTCAGTATGTATATCCTTGGGCAAATACCATGCAGTTTTGAGCACTGTAGCTTTGTAGTATATTTTAAAGTCAGGTATTGTGATACCTCCAACTTCATTTTTTCTTTTTCAATATGTCTTTGGCGATTTGGGGCCTCTTACCTTTCCAAATGTATTTTGTATTTAGTTTTTACAGTTCCTTAAAAAAATACGTTTTGATTTTTATTGGGCTTGCCTTAAATCTGTAGATTAGTTTGGGTAGGATAGACATCTTGATGATGTTTAGTCTTCCTATCCATGAACAGGGAATATTCTTCCATTTATTTAAGGCTTCCTTGATTTCCTTTAACAGTATTGTGTAGTTTTCTGTATATAAGTCCTTTACATCTTTAGTTAAATTTATTCCTAGAATTTGATTCTTTTAGTTAGTATTGTAAGTGGTATTTTTTTCTTGATTTCCTCCTCAGATTGCTCATTATTGGTGTACATAATGCTACTCATTTTTGAGCATTGATCTTATAGCCTGAGACATTACTGAACTCCTTTATAAGTTCTAGAAGCTTGGTTGTAGATTTCTCAGGGCTTTCTATGTATAGGATCATGTGGTCTTCAAATAATGAAATTTTTACTTCTTCTTTTCCAATTTGGATGCCTTATATATCTTTTTCTTGCCTCAGTGCTTGAGCAAGTACTTCTAAGACAGTGTTAAATAGGAGTGGTGATAGTGGGCATCCTTGTCTTGTTCCGGATCTCAGAAGGAAGGCTTTTAGGATTTCACCATTGAAGATGATGTTGATTTTGGGTTTTTCATGTATACCCTTTATAATATTCAGAACGTTTCCTTCTATTCCTAACTTTCGAAGTGCTTTTATCAGGAAAGAGTGCTGTATTTTGTCGAATGCTTTTTCTGCATCTATAGAGATGGTTATGTGATTTTTTTCTTTCAATCTGTTTATGTGGTGTATTACATTGATTGATTTTCTTATATTGAACCATCCTTGCATACCCGGGATGAAACCACTTGGTCATGGTGTATAATCCTTTTGATATGTTGTTGAATGCGATTAGCATGTATTTTGTTGAGGATTTTAACATCTAGGTTCATTAGAGATATTGGTTTGTAATTTTCCTTTCTTGTGGTATCTTTGTTTGGTTTTGGTATTAGGGTAATGTTGACATCATAGAATGAGTTAGGCAATATTCCTTCTACTTCTATTTTTTGGGAGAGCTTAAGCAGGATTGGTGTTAGCTCTTTACAGAAATTTTGGTAGAATTCAGCTGTGAAGCCATCTGGTCCTGGGCTCTTCTTAGTTGGGAGGTTTTTGATGACTGAATCTATCTCTTGTAATTGAACTGCTGAGTTCATCGATTTCTTCTTTCATCAATGTAGGCTGTTTGTGAGTTTCTAAAACATGTTCATTTCCTCTAAATTATCATTCTTGTTGGCATATAATTTTTCAAAATATCCTCTTATGATACTCTTTATTTCTGTGGGGTCAGTAGTGATATCCACTTGCTCATTCCTTATTTTGTGTATTTGCATCTGTTCTCTCTTTTTCTTTGTTAGTCTGGCTAAGGGTTTGTCAATTTTATTGATCTTCTCGAAGAACCAGCTTTTGGTTTTGTTTATTTTTTCTAGTGCTTTCTTATTCTCTATCTCATTTAGTTCTGCTCTAATCTTTGTTATTTCCTTCTTTCTACTTCCTTTAGGTTTAGTTTGTTGTTGTTTTTCCAATTCCTCCAAGTGTGTAGTTAGGTCTTCAATTTTAGCTCTTTCTTCTTTTTTAATATATGTATTTATGGCTATGAACTTCCCTCTCTGGACAGCTTTTGCTGCATCCCATAGGTTTTGATATGTTGTGTTGTCATTTTCATTAGTTTCAAGTTAGTTATTGATTTCTTTTGAGATTTCCTCCTTGACCCACTGTTTGTCTAAGAGTGTGTTGTTAAACTTCCATATCTTTGTGCCTAATCTGATTCTCTGGCCCATAGTGATTTCCAATTCATTCCATTGTGGTAAGAGAAATTACTTTGTATAATCTCAATCTTTCTGAATTCATTGAGAGTTGTTCGGTGGCCTAGCATGTGGTCTGTCTTGGAGTATGATCCATGTGCACTCAAGAAGAATGTAAATCCTGCTATATTTGGGTGTAGTGTTCTGTATATGTCTATTAAGTCCAGGTCCTCTAATGTATTGTTCAGAGTCTTTGTTTCTTTATTGATTCTCTGTCTAGATGTTCTGTCTAATGATGATAATGGTGTATTAAAGTCCCCCACTTTAAATGTAGAGACATTTATTTTTCCAATTAGTTTTTCCAGAGTTTGCCTCATGTATTTTGAGGCACCACAATTAAGTGCATAAATGTTTATGATTGTTCTCTCTTCTTGAGAGATTACCCCTTTTACTAATATATAGTGTCCATCTTTGTCGCTTACAATAGTTTTGCATTTAAAGTCTATTTTGTCTGATATTAGAATAGCTACTCCTGCCCTTTTTTGGCTTGTTAATATTGTTTTCCAGCCATTCGCTTTCAGCCTCCTTGAATCCCTGGGTTGAAGGTGGGTTTCTTGTAGATAGCATATAGATGGATCATATTTCCTTATCCATTCTGCCAATCTGTGTCTCGAGTGGTGAATTTAATCCATTAACATTCAGTGTTATTACTTGCAATGAATTTCTTAATTCAAACATATTTTCTTTGGGTTAATGTATGTCATATGTTGTTTTGTTTCTGTTTTTGTCTTTTTAGTTGTTTTTAAACTCTCCTCCAACTCTCTCTCCCTTGTTTTTTCCTTTCAACTTGTAGAACTTCCTTTAGTATTTCTTGAAGTGCAGGTTTCTTATTGTTATACTCTCTTAATTTCTGTTTATCTGTGAATATTTTGAACTCTCCATCATTTTTGAATGCCAGTTTTGCTGAATAGAGAATTTGTGGCTGGAAGTCTTTTTCTTTAATACTTTGACTATGTCATACCACTGTCTTCTTGCCTCCATGGTTTCAGCTGAGAAATCAGCACTTAATCTTATTGTGCTTCCCTTGTATGTGATGGTTCTCCTTTCTCTTTCTGCCTTGATTATTTTCTCTTTTTCTTGAGCATTGGATATTTTGACAAGTATATGTCTTGGAGTTGACCTGTTGGGATTTATACTGTTTGGGGTGTGCTGTGCTTCCTGGATCTGCACATCCATTTCTCTCAATAGGGTTGGGAAATTTTCAGCCATTATTTCCTTCAACACTCCTTCTGTTACCTTTCCCTTCTCTTCTCCTTCTGGGATGCCCATAATGTATATGTTTGTGTGTTTTGTGTTGTCATTTAAATCCCTGAGTCCATGCTGGATTTTTTCTATCTTTTTGTCTATCTGTTCTAATATCTGTTTGATTTCAAATTCATTTTCTTCCACATCATTAATTCTTTCTTCTGCCTGTTCAAATCTGCTGTTATGTGAATCCAGTGTCTTTTTGATTTTTTGGATTGTGCCATTGATCACCATCATATCCATTATCTTTTTATATATGTTTACAATTTCTTCAGTATGTTCTCCCAGTGTCTTCTTAATATCCTTAATCTCTTCCTTCACTTCATTAAGTTGGTCCATGATATTTGTTTGGAAAGCTTTGATTAGTTTTTCAATGTTCTGCATCTCTTCCTGGTTTTAAGTTTGTTCCTTGGACTGGTCCATGTCTTCCTGTTTCTCAGTGTGGTTTGTAATTTTTTGTCGCCCTCTACTCATCATTTTATCTTGATGGGTTTATTCGGTTGATTATCTTCTCTCTCTGCCCTAGAGTTTTATTTAGCTGGTGCTTCTGTGTGTGTGTTAAGTTTTCTCTTTGACACTTCTTCTTATTTTATTTCCTTGCTTCTTTCTATGTTCCCTTGAAGGTAAAAGATTAGGGCCAGAGGAATCAAAAGATGTGAGAAAGGAAGAAGGATAATAGTAATATTGATAAAAGTTAGAAGAGGGGCTATATAAGACTTAGTGAAAGGAATATTTAGCTCATGTAGACAGTGTAGAGTAATAGGGAAAAAAGTGGAGTACCTATAATGGACTGGGAAACCAAATAGAGGAATATATATATATAATGATTTAGAAGGCTAGGATGATGAGGAGGGAGAGAAAGAGTAAAGAAAAGGCTGAAAGGAAAAAGTTAATAATAATAAAAAAAGAAGAGAACAGAATAGATAGAACAGAAATTGACACCCTTAAGTTGTGGGCTAATAAAAAAACGTGGTAGATAAGAACCACAACAGAAAGCAGAAAGCAGAAAGATGAAGGAAGGATAAGTGGTAGCTTAGGATACAAAATCAATATAGACAGAGAATGGGAAATCACTGAAAAAGAAGCACAGAAAAGAAGAGACAAGGTAGTAGCATCTAATTTAAAAAAAAGAAAGGGGGGAGGAAAGAGGAAAGAAAACCAAGAGACAACAAATAAACCAAACAACCACACAAGCAAGCAGTCAAACAAATCTAAGGAAGAACAGTGTTCCTTCTTGGGTCCTTTTGGAACCTCTCAGCCTACTTGTATTTATCAATCAATTGCCCTGCAAGGTTCTATCTGCAGGTTTTGAGGCAGATTTTAGCTATAAACTAAAGTAAAAAGAAAAATTCATTTTTTATTTTTTAAAGTGACTTTTTTTTTTTTTTGGCGAAATAAGGGACACAAAATATGTGCTTTTCTAGACCACCCCCTTCACTGAGGGGACCCTAACTAGGCTCGTGGACACTAATTAAGCACTTCCCACCTACTGGCCTCCCCAGGGGAGCTGAAGTTCTGATGCTAGACAGTGCAGAACGATAAAAATGGCTGACTCCACCCCCTCTGGAGCCAAACCTCAGTGTCACTGGGCTGCTGGGTAAATCAGCCTTCCTCAGTAGATTCTCCTCTCCTCTCACCCTGCACTGCTTGAAGCTGACTTATCTGTTCCCCAAAACCATGAGGGTGTCCAGGCAGCCAAATCAACAGAAAGGAAATCCCTCTCCACCTTCTGTCAGAACCCTCTTCCTCTCAGAGAATTCTCTTTCTCACCAGGTTGGAGGGGTTTGGCATGTATCCCTGGGCAGCTAGGTAAATCAACTCTCTCAGCAGATTTGCCTCTCCCCTCTGCCTGGTGTTGATTAAATCTGGCTATTTTGTTCCCCAAAGCTGCAAGGGGTTCCAGGCAGCAAAATCCATGGAAAGGAAAGCCCTCTCGACCCTCTGCCAGAATCCTCCCACTGTTGGATAATGCTCCCTCTCACGGGGTTGCTGATGGGAGTCGTGGCTCAAACCAGCCTTTTCCCCTGAAGGTGGGACTCAGCCGTCTGTGTTAACCTCCATGGGCAGAATTAAAACTCACGAATCTCTACCATGCAATCCACGCCACTGAGCTGCCTCCAGATAGATGTCCCAAGCCTCTCGCTCTGTGCACCCACAGCACAGACCCCCAGGCAGGATCCCATCCCCAATCAGCCGACCTCAGAAAGCTAGTCAGCGGGTGCCCTCCTAAACTGACGCCATCTCCCCAATCTGCAATTTCTTTAACTCTTGATTTCTTATCTAATCAATTGTTTTGTGTATTAAATAAGAAAATATTTATTAAGCACTCAGCAGAGCACTGAGCACTTAATAAGTTCAGCAAAGATTATAAGTTTAATATTTTTATTGAATATAGAGTAAACAACACTGGTGACAATTTTAGCTTTTTTTAAAAACAATTTATTAAAGTATATCATTTATACATGAATATATATAAACTATAAGTGTTCAGTAAACATTGTGAACTTACAAATCAAAAATGCATAACATCATACAGGGCTCCCACACATCACCCTACCACAAATACTTTGCATTTTTGTGAAACATTTGTTAAGAAATTATGAAAGAGCATTGTCAAAGTATTACTACTAACTATTGTCCATATCTTACTCCCCTATACATTTTTAAAAGAATTTACTTATTTATTTATTTACTTGTATCCATTTTTATGCACCCCCCCCCCCCGTTTCTGCTGTTTTTGTGTCCGTTTGCTAGGCAATTCTCTGTGTCCACTTCCTGCCCTCTCTTCTATCCTTCTCCTCGGATGTGGGAGAGAGGCATCCTACTGCCTGCGCCACCTTAGTTCCTGTTTTTTTGGCACATCTTGTCTTGGCTCTCCCTTGTGTCATTCTCCTGTTCTGTTATCACCTTGCTGCATGGTTTGCGGAGCCTAGTGGCGTGCCTGTGCACAAGGCCTGGTGGCCCACACACCTTCTATATTTTTCTTTTTTTCTTTTTACCAGGAGGTCCCAGGGATCGAACCCAGGTCCCTCCATATGAGTGAAGGATGCCCAACCACCTGAGCCACATCTGTCCCCCTACTGTATCTTTTAAGGTTGACCAAAGATACCTAGAGTTACAGTCTTTTCCCGTAAAGATTTATCGTGGAATAAATCAGGCTTAGTTTATCACCAGCATTCTAAAAACGAGACCTAGGGAGAAAAACTAGGTCTGGGGGCACATGCATAGTTTCTAAAATAATGAATGTTTAGCCTACCATGATTATCACAAAATCAGGACAATGAGAAATATTTGCATACAATTTTAGCTTTTAGTATAAGTATCATGTTTTGTTAGGAAATTCAAGTGGAGGAGTAGAGTAGATTTGATGTAGGCCTCTGAGCTCAAGAGAGAGTTTTATATATAGATATACATTGACACAGAGGTAGTAGATGAACCATCATTTAGAAGTCAATGATATTTCAGTGTTTGAGCATGTTCTTAATTCTTCATTGATTTTAGATGTAGATTTAAACATCCAATGAAATAGTGATCTTAAATTTAACAGAAAGAAAATTTCAGCTATAAAATTAGTGAAGAAACCTGCTCAGTAGATTAAAAAAAAAAATCAAAGAAATATTGACCTTAAATTTATCAAGAAGAAAAAAATCAAATATCAAAATTAATGAGGAAACCTACTTATTAGATAGTAGATTGAATTATAATACTAAATAAGAGTTAAAAGGATAAGAAAAAATCAAGGCTTGCCCTGGGCATGTCTCTAAACTTTTAAAAAGTTAGGAAGAAGTGATATATTAGGAGTTATCTTACTGAAGAAGGCTAATTCTTGGTCCTTAGCTAGGACCTGCAGGGGTCTATTGGAATGGTGGTGGTTTGAGGATAGTGACAAGATTCTCAGGAAAATTCTTAAAGGTAAAGATAAGTTTTCAGAATTATTTAGATTCATATGCACATTCATCTGAAATGATATATATGTACAGCCTGAAAAACCCAAAGACTCATAATCAAACATGACTAGATTCTAACTAGGTAAAACATAATATCAGGTCTAAAGAAAGTATCAATTAAAAGATTTTTTCATTGATGGGTTTTAAAAACAAATCATTCATCAAGATGTTGGCAGTACCTATTCAGTCACTGTCTAGGGGAAGGGAGTCCTCATCAAGGGGTTTTCAGTATCTCAGTCCCATTGGCAAGACCATTTCTATCTCAGCTGGATGTCATCATTCCTCTCTCCCCTGCTTCTGACACTATGCCTGACAAGTATGCATCTGAGTAGAAATTGACTCTTTTCTATATTTGACCATGTGGTTATGCTACTCCCCAGGAGAGACATATTTCTCATTGTAAATCAATTAAACAGCAGCATGGTTTTATGTATTTGTCAGTTGAGCTTTGGAGCATCCTCATGAAAGATGGAACTCTTACCCAGTGTGTTAATAAAATCAAGTATCTGAGTTTGTGGGAGATCAGAAACCTTGGTAAATGTGCAGGGTGCTAACCAATGAAATGTGGTAGAAATAATTAGCCTTCCCTGGAAACATACAGAGATTGTTCCTGATTATTTGTGTCCTTTTATTCTCCATTTTAAATATGACAACCTGCTTTATTTATTATCACTGATAATAACACTCCTTATATTTCTTGAGTTATTGTTAGAATGACAATAAAGTCTAATTTCTCTATTAATGGTTAGAAACTGAGGATAGAGGCTATAAAGAATAGATCACACTAGTTATTGTTTCAAAACTTGACTGGCTCCATCAGAAGTTAGATAACTTTCTTTGTTTTATTTGAGGGTGGTGTCATTACTCTCATGTTTATTTCTTTAGAAGACTTTCATTTTAATTCAGTTATAATGTCATGCTTCATAGCCATTTTTTGAAGATGGTTCCCATTACTGTAAGCCATTATTCAAATTTTTAGTTTAATTTGTGGGGGATCTGAGAAGTATGGCCTGAGACCAAGTTCCTGAACATCTTCTCACTCTAAACACTTAGAGAAGCTCAAAACCCAAAATGCCTGTTTCCATTGTCAGTGAGGCAGTGATTTTTGCCAGGGCGTTCATGGAGAATCAGCTGAGAGAGATCTCATCTGTCTCAACTGAGTGCTTCTTATTACCTGGCTAAGTCTACCCAAACAGGTCCCTCTCTGCTTAGAAGTGATAGGGGCCCAAGCCAACCCATCTTGCTTCAGTGAAACTTATCTCTTTCTCTTGATATGACACTTATAAACTAGCTCCTATGTTTTAGATATCCAATGGTGGGGAAAAAAAAAAACAACCCAACAACACACAACTATTTCTATTTGTAATTTGTTGAAAGGCTTAGACATTTACTGTGCATATAATAAAAGGTAAAGTGGTTTTTCAAAAGTGTAAACTCAAATGTTTTAAACTGTTTACCCTATGCTTTGTTTTCCTTGCTTTTTCAATACAGGGTGCTGGGTGACGTTCATCTTTATACCTACTGAAGTTTTCCACAGTGACAAACATTAGTTAATTGGACTCACCCAAATTTGAATTTAGTAATCATAATAAGTTCCTTTATTATATAACTTTTCTAAAGATGGTAAGGATTTTCCTTTCATTATTGAAATATTTATTGCAAGAACATGAGAACTGGGTTTCAGTTTAGAATTTTTTTCTAGTGTTCTCCCTTATAATTATAGCTATGCCTAACTTATTGGCCAACTGCTCAATTCAAGGCAGTCTCATTGAGATATTGTGAGTGATAGGTGAGTCATGCATGGTAAGTTTATTCTTAATTTAAAACTTTGTAAGTAACATTCAGTCCATCTCTACCTCCTAGCATTTGTAGACTTGTATATGGTATCTTCTGCTTTCATTTTATAATAAAATGAAATTAAAATTACCATTTTAAGTACTTGGCACAATTTAGCATTTCTGAGCTATTTGCAGTGTCATTTGGGAGAAAATGATATGTACAAATTGGCTAAAATGCATTTAAATTTGTATTTCTCCTTGACACTAAAAGATGCATCGGTACTATCTTGAAGCATTTTAATCATGTTCTCAGAAATGAAATAGAATATTATTGATATCTTTCCTTAAAAAATTCAACTTAAAAACAAATTAAACTGTTAAACATTGAATCCTTACTAATTTCTCTATTATTTGTTTTGGAATACGGAAAATATATCCAAATGGAATTTTGTACTATGGCCTAACTGCCTATAAAAAGTCTGTCTTTCAATGAACATCTCAGAACGACTACCTTCCTGAAATAGTTTCTTACCTAAATTTCTTAATTTCCCTGCTTGAAGTTCAGTTATTCATTTATTCATCAGACAAAAGGGATATGTTCTGTAAGTTAAAAGAAAAAAAATCCAGAGAGTATAGATCCACAAAAGACAGGAAAGAATTTCAAGAAGGGGGGAGTTGTTCATCTGTATCAAATACCACCTAGAAATTGGATAGGAGAAGGTCATCCTTTTATGATCATGATCATGGAAGTTGTTTGAGACCTTGATAAAAGCAATTTCAATGGAACAGTAGCCCAATCAGAGTGAGCTGAGAAAATGGTGAGAATCAGTGAGAAGGGACAATTCCCTGGATCAATTGGAGCAACTGCAGTCAAGGAAATTTTTGTTTTTTCATTTGTTACTTTGCTTGCTGTTTTAACAAAGGAGAAGATGAAATTAGGTCCATTTTGTGTCATATATTTGGACCCTTCTCCATGCCATTCATTTAAAAGAATGTTCTGTACAATGGAATTGGTCTCTTGCTCTACTCTGCCACCCACTGTCATCTTGATCATGATGCATTCCCCCAATATCAGGGTTTCATATGTAAAATGATGGGATTAACCTTCTATATTCAACATTCAATAAACTTCTATATATTGTCATCATTTGTAGTTTTGAATATTAGAGGTACCACCTTCATTCCCTGGCAATGACTCTATTTGCCTAAATCTCATGGGCTTTTGACACACTTGCAAAAGTGATGCAGAAGGCTGGGCAAGAAATGTAAAGGTTGAACAAAAACATTATTTTGAGTGATATAAATAGTTATTTAAAAGTTTTAACTTCATACAATTTCATAAATGCTAAAATTATTCCTAGTGATTGAAGTAATTTTATAATATCTAGTTTCATGTCACCAACAGATAATTACTTTTGAAACCCATGCCTAGTTAAAAATTAAATAATCTTTAAAGCTTTGCCTAGGTATTTTGTTTCTATTATTAACTTTTCTAATGTATTCCCCCTTGTGGTCACTGTTGCCCAGCATACTGCTTTTCTGAGGTTTATGTCATATTCTAAATATGGTTTAATTAATGTTTTATTTTTAAGGTCCATAGCTTTGCTCTGAACACAGCTTTGAATTGATGTTAACTCTGTAAAAGGTATAGCTTTACTGTGCAGATCACTGACTTTTCCTAGCTTTATTCACCTCATACCCAATTGTGACTTAGAATTATGTCTAAGTATTTCTCATGCTGTGCTCACATTAATTTGTGATCAAAACTCCTATGATTGGGCATACACTTGTAGTCAATAACCATTATAATTAAGTGCAACTTTGATAATTCTATGTTCTTCATAAATTCATATAATTACATAATAGGTTTTTATTTTAGATATACAAAGTTAAGTAATACTGATCCACAGCATCCATGCTTTGTTGGATTGGTTTATGGGTGTAAGGCAGGGAGTTATATAACTGCAAATTATATCATTTTTAATGTATGCACTCTGCATTATAAATTAAATATAACTGGAATTCTCAACCTATAACAATTTTTTAAAAATCTAGACAATAACAAACAATTTATGTTAATATGATTTTGGTTGGAGAAGGGAAAGAGAAAAGAATTTTTAGGATTGTATATTTCACCTTAAGTAAAATATAACTTTCCTTAGAAGTAATATTTTCTCAGTATAGAATTTTAACTTGAGAGGTAGGTTATGGCATCCATCGCTCACTCTGCACAGGCCACCCTGGGGTCCAGACCCTGGCTAGCTTGCTGGTGATAGAAAGGGACATAAAAATCCTCTCCACCAAGACCAGGGGATAGGCATGGTTGATCATTGACCACAGTCTTTGATTTGCGACTTTGGATCCCTGGGGGCCTCGTTCTGAGTGCAGCCATCGTTTCAACCCACCCCAACAAAGGCCACAGTGGAGGACACTAGACACTTTGCTTCCTTTCCTTCAGGGCTAAGAAAGGTAGGTAGTTGAAGGGCTGCATTTTTTTCTGTGCAGGCCAAAAAAGTTCTCTTTGGGGAGCTATGTTAGAAGCTTTTGAAACCTTTCCTGATACCTTCACTAGGGCATTTTTGGAACCGGTCAGCACCCACTTTCTGGGTCCCTGGCCCTGTTTCAGCTGGGAAAAACTAACTTGGGAATGCCTTCTCTGGCATGCCCCTCCTCCCAGAATTTGCTCTTTATACAAAAGCAGTTTGACACAATGACAGGAGTGTAAGAAACTATAAAGGTGGCAATCTGGGGCAAAGGTTTGCCAGCTTCAAATACCCAGGAGAAGGAGGTCTATCTCCTGAGAAAAAGAGTGGATAACCAAACTCCTATAAACAGGGTGTAGTGGTTTGAAGTTATTTGTACCCCAGAAAAACATTTTCCTAAACCAAACCCATTCTTGTGAATGTAATCCCATTATAAGTAGGATCTTTTTATGAGGTTATTTCAGTAAAAGTATGACCCACCTCATTCAGGACTCCTATTAATGGAGTCCTTTATAAACTGAATAAGTACAGAGAGAGAACAAAAGCCACAGAAGCAAGAAACTGAAAGCAAGGACATCCAGAAGGAAAGGGAAAGACCAACAGACTCTGCCATGTGCCTTGCCATGCAATAGAGGAGCCAAGGTTCTCTGGCAGCCAGTTTTGGGAAGAAAACATCATCTTGATGATGCCTTGATTAAGACATTTTCCAGGCCTCAACCATAGGTGAGCAAATGACCATTATTTAAGCCAACCCATTTCATGATATTGCTTTGAACAGCCCAGGAAAACAAAACACAGAATTCTAAAACAATTAAGAAGTAAAATCCCAGGATAAAACATTGGCCCAGAAAGACAGGGAAAACCTTGCACCCTGCATTCCCCATGGATACACATTCCAGATAGGAGGAAATGCAATAAAATCTCTGTCCTATTACCAACTCATTAAAAATCAAGAAATTGAATCTCAGAGAATAAATTCTAGAGTTAACATTTTAAAATATTAAAATATGTGGTATACAACAAAAGTGTACAAGACAAACAAAAAAATAGGAAATAATGGCCCATCCAAAGAAAGAGGACAAAAACCCCAAAACACCAATGAATAAGACCAGAATGTGGACATACTGAACATAGGCTATAAAAAAATGATCTTAAAAGTACTTAAGTATGGATGTAGCTCAAGTGGTTGAGTGCCTGCCTCCCAGGTACAAAGTGAGGTCTAAAAAGATAAAATAATTACAAAATATGAAAACAACCTAAGAAATCTCTGGAATACCATCTAGTATACCAATAAATGCATTATAGGATTCCCAGAAAGAGAATAAAGGGATAAAAGAACAGAAGGAATATTCACAGAAATAATGACAGACTTCCCAATACATGAATATGCACATCCAAGAAGCTCAGAGAACAACAAACAGGGTAAACATGAAGAAAAATATACCACATCACATACTGATTACACTATCAAATGCAAAGGACAAGGAAAGAGTTCTGAAAGCTGTAAGAGAAAAGCAATGTATTATGCACAAGGGAGTCCCAATTAGGCTGAGTATTAATTTCTCATGAAAAATGATGGTGGCAAAAAGACAGCAGGTTTAAATACTTGAAGTGCTGGAGAAAACAACGGCAAACCAAGAATTTTATATCCAGTAAGACTGTCATTCAAAAAATGAGGGAGAGATTAAACCATTCTCAGATAAACAAAAGGTGAGGGAGTTCATCACTGCTAGAGCTGCCATACAAGTAATGCTAAAAGGAGTTCTTCAGAATGAAAGGAAAGGACACTATATAGTGTTTCAAAGTGGCATAAAGAAATAAAAAAGTGTGGTAGTTGTTTAAGAAAAAAAAGGAAACTAAAGGTATATAGAAATAAAAAATTAACTACATGCCCAATAACCAAATATAATAATGATCTATATTTTTATAGATTAATTTCCTTTCAGATTTTTCCCCCAAATTAACACAAAACAATAGCAACATTACAAGTTATTTATTATGTGCTTGACTTAAGTTCAAATCCTATTTTGTAACAACAGTATTAATTTAAGTACTATATTTATTTTATAGTTATATATTTATGGTCTTGTTCAATACCTTCATATTATTTTATATCATGTTTTATTTTATACATTTAAATTATAAATTTGCATATATGAAATGTAACTGTAAATATATATGAGGATGGTTTTCTATCAAGACTTTAAATATTTAACAAGTAATTTCAAACTTTTAAATCAATGTTTGAGTAGGCATTTAAAGAATTTCTCATTTTTTTATCCTATAGAGTTATTTTGTGACTCTAAAATAAAATGATATATCCCATTTTTTTTTAAGTTTAGAGAATACCATAAAGTAAATGAGACTCTGAAAATATAGAGATGAGGGCAAAGGGAATGGACCTGAGATTTTTCCATGTGTATATTATGATACTCGGGTTCCACACCGTGCAAATTCACAGAATCTTTTAAAATTATTTGTAAGATTTGGCAGTTAAGAATGCTTTGGCCATAAGTATTGGAAAACCCAACCAAATTCAGCCTAAACAAATAGGTTTTATCCCACTTTAAAAAGTATAAAGATAGGTTTTTGAGATATTTGTGAAAGTTCTTGACCTTTCCCTCTTGGCTGCAAGATGGTTGCTTCTGTCCCTAATATGACATTTACATTACAAAAAGGAATAATCAGAAAAAAAGAGTAGCACCCGCAGATTTCTGCTTGAATCTGAATGAGCAGAACTCTGTTATATGGCTACCCTAAGCTAAGAGGCAAATAAATACGTGTTTTCTCTAATTTTATGGTGGAAGTGAGCAATGGAAAATGGGGATAGCAATGAGTGTTGAGAATAATTCTTTAATACTTGTATGTGAAGCAACTTTCTATATTTTAAGTTAATAGCCTCTTCCCAATTGGGTTAGGGTTGGTATGATTCTTTTTTCTCTATAAGAATATTTAACAAAATACATAGAATTCATATTTTTACATTATCTATTTAAATTTGAGGATAAAAATGCAGTATTGGTTCTTGTCAAGATTATACTCTTATAGGGAGACATAAACTAATTTTATAATATCTATTTAATCTAGCAGCCTTAGCTATCTGTTTCATAATTGCAAATGTCTTTTCCATTAAGTATTTTACTCAATAGAAGATAATGGAGATGCCCCTAGTTCCCAAATCAAGCCAAATTGTTTAACACTATGTAGAAAATTAGATTACTGATGGTATTAGTTTCTATTGATAAGTATTTACTACACTTTAGCAACTTAAAACAAATTAATTGTCTTGGAGTTCCTGTGGGTGAGGAGTCTAGCTAGGTCCTCTGCTTGGTGTCTCACAAGGCTGAAATCCTGGTGTCATCCAAGACAACATCTCATCTGAGCTCAAGGTACTCTTCCAAGCTCTCTGGTTGTTGGCAGAATTCAGTGCCTTGCAGTTGTAGGACTAAAGTTGTTGTTCTTTTCCTAGTTATAGACCAGAAACTACTCTCAGCTTATATACCATCCTCAGGTCCTTACCATGTGGTAATTCACAGCATAGATGTTTGCTTCTCCAAGGTTTCATCTCTGCTCCTTCAAATTTCTTTGATTTATTGAATAGCACCACTGCTTCTAAATTCTCTTAAAGGGCTCATCTGATTAAATCAGGCTCATTTTCCTTTTGATAAATTTAAATCAACTGATTAGGGACCTTAATTGCCTTTACAAAATCCCTTCATCTTTGCCATATAATAAAACCTAACCACTGGAAGAGTGACCTATCCTATTCACAGGTCCCACCTATACTCCATGGGAAGGGATTATATGTACAAGATAAGGCTGGAATTGGAATTGCATGGTCCATCTTAGAATTCTGTCTACCACACTGATCAAACTTTAATGCTATTTTTAATATATTCAAGAACAGATTGTGAAGTATAAATTTAGAAAAAGTAAAAAAGTATAGCAGTCTATCTGAGGATATAGAGAAATTCCTCAATTAATAGAAGGACTTTATTTGAAAAAGGAAGGTTTTTGTGTAAGTATGGTAGGACAGACTTTATTAAAAGTGAGACAGACTGACTCCATTGCTAGTGTTATTAAATACTATACAACCACTGTTCAATAGCATGTAAAAACTTAATGAATTCCCTCATATAAAAATTGCTCAGAAAATGTTACCTGAGATCATTCTGTATACTTATGAATTAAAATGTGTTTTCTACTGGGCATCACTGCATGGTTTTGAATGTTGGATGACTAGCATCTTACTAATGGAATGACGAAGTATAAGCTGTACTGTGTGGATGAGAATGGACTTTGCAAAAAACCACTAAATAGTTTCAGTTCTGGCCCTTCAAAGAGTGTCAAGAGAAATAGAACTAATTGCAAATTGACTAGGATTGAAAAGATGTTATGTTGAAAAATCTTTATGAATCATTTGTTTGTGTCCTTTTAGGAGATTGTACTGTTGTAGTAACTACATGTATACCCAAGAATCTTTTATACTCTAATGACCTTTCATTATCTGGCATTCATTTCATCAGTTAAAATGAGGAAGGAGTCCAAAATTGGGATGTTATTTGGGGTAAAAAAACATCTAACTGGTGATTTGATGGTACCTATGTTTCTTACAAGCATCTATGCAGAAAGAAAAAGAAACAGCTTATTATTTATAGTAGACAAGTCATAACCTTGGCGTTCATACTGATTGCTCCCAACTTAGTCAACTCACTTAAAATCTAAACTTTTGAGACAATTGGAGAAAAAATATCTCTAAGCCCCCAATGCATTCTGAATATCAAGGTAACACCATATACAATGTATTAAAAGATCATTTTCTAAGTTTACTAAAATATGGAAGCAATATATAAATATTAAAAATTTTGTTCTGGTTATCATGATGGACTTTAGATGCTCTGGAAAAAATGTGATAAAACTATGTTTCTATTCTTAAATTTAGCAAAATTTGAATAAAATTGCAGTATTTGAACTGCATGGCTATATGTATTTTTAATGTGTAAGTCAAGGCATAGGGTTAGAAAAAAAGAAGTTTATTCAATTCAATTTTTAATCAGTAAAATTTCAACTCATTAGTACATTCTTATAGCCATTAAAAGATCTATATATAGAAGTCACATCTGAGTCAACTCTGTCACATGCAGGAGCACAAACTCCAAAATAGGTCCACTGGCAAGGCAACAAACTCTGGAGCTATCTGCCATGACCATGGGTCCTGGGTGTCTTCAGAGTCCTCAGGGTCCCCACTATTTGGGTTAGTATCTACCTTGGCCATCTATGATATCCTGCTGAGACATGCATAAACGTTACCTCTCTGATGGCCTCCCGACTCATTTTGAAGTCTGTTAACCATATACACTCATTTGTCTTTACTTTTTCCATCTTTTATTCAAGGTCTTTTTCCAGTTGTATCACCAGTAGTGTAGTTGCATGGATTTTTAAAAAGAAATTTCATTCTATTGCCATATAGACAACCTAACATTTCCCCTTTTAATCATGTTCAGATATATATTTCAGTGCTGTTAATTGTTTTAATAATATTGTGCTTCCATCACAACATTCCATTTTCAAAACATTTCCCTCCTTCCAGATAGGAACCCTGTACATTTTAAGCCTTAACTTCCCATTTTCTATCCCCACCCTATCCCCTGGTAACCTATGTTCTAGACTAGGACTCCATGAGTTTGCTTATTCTAATAGTTACATATCAGTGAGATAATACAATATTTGTCCCTTTGCATCTGGCTTATCTCACTCAACATAATATCTTAAAGGTTCATCCATGTCGTCACATTTATCAGGACTTCATTCCTTTTTACAGCCCAAAAATATTCCATTGTATATGTATACCACATTTTATTTATCCATTCATCGCTTGATAGACACTTAGGTTGCTTCCGTCTTTTTGAAATTGTGAATAATTTCTCTATGAACATTGGTGTGAAAATATCTGTTCAAGCCTCTGCTTTCAATTCTTTTGAGTATTTCTCTAGTAGTGGAATTGCCAAGTTATATGGCAAATCTATTTTTAGCTTTCTGAGGAATTGCCTTCCACAGTGCCTGCATCATTTTAAATTTCCATCAGCAATGAATGAGTGTTCCTATTTCTCTGCATCTTCTCCAACGTTTGTTATTTTACATTTTTAAAATAGCAAACATTGTAATGGATGTGAAATGGTATCAAGTGGTGGTTTTGATTTGCATTTTCCTGATGGCTAATGATGTTGAACATTTTTTTCATGTGCTTTCTGGCCATTTGTATATCTTCTTTGGAGAGATATCTGATACCAAGTCTTTTGTCCATTTTATAATTGGGTTTTTGTCTTTTTGCCCTTAAGTTGAAATTTTTAAAAATATATTTTAGATATTAATAATTTATCAGATATATGGTCCCAAATATTTTTTCCCATTGTGTAGAATGTCATTTTACTTTCATGCTAAAATCCTTTTAGCACAAACAGTTTTTATTTTGATGAGGTCCCATTTATTTATTTTTTCTTTTGTGCTTTTGCTTTCAATGTAAAACCTAAGAAAGCATTGCCCAGCATAATATCCTGAAGATGATTCCCTATGTTTTCTTCTAAGAGGTTGATAGTTCTAGCTATTATTTTTAGGTCTTCAATACATATTTGAGTTGATTTTTGTATATGGTGTGAGAAAAGGGTCCTTTTTTTTACTTAGTAGAGATCCAGTTTTCACAGCACCATTTATTAGAGAGACTATTATTTTCCAATTGAATGGTCTTTGGCCCCTTGTAAAAAATCAGTTGGCTGATTTCTTAATTCTCAATTCTATTCCATTGGTCTGTAGGTCTGTCCTTGTTCCAGTACCATGCTGTTTTGATTGATGTGGCTTTGTAATAAGTTTTCAGAACAGGAAGTATGAGTCCTCCAGCTACATTCTTATTTTTCAAGATAGTTTCACTATTTGGGGGCGAAACTACCTTCATATAATTTGATGATTGGCTTTTCCATTTCTGCAAAGATGGTTGTTGGAATTTTGGTTGGGATTGCAATGAATCTACAAATTGATTTGGGTAGTATTGACATCTTTTTTTTTTTTTAAACTTTATTTTGTACATTTAATAATTGAAAACATAAACAATTAAAAACTAAAAAGTAAACACAGATGAATAAATATATACATTTCTCAATTAAATGTAATGGATACATGTAAATTTTTTTTGAATCAAACAATATATTACACAATATATTTGGTTCATAGTAATGCATTCATACAGTATTTGTCCTTTTGTGTCTGGCTTGCTTCACTTAACATGGATGAACCTGGAGTATTAACATCTTAATGATTATTTATTCTTCCAATCCATGAACATCCTTCAGTTTATTTAATTATTCTTTAATTTCTTTTAGCAATGATTGTAGTTTTCTGTGTGCAAGTTCTTTACATCATTGGTTAGATTTATTACTAGATATTTGATTCTGTTAGTTGCTATTGTGAATGGATTATGTTCTTGATTTCTTCTTCCAATTGCTCATTGCTTCTGTAAAGAAACACTACTCATTTGTGGATGCTCCTCTTAGACCCACCACTTTGCTGAATTCTTTCATTAGCTCTAGGAACCTTATTGTGGATTTTTCAGGATTTTCTGTATGTAAGAACATACCATCTAAAAATAGGGGAAATTTTACTTCTTCCTTTCCAATGTGTATGCCTTTTATTTCTTTTGCTTACCTAATTGCTCTGGCAAAAACTTTCAGAACAATTTTGAATAATAGTGGTGATGTTGGGCATTGTTGTCTTGTTGCTGATCTTAGAGGGAAAATGTTCAGTCTTTATCACCATTAAATAAGATGTTAGCTTTAAGTTTTCATATGTATACACTTTTATCATATTGAGGAAGTTTCGTTCTGTTCCTAGTATTCTAAGTGTTACCAAGAAAGTTGCTGTATTTTTTCAAATGACTTTTCTGTATTGATTGAGTTGATCATTTAAATTTTTTCTTCATTCTGTTAATATGGTGTATTACATTAATTGATATTCTTAGGTTGAACCAACCTTGCATACCAGAGATAAATTCCACTTGATCATGTTGTATCATTATTTTAATGTGCTGTTGGATTTGGTTTGCTATATTTAGTTGAGGATTTTCACATCATATTCATAAGAGATATTAGTCTGTGTTTTTTTTATTGTGGTATCTTTATCTGGCTTTGGTATGAGGGTGATGCTGTCCTTGTATAATAAATTAGGGAGTGTTCCTTCCTCTTCCATTTTTGGAATAATTTGAGCAGATTGGAGTTAATTCTTGTTGGATTGGTCTTTAGATTTCCCCTTTGAATCCATATGGTTGTGTGATTTTCTTTGCTGGGAGGTTTTTGATTACTGATTTAACCTCTTTACTAATAATTGGTTTATTGAGTTCCTTTATTTCTTCTTGAAATAATCTAGGTAGTTTGTGTGTCTCTAAGAATTGCCCATTTCACCTAGGTCAGGAGTTCTTAACCTTTTTTTGTTCCATGACCCCTTTGCCAGTCAGGTGAAAACCACGGACCCCTTACTAAGTCCACACTATACTGTGTATTATTTAATAAATATATCACACCCACACCAAACATGTCCCCACGAGAATAATGTTTTTTTGAATTTCAATTCAAGCTTATGGACCCCTTGTTAAGAACCCCTGATCTAGGTTATCTAATCTGTTGACATACAGTTGTTCATAGTATTCCCTTAGAGTTCTTTTATTACAGCAGGATTAGTAATAGTATCACCCTTTTCATTTCTGATTTTCATTATTCGTATCCTCTTTTATTCCTTTGTCAGTTTAGCACAAAATTTCTCTAATTTATTGATCTTTTCATAGAACCGACTTTTTGTTTTGCTGATTATCTCTATAGTTGTTTTCTATTTCATTTATTTGCACTATAATCTTTATTACTTCCTTCCAATTGCTTTGGGTTGAATTTGATCTTTTTCTTGTTCTTCCAGTTTTGAAATTAGGCCTCTGATTTGAAGTCTTTCTTCTTCCTTAAAGTAAGCTTTTAAGAGCTATAAATTTCCTTCTCACCACTAGCTTTGCTATATCCCATAAGTTTTGATATGTTGTGTTTTCATTTTCATGGACCACAAGGTAATTCCTATTCTCACTTCTGATTTCCTCTTTAATCTACTGGTTGTTTAAGGGTATGTTGCTTAATTTCCAAGTACTTGTGAATTTTCCTTTCTTCCCCTGATATTGATTTCTAGCTTCATCCTGTTGTGGTTGGAGTATGAACATTGCATGATTTCAATAATTTTTAATTTATTGAAACTTGTTTTGTGACCCAACATATGGCCTATACTGGAGAATGATCCATATACACTGAAGAAGTATGGTTATTCTGTTTTTGTTGGATGCAGTATTCTATATATGTCTGTTAGGTCTGATTGGTTTAGTATATCATTCAAGTCCTGTAATTCCCTATTGATCTCCTGACTAGGTGTTCTATCCATTACTGAAAGTGATGTGCTAATGTCTCCTACTATTAATGAGGATCTGTCAGCTTCTCCCTTCCAATCTGTCACTATTTATTTCATACATTTGGGGGCTCTGCTGTTAGGTGCATATATATTTATAATTGTTTCATCTTCCCGTTGAATTGTCCCTTTTATCAGTATGTAATGGCCATCTTTTCCCCTCATAACTGTGTTTGAATTAAAGACTATTTGATCTGATATTAGTATAACCAACCTAACCTTATTTTGGTTGCTACTTGCAAGGAATATTTTTTTTCCATCCTTTACTCTCAACTTAATTTTATCTTTAAGTGTAAAGTGTGTCTCTTGCAGAAAGTATATATTTTGGTCATGCTTTTTTTTTTATCCATTCTGCCCATGTCTGCCTTTTGACTGGAGAGTTTAACCCATTTGCCTTTAAAGTCCCTACTGATAATATAGGCCTTTCTTCTACTATTTTGCCATTTAGCCTTTGTAAGTCTTAAACCTCACTTCCATTAAAGTCTACTTTTTTATTTGCTTTCTTGTGCTGTACCATATTGAGTGTCTCCTTGTTTCTATCTGGATATATTTTTCATCTGTTTTCCTTGTAATTACCATGAGGTTAAAATTTAACACCTACATGCACACTGTTTCTCCAAAATCTAAGATTTTGATTATTTTTTATGTATTGGCATTTAGCCCCTGTAGGAAATAAGAAGTGGAGTTATATACCAAAAAATACAATACAATAATATTGCAATTTATAATTACTCAAATGGTTACCTTTACTACATGTCTATTTCTTTATTCTGCTTTTAATCACTGTCTATTGTCCTTTCATTTCAGTTTGAAGAACTCCCTTTAGTATTGCTTGTAGAGCAGGTCTAGTGGTGTTGAAATCCCTTAACTTTTATTTGACAATGCCTTAATCGCTCCTTCATTATTAGAGTATTGCTGGATATGAATTTCTTGGTTCACAGTTGTTTTCCTTCTGCACTTTAAGTATTTCAACCCACTGCTTTCTTGCCTCCATCATTTCTGATGAGACATAGGTATTCAATCTAATTGGGACTCCTTTGTATGTAACATGTTACTTTGCTCTCGCAACTTTCAGAAATCTTTCCTTGTCCTTTGCATTTGATAGTAATAATCTATATGTGATGGGATTTTTTTTTTTTTTTCATATTTATCCTGTTGGTGTTCTCTGAGCTTCTTGGATTTGCATATTCATGTTATTTGCTAAGTTTGGGAAGTTCTCTGTCATTATTTATTTGATTATTCCTTCTTCCATTTCTCTCTTTTTTCTCCCTATGGGCCTCCTACAATATGTATATTGGTGTGCTTCATGGTGTGCCATAGTTTGCTATTTCACTTTTAATATTTCTTTTTTCTTTATGCTACTTAGATGGACATTTCAAATGTCTTGTCTTCAAGTTCATTGATTCTTTCTTCTGCCAGCTCCAATCTGCTCTTGAAACCATCATGGGCATTTTTCATTTCAGTTATGGTGGTTGACAACTCCAGGAGTTCTGTTTGTTTCCTTTTTAAAATTTCTCTCTCTTTACTTAGATTCTCATACTGTTATTCATTCTTTTCCTGATATCCTTTAGTTCTTTCTATGTACTTTCCTTCATCTCTTTGAGCATTTTAAAGATCTTTTCTTAAAGTCTTTATTCAGTATGTCCACATTCTCTTCTTCTTCTTCTTTTTTTTTTTTTTTTTTTTTTTTTGTATTTTTATCCTCTCCCTATGGATGGGCCATAATTTTCTCTTTCTTTGTCTTGTACTTTTTTGTTACACACTGCATTTTAATATTCTAAAATCTTAACTCTGGGGTTTACTTCCTGGGATGCCTATTTCTGAATTTTGTTAACTGCTTGTGATAAGACAGATATTTTCTCAAGTTTCAGCCCTCCTATAGGGAAGGTCTGCCAAAAGTGAATGCTCTCCTTTCTAGTTGATTTGGAGTTCCCTGTTTACAGGAGTTTGATTGCCCCTCTGTGTCCCATGGGGAAAACCTCCCTCTCTCAGGTTTTTGGGGCTTTGTCCCAGGCTGTCCACCTCTATAGATTTTTATGCTCCTTTTGTTTTCTCTTGCTGCTTTTGTCTGGAGGGCAAATTCTGAGAAGAGTGTCATGCTGGGGAGGACTTTCCCAGTTCATTCTTTTCCAGGCAACACAGGGCAAAGGACCCATGAAGCAAGTGTAGATTGGCTCCAAAGAGCACTCTGGAAGGGATCAGGAAGTGTGCCCAAAACTCTCTGACAGATTCCCCCCATTTTTTTCTGGCCTGCCCAATAAATGCAACCCTTCATCTAACTGTCCCCTGCAGTCCTGAGGGAGCCCTGTGTCTTTAAAGCTCCGCTGTCTCTGCCATTTTCTGAGGAGAGATTGAAACCATAGCTGCTCTTAGAGTTGGGACTCAGGGGTCCTCATTCTCAGATAAAAACTCTGCACACCCCTCTTATTGGGGAACAGGATTTTTATGTCCCTTTCTGCCAGCAGCAGCTAGCCATGGACTGAACCCTGCAACAGCCTGCTGTGAGAGTGAGAGATGGGCTCTGGTAGCCACCATGTGGAAAGGGCAATTTACTGTCCTTTACCATGGTTTATCAGCATCTTCCTCCTGCTCTTTCTGGATACTATACAGTGTTTTTCTGGTCTCTGGAGTTTCCAAATAGCTGTTTCAGACAGTTTTTGCCTGTTCAATGTTTGTTTTGTTGGAAGGACTGATTCCTGTAGTGTCCTACTCTGCCATCTTCCCTGGAAGTCCCAACATTGACTTTTATTTTACTTAAATTATGAAATTCAATTGAAACTGTGTTTTAGATATTTATGCAAACATTCTCCAAAGTTCCATTGTCTAATGCAATTAAAATTTTTAATTTTATCTTTTACGTATAATTTTATTTTTTATTTATCTTCATGATTATACCATTCCAAACTGGAAATAAAGAAGCTTGTTACTTAATAAATTTACTTCCAGAACTCCAAATAGAATAAAAAACCATTTATACTATTTCTCTCATACTTCTAGAAAGACAAATTTTCTTGCTATCACTTATATTCCAGATAGACATATGATATTTAGAAGTAGAAGTTCACATTAGTATGTGTTATTTTCTCTTTTTTTATTATTATTATTTTGAATTATGGTGTGACTGGGATGCATGTGTAGAGCATTGAGGAATATTCTTATGTTTCACAAATTAAAACTTTCAAAGTTACTTTCTTTGACTTCCGAATAGTATACTTCTTTTTTTTCACTATGATTTCTTCTGATACTTTAATGTTCCTTGCCAAACACTTTGTCAGCCCTTTGTGGTATTCATCAGATGACTAGAGTTAGAAACCTTTTATTCTGTTCCTACTGCCTCTGAGTATAGAAGTCAGACTCTGATTCCTTGAATGCCTTGAAAAATTAATATTCCTCCTACTATTTCTAATGGCAAGAAAAAACAAAACAACTAACTCAGAGGGATGTTCTGAAGCTTGATTATAATTATGATTCATAATAGAGTCCACTGAGATATCCCAAGAAAAGGCATTGGACATAGTTGAAATATTATTATAAATCTCTCTAGAGTCTTCATTTATTTGTTATTATTTATAGACTTAAACAGAATTATATTTCAGTTGTGCCTGTAGGGTCTTTGAAGTTTTTCTGTCAACTAAAACATTTTCTCTCCATAATGAATGCTTACTAAGCCATGGTTTCCTTGAAGAAGAAAATGAAACACCTCAAAAGTTCATGGATTAGAAACTATCTTCCTTTTATAATTAAATTGGGGTGAGTTTAAGTTTAAAGTGTTAGGACACGTAACACATACTAAGAATAAGATGGCATAGGTTATCTCATTTAAATCACCATACTTTTTAATTCTGAAGGATAGTTAAAGGAACTTGGTCAGGGTCATTCAGCTATATTTATTTTCATAATTCTATATATGCAGTTTGGATTACAGAGTATAGTCTATTATCTAAGCATCTGGGTTTGAGTGTTAGACTGTATATACAAATCCTTGCTTATCACCTATACGCTTTGTGACTTTGGGCAACTCATGTAACTATTGTGACTCAATGTCCCTATTTATAAAATGGAAATAGTAATAGAATAGATTGTTACAACAGATAAATGAGATAATGCATATAAAACACTAAGTGTTTGGCACATAACTACTTAATAAATATTAGCTTTTCTTATAGGACCAGTCATGACTCTAGATTTCTGATAGGGATCAGAAATATTTTTTAAAAAATTAAAATTAGAATTAGCCTCAATGGGGTGCATGCATTTTCATTCCTAGTTTCATCTATGTTGACTGTAGATGATTTTCTGGGATCATCTTCTATGACTAAATTTGGCAGTGGAGCACATAGGCAATATTCTAGCACTTCAACACACACAATCTATTTGGAATAATGAGAATTTGTCTTTCTCACATCCTATTTACAATATGGACTTGAGGAGAGGCAGCATAGTATAGGGTGGAGGAATGAGCTTTGGGATTATGAATATATAGATTGGGTCCTGTTTCTGCCAATTCCTAGATGTGTGTTCTTCAGCAAGATCCTCCATCCACCTAATCCTAAATTGCAGCATGTGTAAAATGCTGTAGTAACAGTATCAATATTATAGTGGTGTTTCCATTTGATAGTATATTTACCATGGTTAACATAGTGCCTGACACACTGGTAATACTTTGTTAAGACAGGATTTTATTATTTACATTAAAAATATTGTATCATTATTACTGATTGATTATTACTGGGTACTGAAAATGAATCTATATTCTCCCCTCCGCTATCCTAGTTCACTTAGTCTTATTATATCATAATTCTATTATAGGACATTTCTTTTTATTTTGGAACTTCTGTTCAGTTATTCTTTCTACCTCTTTCCTTTAATCACTTAAAGATATTATTCTCTTTCCCCTTTCCCTACTCTCTCCTTCCACCCAAGTCCTCTGCTAGAGAAGTTTATTTTTTTACTACTTACAAGAGGAAAGAAAAGACTGTCCTTTCTTTGGCAGTGCTAATTTTAAACTATGGAACTATCATAGCCACTTGGAATCTACTTACTTGGATCACATGCTATTAGGTTAAACCATTATTTCGAAAAGATCACACCATTGTCTGTTTCCCACTCTCTCGATCTCATTGTCATGTAGCTAACAGTTTTGGTTGCTAATATTTTTCCTCTTTGCTCTTAATAGTGACAGTCTCCTACTTTACTGAAAAGATTGACCCAGTAAAACATGAGATCTCACACTTCTTAAGCCCTTCACCATCACTTATGTTTTCATTTCCAGGCCCGTTCTGCTCTCTTCTCCTTCAGTTTCCATGAAGCAGTACTCTCGTTTTTTTTTTTTTTTTTAAGGCCATTATCCCATCCATACCATGGTTTGAATTATTTGCTTACTCCAAGAGTCAATACACTTCACATTTTCCTTTCAAACATTGCCATCTCTCCCACTTTAACAACTCCTCCCTCTCTGCTTTTAATAGAAATAACAACAAATTCCAAGTACCACCCCATACCTTCCATGCAACACAAACACTTAAATACAGCAGCTAGAACATGAAACTCAAAAACTCTTTTATTTTATTCTAGTGACCATGAAACATTTGCTATACCATTTCTTTTTTTTCTTTTCATTTTCAAGTTCCAAGATGGATCTCTTTCTCTCTAATGACTTTTTAAACAGAAATGTGGCTATGGCCCCATCATACTAACTGGAGTTAATTTTCACTTCCGTCATGCTTCTTAAATGCAAGAACCTGTTCTTTGTTGTCAACTCCGTTGACTTCTTTCTGGCATTTTTTATGTTAAGGAATCCATTTCCTAAAAGAATTCTTGTCCACTTTTCAGAAATCCTGAATTTCCTTTTTCCTTCTGTTTTTACTGTAATTTTTCCCTTTGCTCATCTAGCATCTCATTTTTACAATGTGAATTGTTTCCTGTTGTAATCTTTGTTCTCTACTCTGTGTTTAATCTTCTTACATAAAGTCTTCATTCATTATATGACTCATCTTTCATATTTATGGTGATTTATCATACTATTAAGTACGAAACAATCATCTAGATATTTATTAGTAATATCTATATCAATGATGAATATTTATTCAGCATGTGTTATGTGCAAGGTATATTCCAAAGTACTTTAAATTCATTACTTCATTTAATTCTCAAAGCAACGATGTTAGTTAGTATTATAACGATTATCTCCATTTATAACCAAGAAAACTAAGGCTAAGAGATTGCCCAAGGCCACCTAGGTCTCTTCAGGCAGAGCCAGAGTTCAATCTCATATTATCTGATAATAAAGCCCATACTCATAACTTCTACCTTCTACTCTCTTATATTTCACCTGAATGGCTTGCTCTCACTTCAAAATATGCATATGAGATGGCAAACTGATGTTTTATCTTCCCATTCTGGCCTCTCACTAACAAGAATATCTTAGACACTCCTGTGATCACCCTTACTTGAAATTCATCGTTCTCCCCCATAACTTACCTTTCCCCCTTTCATTTGGCACCAGTTGCTCCTATTTTCTCTTGGTAATATTTCTAGCTTCAAAATACGTTCACGTGAATTAGCTCACCAACCACTACTCCCTGTGTTGTGGGTAGAGGTCACTTCACTGGACTGGACCTTCCATGTCTGAGTTACTGCATTAACTTCCTAATCATTCTCCCCTCATTTCAGCTTCTCCTAGTTATACTCCAATTTGCCGCTTACTAGCTATCTGACCTCAGGAAATTAATTCACCTTTTAGTGACTTAGTTTCTTCAATTTTGAAATTTGGATAATGAAAATATCTATGTCATAAGGTTGAACGAGAATTGAATGAGTTCCTATGTCTGATAAGTCCCATGAGAACAGGGGATTTTGTCTGTTTGATTAAGTGTTGAATGCCAAGTACCTAAATTAAAGTCTGACAGAAGAAATATTTGTGGAATGAACAAATATTAATATATTATTTATACATTATAGATTATATATTAGTGTTTAATAAGTATTATTCTTACACACAACTTCTATACTAAATTTTATCAAATATCACTTTTAAATGTTAGTCTTCTGTTCAAATAAGTCTATGGCTTCTTATTGCTCAGAGAACAAAATCCAGTCTTCTAAACCTAGCATTGACAGATCTCTGTAATTTGGCTTTATGATTCTAACTCATTTTATTACCCCAAACAAACTATTTTAGCAGGGCTAGTTGGTTTTCCCTTTGTCTACTGAGAGTACTTGGGTTTTTACATCCAAGTTCTTGCCGGTTGTTCAACCTGGAATGCCGGTCTCTTCCTTTATTAGCATGTAGTCTCTATGAATTTCAGCTTCCTCAAGGTCAGAGATCATTTCCCGTTCTCTCTAAAAACCTACAGTGTATATTTTTCTCTTTCTGGTATCACTTATTTTGATGCAAATAAAGAATAGGTTGATAAGTGTTTCTTGGTGCACTCTGCCTTTTATGCTTTATAGTACCTAGTTCAGTTCTTTATATACAGGGAGCAGTAAGCATTAGGTAAGGCTTTTTCAATTATATTGATCTTTTTTTTTAAGAAATCAATTTTATTGATATATATTAATAAAACATAAGTCCATCCAAAGTGTACAATCAATGGTATTTTCTATAATCACATAGTTGTGCAATCATCACTTCAGTCATTATTAGAGCATTTTATTATTTCGATAATAATAACAATAAACAAAAAACAGACAAACAAACAAACCAAAACTTGTCACCTATTAACTGTTTGATCAGTTTCATTGTTAAATAATTTATTCCCACTGGGTTTGTAATGAAAATTGTCATTTTTCTCCTCAGTCACCATTCTTCCTTTTTCTCATTATATTGCCACTGTGAAATTCAGTTGGGTTAAATCTCACTTCCAAGTACAAGGACAGACCTGTTTTGAAACTAGTTAGAATAATCCCATTCTCACCACTCCAGTGATTGGTTAAAAAATGCTGAATCGGCATATTAGGCTGAAGCTAATCAGAGCATGGCAATCAACTTGGCACAGGGATCAGCTAAAGGATAAGCATATGACTTAAATTGTTTTTAGTAAGAGTGAACCCAGGTATGTAGTGTATTATTTAGATCATTGGTTATCAACGTTAGTGTGCATAAAATCATGTGGAGGCTTTGTCAAAACACTAATTGCTGGCCCCCATCCCCAGAGTTTTAGGGTTGTAGGCGGAGCCTTAGAATTATCATTACTAACAAGTCCCCAGGTGATGCTGTTGCTCCTAGTTCAAGGACCACACTTTGAGAAGCACTAGTTTAGGGCCTTGCTGCTCAAGGTGGGGTCCATAGAACAGCAGCTTTTTCCTTATCTGGGAGCCAGTTAGAAATACAGGATTTGTAATCTTGAAGACCTACTGAACCAGAATTTTCAATGTAACAATATCCCTATGTGATTCACATGCGCTATAAATTTAGGAGCATTAATTTAAGGAAAGGCACACATTCTCCCTCTGGCTGTTCAAGAAACAACTAACTATGATTGCTGTTGGTAGCCATCTAAGACCGTAAGTGGAGCAAGCCTTAAAATGGAGTAGAAGGCAGAGTGGAGATATGGGAAATACTGGGTTCTTAGTAAAATGATTAATCATAGGTCTATTCTTAGCTGAAGCCTGACCTAAGGCTGAATTTCTTTTTGTTCTTGGACCAAAAAATTCCCTTTATTGCTTAAGTCATTGTATTAATCAGGGTTCCTTAGGGAAGCAGAATCAACAAGAAATATCTGTAAATAGTATGAGATTTGTGATCATGGGGATGCACAAGCCCAGATTCCACAGGCAGGCTGGAAACCAGGGGCTCCAATGAAGGTCCTATGAAGGTCCTTGATGAGCTCCCAGAAGACTTGGCTGTCCAAAGACAAGCTAGGAAATTCTCTCTGAATGCTGAAATCACTTCTGCTTTTAAGGCATTCAAATGATTGTATAAAATGTCACTCATTGTTGATGACAATCTCCTTGGTTGATTGTAGATGTAATCAGTCATCTATGCAGTAAACTTACTGATGACTAAAGTCCATAAATGCCCTTGTATTACAATTAGCCCAGTGCTTGCTTGACCAAACAATTGGGCACAATTACCTGGCCAAGTTGACACATTAGCCTAACCATCACAGCCATTCTTAGTTGGATTTGAATTATACAGGTCTTTGTTCAGAATAGTCTATAATGCCTGGGGTTAGTAAGATATCACTGCTATCATGCTACATATCAAACCACCTAATATCTCAGATGGAGACTTTGTGGTCATCCTAATGAATTTTCAATACTTACAGTGATTGATAGTGCTGACTTTTTATTTCATATAATATTATTTTAAACATTATGTATTTCTTTTCCAATAAAGTAGTAATACTGCCAGTACTAGTGTTTAGTAGAAATAATTAGGGTTATTTTCAAAAGTCAAAACAGGAATAAGGAAGAGAAACATATTGGGATAAATAATTTCCTGTGGCAATTGGGTAAGGGTTGAAGAAACACAGGGAAGGAGAGGATTAAGGGAAAAAAAATAAGACACTGAAGGAACATATAGAAGAAATTGTAAATACAAGTAAAAGATAAAGATTTTATGGTGATGAAAGGTACAATGCAAAAAAAAATTGGCTTTGTTTTGAGGGAGGATTTGGACTATAGAAAAGTTACAGCTATGGCAGGAGAGGGTCACTGGTGCAGGGTATTGGGTGGGTGGGTGGGGGGATGTGTGGGGAAGGATGCACCTGGAGCCTGCCTCTATGGGATGTGAATGTGTGTATGTGGTCATGGGGTGTTATCTCAGTGGTGGAGACTCACACAATAACCAATAAAATATTAAATTCCCATCCTGGGGAGTCCTGCTACATTGTCTAATAGAGTGGCAAGAATCTCTAGAGTACATAGGCAGTGCATAGTGAAAGAGGATAGACCAATTTGCCAGGCCCGTGATATTAATGTGTGTACTTAGGAATCTTGTTCTTGTGAAATTGAAACTTAGCCTAGTAATATCTACTCCTGTGGGCTCCAGAGGCATCTGGACACTATAGGCAAGGCAGATCACCCCAGGAATTTGGCATTCCATTGTTGGTCCTTACCTTGGAATATGTGAAAACCTATCTCCCCAATGTAACAGATTTAGACTCATTTATAAATTTTCTACACATGGTTCTTCTGACCCTTTTATTTGAACCTATAATTAGAACTATACCTATTAAATATATGTCCCAGAGACTTAAGGCTTTGGCCTGTTCATATGCTGGTTGAGCCCTGAATCTCAGAAGAATTGCAGCCAACACTTACTCTCCAGTTCATCAGACTTGCCCAGGAAAACTAAGAAAATGATGATGATGGACAATGTCCATCCCATAAAACAGAGTATCTACAACTGCAAGCAAGACATTTCCATCCATCTGCCCCATAAGATCTAAGCCCCCTCTCAATAAGAAACAATGTGAGCATCACCACCCCAAAACCCTCAAGATTGTGGAATGAGCATACATAAAGGGGGAATGCAACTGTAGACTAAAGTAGACTTATTATTATTCTAGTAATGAAAGAACTTGTAACTTTAATATAAAAGCAGTAGTCACCAGAGGTTCTGTGGGGAGTGAGAGGGAAGAATAGGTGTAACATTGGAATTGCTCTGCATAATGTTGCAATGACAGATAGAGGCCATTATACATTTTGTCAAAACCTATAAAATTGTGCAGTGCAAAGTGTAAAAGATAATGTAAACTATACACCATGGTTAGTAGCAATGCTTCAGTATTTGTTCATCAGTTGTAACAAATGTACCACACTAATGAAAGATGTTATTAATAGGGGTAAATGTGAGAGGGGGAGAGGTGGGGTAAATGGGAATCACCTATATTTTTGAGGTAACTTTTATGTAAAATTTCTTTTAAAGTAAAGTAAGGAAGAAAGCAGAAAAAAAAAAAAAAAAAAAAAAGGAAGAAATTGCTCAAGATGGATGTTGTAGCAGTTTGATATTGTTTATGAATTCCAAAAACAAACATTGGATTATGGGCATATTATATCTGGGCATATTAGATTGGATTGGATTCAGAGGTTTCACTTTTACTTGATTAAATAATCATTAAGGCTTTGATTGGGCCAGGTCAGTAGGACGTTGAGTCCCCAACCCCTAGGTGGGCGGGGATTCACAGAGAAAATGACATGGCAGATTCCCCAACCCCTTGGTGGGTGGGAATTCACAGAAAAAATGACATAGCAGAGGAGAAAGTTGGAATTTTGATATTGGAGATGTGGAAGTAAACACACAGAGAAGCAGATATGTGAGGAAGTAGAGAAGGCTCCATTACACACAGCAGATGCCCCAGAAAGAGAGATGAGCCATTAGCCTGGTAGTCTACAGCTGGCCTTGTGGAGAGAGCAGGGAAGCTGAGACCAGAGAGAAATGAGCCCCAGGAAGACACAAGACTTACCCCAGCCTACAGCTGATACTGGAAGAAGCTGTGACAACAGAGCCTTAAGAGGAAGAGGAAGTCTGAACCCTTCCAGACTTCAGCAGCCATCTTGCTCCAACAAGTGGCAACAGACTTTGGTGAGGGAATTAACTTATGCTTTATGGCCTGGTAAACTGTAAGCTTCTACCCCAAATAAATACCCTTTATAAAAGCCAACAGATTTCTGGTACTTTGAATCAGCACCCCTTTGGCTGACCAATACAGATGTCCTTAATCTCAGACTGTATGCACAAGCGCACTTCATCTGAGAGGAAGAAAATTAATAACAATAATATTAATAACCATTCTTTAAATACTTATCACATGCCAGACGTTTAACATTGTATTAAATGTTCCTTATACTTATCTCATTTAATCCTCATTTATGCCAGAACAAAGTACAAAACAACCTTATATAGTATGTATACCATTCTTATTTTATTTATTAGGGAACAGAGTTATGCGACATTAAGTCACTTAACTAAATTCATACAACTAATAGAATGGTGGAATCATAGATTACATGTCTCCTCATGCTAAAGGGGTTCTTAACCAGGGGTCTGTGAGCTTGAGTTGAAATTTAAAAACCATTGTTCTTGTGGGAACATGTTGGTGCATGTAGCAGTTTGGTATTGTTTATGAATTCCAAAAATAGATATTGCATTGCATTTGTAAACTGGTCTGTTCCTCTGGGAGTATTAGATTGTATTAACTTCAGAAGTTTCACTTTTACTTGATCAAATTATGATTAGGGCTTTGATTGTGCCACGTCCATAGGACATTGAGTCCCTGCCCCCTTGGTGGGGGGGGACTCACAGAGAAAATGACATGGTGAGAAAAGAGAGTTTTGATGATGTAGTCCCAGGTAGTAAATACACAGAGAAGCAGATATGCTAGGAAAGAGAGAAGGCTCCACTAGACATTGCAGGGGCCCTGGGAAGAGAGATGAGCCATTTGCCTGATATTTACAGCTGGCATTATGTTGCAAGATGTCAGCAGCCATCTTGCTCCAACAGATGGCAACAGACATTGGTGAGGGAAGTAAATTATGCTTTATGGCCTGGTAAATGTAAGCTTCTACCCCAAATAAATACCCTTTATAAAAACCAACAGATTTCTGGTATTTTGCATCAGCACCTCTTTGGCTGACTAATACAGTGTGGGTATGATATATTTATTAAATAATGCACCATATGGTGTGTGTGTAGACATGTAAGTGTTCCATGGCTTTCACCTGACTGGCAAAAGGGGTCTGTGGTACAAAAAAAGGTTAAGAACCCATTGTTTATTAACCAGGAAGTAATGTAATAGGGGGAATAGAATGGATCTGTTCTAGACCATCCCTGCATTTGAAACCAGATAGTTCCATCCACCCCATAGAGCGCGGTTATTGTCCCTAGGGTAAGAGTAAAGCTGAAGAGTGAAAAGATATAACATTTTTCCTAAGACCTATTCTCTGAGAAGGATGGGAAAGACAATGCAAGCTAGTTAGTTGTTTGTAGTCTTGGGTTTAGGGAATTATTAATTATAAATATAGTTTCCCATATTTTTAAGGAGGTAAACCACATTAATTAGTATAGGGGTCTAATGACTTACAGTTCCTTCACATAAAAACAATACCCCACACCCAATCTACTGATAGTTACAGTAACAATAAAAGACTAAATAATAATGCTTAATGCCTATGTTATTTACATATAATTTTCATATCTTTAATGTTAAAATATATAATAATCAATTTGGACTTTGAATTAATGGAAAAGTAAAATAATTATCCCCTATATAACCATTTATGAAATTCTGTATGTATTCATTAACTGCTGGAGTAAAGCAAAAGAAAAATAAATGTTGCCATTCTTCAGTTGGCATTTGGAAGAAGAAATTAAAGCCATTCCTTAGAAAGAAGAACCATTTAGATAGTCTTGTTTGTGCTGATTGTATGTCTCAGGACAAAATCTTTTCTTAGTAGATCTACAGTAACTCTTATACTATTTGCAAAAAGGATTTTGTGTGAATATTATGTTATTTCATAACTAACAATTTTACATAATTCCCTTTTATGCAAAAAACATAATGTTAGGGAGAAAAGGACAATGTTCTGCCTCATAGAAATATGTCTCTGATTTGTAATTAGTACCATATCCTTCATGGTAATGAGAGAACAAGAAATATAAATATAGGCAGAATCTATTCCATATGCATACAAGGTATTAATGGACAATTCTAAAATTCAAGCACTTTATTAAAATTATTACAAAAATGGTTATCATTTGCAGAACATTTCAATATTATGCCAGAAAATATTGAAAACAATAAATAAAATTATAATTTATTTGATTAGAAATATTATTTGCAATGTAATGTTTCCATTACTTTAATTAAAATCTTTGAACAAAACTTTGCTTGTTCGTTATGCAAAGATAAACAGTGAACATAGAACCTTATCAAACAGTAAGAAATGCCTGTCAGTATTTTTCACTGTTATTTTTATTGCTTTTCAAAGTTTTTGGAACGTTTTATTTTGAAGTAATTTCAAAATTATAGAGGATGTGTAGGAATAATATAAAGAATAATACACTTTGATGAAAATTCATTAATTCATCCATTGCTAATATTTTAAAAAATTTCTTGAAGTATATCACTCATACATAAACATACATAAAAAATAAGTGTATAGTTATAGCTGTGAACTTATAAAACAAACATATATAACATAATACAGGGCTCTCATACCTCATTTCATCCTACCACCAATACCTTGATATGTTGTGAAACATTTTTAATGATTTAAAAAGCATCCTCAAAATATTACTATAAACCAAAGTATCTTACATTTGGTGTATTTCCTCCCCAACCCAGCCTATTATTATTGTTATTACTATATCATTTATACATGAACATACATAAATAATAAGTGTATAGTAAAAGTTATGAACTTACAAAGCAAATATTCATAACATCATATAGGGTTCCCATACGTCAACCTACCACCAACACCTTGCATTGTTGTGAGACATTTGTTACAAATTATGAAAGAATATTGTCAAAATCCTACTACTAACTATAGTCCTTATCTTACATTTGGTGTATTTTCCCCCAAACCCACCCTATTATCATTTTTTAAATACATTTTTATGACAGAAGTTGTAAACTTACAAAACAATCATGCACATGTGCAGAATTCCCATACAACACCCCTCTATCAACACCACACCGTGGTAGGACATTTGTTATAGCTTATGAGATAATATCATCAGACTATTACCAGGTCCATGGTGTATATTTGGCATACTTTTTCCATACTCCCCCATTATCAACACAGTACATCTTTGGCATAGATGCATGAATATTATATTATTACTGTTAACCACAATCCATAGGTCACTTCAGTTTTATTTCTCCCATGCTTCTCCACATTCACACCACCCTGCAATAGTGATGTACATCTGCTCTAACTCACAAAGGACACTCTTGCACCTGTACCATCAACCACAATTCTCATCCACCTCTGGGTTTACTGTGTTAGTCAGTCCCTAGATTATCTCTAGCTTTCTGTCAATTGGCATTTACATCCCTAGACTATGCTTTTCAGCCACATTCCCACTTATAAACCAGCTGTTACTTATTATGATGTGTTACAATCAACTCTAAACATTTCCACACTTTTACAGTAAAGTTAATTAAAACTTCTACTTACATTAAATATTAGTAGTCCATCTCAGTCCTCATATCTCCTTTAAAAATCCACCACTTACTAACAGGTCTTGAAGATATTTTCCTACATTTTCTTCTACAAGCTTTATGGCTCTTGCTTTTATATTTAGGTTTTTGATCGATTTTGAGTTAATTTTTGTACAAGGTGTGAGATAGGGGTCCTTTTCCTTCTTTTGGCTATGGATATAAGTTTTTTCAGCACCGTTTGTGGAATGGACTGTTCTGCCCAAGCTAGGTGGGTTTGATAGGCTTGCCAAAAATCACTTGACCATAGATGTGAGGGTCTGTTCCTGAATCATCAGTTTGGTTCTGTTGTTCTATGTGTCTGTTTTTATGCCAGTACCATGCTGTTTTTACCACTGTGGCTAGGTAATACGATTTAAAGTATGGAATTGAGAGTCTTCCAACTTTGCTTTTCCTTCTTAAGATGTTTCTGGCTATTCAGGACACCTTACCCTTCCAAGTAAATTTGATAATCATGTTTTCCATTTATTAAAAAATGCTGGTGGAATTTTTATTGGGATTGCATTGAATTTGTATATCAATTTGAGTAGAATTGACATCTTAATGATATTTAGTCTTCCAATCTGTGATCATGGAATGTTCTTCCAATTATTTAGGTCCTTTTTGATTTCTTTTAACAATGAATTGTAGTTTTTTGAATACAAGTGCTTTACATCATTCATTAAGTTTATTCCAAAATATTTTGGTTTTATTTGTCATATTTTATTTTCACCACTCTTTTGACATTTTTGGTTAATTTTACTGATATAATCTTCATTTCCAGAGTCTCTTCCAAGCCTCTCTCTCCTGTCTTTTCTTTTCAGACTGTAATCACCCTTTAGTATGTTCTGCAAAGCCGATCTCTTGGTTACAAACTCTCTCAGATTCTGTTTATCTGTGAATATTCTAAACTCACCCTCATTTTTGAAAGACAATCTTGCTGGATATAAGATTCTTGGCTGGAAGTTTTTGTCTTGCAGGATCTTAAATATATTACACCACTGTCTTCTTGCCTCCATATTTTCTAATGAGAAATTGGTACTTAATCTTATTGGGTATCCCTTATAGATTATGCTTTGCTTTTCTCTTGCTACTCTCAGAATTCTCTCTTTGTCTTTGGCATTTGACATTCTGATTAGTATGTGTCTTAGAGTTGGGCTATTCAGATTTATTCAGATAATATATGCATATATTATTATGCATTAATAATATAATATTCATGTATCTATGCCAAAGATGGACTGTGTTGAGTACATTGTGCTCTTGGACATGGATATCTATGCCCTTCAATAGGATTGGGAAATTTTCTACCATTATTTCTTCAAATATTCCTTCTGCTCCCTTTCCCTTCTCTTCTCCTTTTGAAACACCCATGACACGTATGTTTGTACATCTCTTGCTGTCGTTTAGTTCCCTGAGAACTTTTTCCATTTTTTCCATTCTTTATCTGTTATTTTGTGTGTTTGTTTTCAGAGGCCATTTCTTCAAGCTCACCAATCCTTTCTTCTTCCTACTCAAATCTGCTATTATATGACTCCAGTGTATTTTTAATTTCTTTTATTGCACCTTTCATTGCCATAAGATCTGCTATTTTTCTATGTATGCTTTCAAATTCTTCTTTGTGCTTATCCAACATCTTCTTTATATCCTTAATCTCTTTAGCGATCTCATTGAATTTATTAAGGAGATTTGTTTGAACATCTGTGATTATTTGTCTCAACTCCTTTATGTCATCTGGAGGCTTGTCTTGTTCCTTAACTGGGCCATATCTTTCTGTTTCTTGGAGTGGATTATAATTTTTTGTTGGTGACTTGGCATTTGGCTTACTAAATGTATTTATTTTGGGTGCACTTTATCTCTTTAACTTAGTGGTTTCCTGCCCTTTCTCTCTTGCTGATTGTGTAGTAGGAGCCAAGGATGTAGTTGGTGCTGCAAGCTGTGGAAGCTCAAGCTGCTCTCATTGCCCCAGGGACTGGTGAAGCTTCTCCCAACTTTCTCCTTTGCCAGGGCTAGGGACAGAGTCACAGCTGTGTGTAATAATCCAAATCTTGCAGGTCTAGGCTGTGGTTGCCCAGAGAGACTGATGAAGCTTCATGCCCCTTTCTCCCCTACCTGGGGCAGGGATGGAGCTGCAGTTGTGGGCAGCAATCTATGCTGTGCAGGTCCAAAATGACTGCAGTTACCCTGGTACACTTTTCAGTCTGTGCCAGCCAAATGTTCCTGCAGTTACCTAGAGAGGCTGGTGCAGGGCTCACCAGCTTTCTCCTTGCTAGAGGTGGGACTGAAGCCTAGGCTAGGGCTGCAGTCCGATCTTGGTGGAAGAAACGGGTCTATACCATCACTGTGATTTTCTGTCAGCCCAGTTTCCCCTCATGTCAGGGGCAGAGTCAAAATGGCGGCTACTGGCCTCTTTCAGACTTGGAAAGGTTCAAATTTTAGCTGTTCTTACAATTATACTTTAGCGTGCTGTATTTACTAATCAGTAGCTGAAGTTGATGTCCAACAGTCTCTTCCTCCCCAGTTTATGGGAAGTGGAGCTTCGAATTCCAGCCACAGAATAGCTCCCAAGGCAGCTTGTGCCATCAGTGGAAGATGGGCACTGGCCTCTGGGGCCTGGAGTGCTCTACTTATGAATATTCTCTGCAGATGGGCAGTGTCCTCCTTCCACTCTTTCAAGGATGTTGCAGGATGTTCTTATGGTGTCCTGGGGCACTCAAGCAGGTGCTTTACATAGCTCTGGGTGATTACTAACTGCCCTGTAGCACGAGCTGACTCTAGGAGTGCCTTGCTCTGCCACCATCTTGCTGGTTGTTCCCACTGTTAACATTTTGAAAGAGTGTATGTACACTCACGTATGTTATTTTCTGGGCCATCTGCATGTAAGTTGCAGACATCAGGTCCTTTTACCCAAAAATCTTCTGCACATATTTTCTAAGAACTAAGAAATTTTCTCATATAAATAGAGAACTATTATCAAACTCAGGAAATGTAATATTACATATAAATTTAACTGTCACCAATCACCAATTATACCTAATAGTATCCTTTATGATAATAATATGAAATATAATTTCTCTGATATAGGATGCAACCCAGGATAACGCATTACATTTAATTATCATTTCCTGTTTTTAAATGTTTGCTGAATGCTAAGTAGTCACATCCAGTTGTTTGTGTTATATAGTTTAAATAGTGTCCTTGCAGGGTATAATTTTTCCCCTGTCAGATACTCTCTCCATCTTTCAATCATACTATATTCCAAGAGGCAATGGGGCCAGTAGGGATTCTTGTCCTCTGGATTTCATGATTTGCAGGTACAATAAGTGATGGAAGGACTGGAGATGAATGAGGTCATGGTATTTCAACCCCCTGCGCCTGATCTTTAGGTTCAGGCTGAGATCAGACAAGGCTGCAGCTCCTTCCAGGCCTCTCCACATAACATTCCTTTCTGGATCCTTCTCCCGGATCTTCAAGCCTAGTGAAGGCAAATACGTTCTCCAAATATTAACCTAATAAATCATTGCCTAACCAACCTCTGGAGTATTGGTAAAGGTGAGGCAGATACCAGGTAAGCTGATGTGGAGGAACTTACTATAATTATGAGATCTAGAACACATTTCTGAAAATCCTGAAATCAAATACATTTCTCAGAAGGGAATATTGCAGGATCAATCATCCATCTTCTTTTCAAATGCTGCCCATGTATCAGCATATTTGAAACAGACCAATCACTTTGGAATACCTGCTGAACTTTTTTGCAGAGGACTGTATGGTATCTTTAGAGGCCTTTAGAGCTCCTGCTTTAAAGCAACAATTATGAGTAAGAGGATCAACCTATTATTAGATGAAGTCAGGTCCCAAAGATGAAGCTGGATGGTCCTTAAGTACATAGTGATAGAATGATGATGTTAATTTAAAGGAAGATGTGGACAGGGAAAACAAGGCCTTTACCAGGAGTAGTCAAGGGATGTATGGCTGGACACATTATTTTAATTATGCAATGGAAGCTGGTTAGAGGATACATTTCATTACTGCGAATAAGAAAATATGGGGGGCCCAAGAAGCAGTTTTTCATGTAATTTTAAATATATCCTTAGGCTTTGATAATGGCATTCTTAGATGTTGTCAAGTCTAGGTAAGAAAAATAAGAATTCTAACATATAGTAGTACTTTAATGCAAAGATTATTTTTTAAACATCATATAGAACAGTGCATTGTTTAGCAAACTTTAATTCATTAGCCTTAATATTCAAGTGTGGGATTCGCAATATATAACCTGGGGTAGGGTGGAGGGAATGTGGGTAGCCTCTCGTTCTCTCATCCCAAATTTAACCTGGCAACTTTAGTTTAAAATGATTTATATGTTTTTCATTTGAATCAAAACAGTTCATAGTTTAAAAAAATAATTGAATATCACATACCTTAGTTGAACATGTTTTTGGATTCAGTCCTTGCCACTTGGAGACATTATTTACATTCTCTGAATTCAATTTGAAGCTGTGTACCATTAGGGAAGTTAAATTCTCTAAACTTTCATTTTCAAAAATGTAGTGAGAATTTAATGAGGTACTACTATAAAAACCATTTGTACATAGTTGGTGCTCAAAAATTATAGCTTGAAGAAAGAGACAAAGACCATACGCTCAAATGATAATTACAAGATTGTCTTTAATATTGTTAATGGGGTAAGTGTGAGAGGGGGATAGGGTGAGGTATATGGGAATCCCCTGTATTTTTGATGTAACATTTATCTAAAACTTCTTTTAAAAAAAAGTCAGTCTTTAATGTAAATATAGTGAAAGACAAACCATTTCCTTTTCTCCTTTTCAGTCGTCCTTTCAATTGGCCAAGAGCAAAACGATCAAAGCCACTTTGAAAATAAAGCACCTTTTATAAAGACATTTAATTTCATTGAATGATAAAGTGCTTTACAACACATGGTTTAATTTTACACATAACAATGAAAAGCAATAAAGCTATACAACTAGCAAGAAGAGAGTCAGGGTTTCAAGACAGACACTATGAAAATGAATTCTTTATGAAATAGAGTTAGTTTTGGACAAGAAGAAATTTCTTGAGAATGTTCCTGTAGGCAAAATATTACTTTATGTTTATGTTTAACTCAAAATGTGCAAAAATAGTACAGATCCCAAGAGATCTGAAATCTCTTGTGCTCTGTTTCCTCCCATCCAAAGCTGACCCAACTCACTGGTATAACCAATCTCCTGCCGTCCTGGAAGTTTTTAGTGGCTTCTGCAAGCCAGACACAGGGTTCCTAATAGTGATTTTAGCTTTAATCATAACATGACCAGCAATATTATTTTACTGGGTCATATGTTTAAGGCTTTTCTCTCCAATGAAATCGCTAATTTTTGCAGGATTTACCTGGCTCATACTACTTTTGTGTCAGCCCAATATACTTAGTATGGCTATGATTACTTAGGGGTGCTAAATCAGTATATGTGGAATTGATATTTTTATTCTAACTTTGGGGTTTAACTTTATCATCTCTAGGGCTTCCCTTGGTTGTAAAGCTGCCTATTTTTCCTCTCTGCTTACCTGCAACTACTGAGTTAAACTGCAGATAAATCTGACTGCTTTCAGCTTTCAGATTTGCTACTTTCCATTATTTTGAGATAGAATCTTATCTATTCGTCATAGTGCAGCGAGTAGAAAAAGTATGTCTTAATTCCCCATCCGCCAAGACAAATATGACAAAATGGGTTGGCTTTAACAAGAGGAATTTATTGACTTGCAGTTTTTAGGATAGGAGAAGTCCAAAATCGAGGTGTCAGTGAGGTGATGCTTTCTTCCCAAAGACTGTGGTGTTGTGGTGCCGGCTGCCAGTGAACCTTGGGTCCCTGGCTTTTCTGTCACATGGCAATGCACATGGCGAGGTCCTCTCCTTTCTCTTCTAGGTTTCATTGACTTCCAGCTTCTGGCTCCTCATGGTAGCTTTTTCTTACTATTTCTGAATTTCTTGTGCTTACAAAAGACTCCAGTAAACCAAATTAAACCTAACCTCATTCAGTTGAGCCACACCTTAACTATAATAACATCTTCAAGAAATCCTATTTATAATGAGTTTACATCTACAGGAATGAGATTAAGATTAGGAAAGTGCTTTTTTTTTTTTCCTGGGCTATATAATTTAACCTACAAGTACAAGGTCAAGGAGGAGCTATATTTCCTGGTCTTAAAATTCTCACCTTCCTTCTAGGGAAGACTCTTCACCAGCAGCCTTCCCTTTTACCCTCCTCACCAGCACAATAATTTTTCCTTCAGATAAAACATAGACTACTGGCCATCCAGTTCCTGCCAGTTTCATTATTACTGGGTCCTCCTCATCTTGAAGCTCATATTGTGGTATCTTTCATTCATGATCCTCTTTTCTTACATCTACTTGCACCTGTTCCCCAAGTTCTTCAAATACTTGCTTTCAAACCTGTGCTCGTCCTTTTATTTTATACCACCATGATTAAATAATTTTCCTACTTCATTCAGATTTGAATCTGCAGATAACTCATACTTTAGAAAATTCAATACTGTTTCCAGTTTCCTCATAAGGATTCCCTATGGTCTTCATGCCACTCTTCAAGAGTTCTTCCCACTCTTTCAATAAATGGAAAAAAACAGAAATCAATAAATCAATCTCTCTCTCACACTCCTACCCACTCATTCCACCCACATACATGTATATTCAGTATTTTATCTCTATTTATAATTAATGAACCAGGAGGGTTACGAGTTGCAATTTATATTTAATCTCAGTAATTAGCCAACGTTAAAAGAAAGATACATGTGGAAACTACAAATAATGTAACATATAGACTATAGTTAACAGTAATATTGTGATATTTTTACAGCAATGGCAAAGAAGGTACTATATCAATGGTAAGGATCAATAATGGGAGGATAAAAAGGGGAGTGGGATTTTTCCTTTTGGAGTAATAAAAGCATTCTGAAATGAATTTAGTTGATGAAAGCACAACTCTGTGAAGAGACTGAGAGCCACTGAGTATAAACTTTGGATGTATTGTACAAGGCAGGGGACCATATAACACAGTGAACCCCGTGGTGAATGATGGACTGTGGTTAATAGTACAATTATGAGAATGTTCTCTTATGAACTATAACAAATGTACAATACTAATACATGGTGTTACTGATAGGATGGTTTGTGGGAAAATACACCAAATATAAGCTATGAAAAAAAAAGAAAGTCATCACATTTATGATGAAAATCCATTTTGCATCCATTGTACAGTTTTCTGTGGGTTTTTTTTTTTTTTTTTGAGCATTTGGATCATGAAGAGCAGACCTGGCAAAACCTGATTAATGCAAACTTACTGTGTCAGGAGCTTCTGAGTTTTAAATTATTAGAATTGAGTAAACATTTTTTTCCTACTGAGGGTAAATGAATTTTAAAAATGATAATGTAGGGAATGCAAAGGCATATAAAACTTGCACAAAGTTGGAGAGACATAAGAACAAGGGCATTTATGAAAGAACAAAAATAAACAGGAATGTTAAAATTCATTTTGTTTCCTTTGAAACACAGGTCCTACGTAACTATTTTTATACATTCTGTTTTACTCTTTCTCTCTCTTAGTACATGTCTTTGCTTTTACTTTTGATTGCTTTGTCTTTCATCATTTAGCTTAGTCACCCCATCCTTCAGTGTACTTTAAAGGACAGCAGTAATATGTAAAAATGTATATGAATATTTATATATATAGTTTTATTTTTAGTAATTTAATTATGTTGTATAATGCCAGTCTTCTGCTCCAAAACCTATTTTACTCCTTTTCTGACTGAATATTGTTTTACAAAATTCTGTCTATAGCTAAATGCCAGGGAAAATAAATGCATTTAGAGTTAGTGTGGAAAAAGGTAAGGAAGAATAGAGTTAGATTTAATGTAGGAAATAGACAAATATAATTTTTTGCTTATCCAAATAGTGATTCCTTTTTGTCTTTCCATGACATTTTCATAAAAGTTCACGTAATTTGCCTTAATTTTAGAGTAGAAAACATGAGGAAAAAATAGAAGTCTATCAATTTAAAGTAAATTGAAATACTAATACATTCCCACAAAAAAATACTTCAGGTATTTTCACTGGTAAATTCTACCATAGTTTTAAGGGAAAAATAATCACACCAATAATAAATATTTTAGAAAACAAAGCAGAAAGGAACATTTCTCAACTCATTTTATAAAGCGAACATTAATATGATAGAGATATTATAAGAAAATAAAATAAAAATCCAATATCCCTCATGAACATAGACACAAATAATCCTTTACTGAATATTTGCAAATCTAATGCAGAAATACATAAAATGATTTTGTGAGCCATGACCAAACATGGCTCAGTCCAGGAATGCAAGGTTAGATTACACTAGAACACCAATCAGTGTAATTCACAGCAATAGCAGAATAAAGAACACAACAATATAATAACTCTGATAGATTCAGAAAAAGCATTTGACAAAATCTGACTCAAGTTCAAAATAAATACTGTCACAAAACAGAAATATAATCTGAAAAAAAATGACATCTATGATAAACCTATAGCCAAAATAATATATAATGGTAAAATAATTAATTATTTCCTGGAAAGATCAGAAATAAAGCCATGATGTCTACTCTTACCACTTCTAGTCAACATTTTATTGAAAGAGGGACACTAGCCAGCATTGTACTAAAAGAGGAATACTAGCCAGCACAGTAAGGTAAGAAAGAGAAATAGATACACAGGCAGTAAAGAGAGAACTAATACTCATGTAGCACACTGTAATTTAACACATTACAAGCAAGGAGAATTAAGGTATTTTATTTCTGTTTAAAAACATACCAAGGGTAGTTTAGACATTGATTGGATGCATGCTGTTATATAATTGAAGATACAGAATGAGCATCTTTTTAATGCTTTGGTGAACTGTTATACCTTTTTAAATTTGGATTACCATTCAAAAGTTTATACTTTGTGCTTCCATGTTGTGAAATGTCTCCAAGAGTTCTTTTAATGTAACAGATTTTTCTGACATCAGTTTCTCTGGGATATGGTCATGTACTTCATCACAAAGACTTTCCTCATTTATGTCCTTAAGTAGCCTTCTCTAAATCCTTCCGGCTGCACAACTACAGTCTCTTGAACAGAGTCAGGGTCAACATCCCACAGTCAGCTATGTCTTCTATAACTCTATTTTTGTTCAATTTTAATTTCACTTCCAGTTTTATAAGTTTTAATTTCTTTGCTGCAATTTTATCTTCATTAGGCAGTTCCCTCTATCCAGTTTTCATTTTGTGAACTGTTATGTGGGTTTATCACATAATTGTAATTTTTCTTAATTAAGATCATTATGCATCATCTCAGCTATGTACAATTATTTCTTGATCAAAATATCCATGCAAAAGGAGGACTGTCTGCAATTGATGAATATAGTCCTCATCACCATAAATTGGTAAAAGAAACATTTTTTCCATAACTATTGCAGGAACTGAATATCTATATGAAAAATTTAATGTCAAACACTTCCTCACATCATACATAAAACATAATTCAATATGGATCACAGATGAAAATGTAAAGGCCAAATCTATATATCTCCTATAAGAAAACATAGAATAACTTTTCCACCAGTAGTTAAACAAGGATTTCTTTGACAGGACTCAGCAAACACTGAACATTAAAAAAATGAGAAATGGTCTTTCATCAAAATTAAGACTTTTTGCTCAGCAAATCATGTCAATAATAAAATTTATGGGCAAATCACAGAATGAAAGAAAATATTTGTCAATATATATTTGACAAGGGACTTATGTCCAGAATATATAAAGAATCCCTACAAATCAATAATAATAATAATGCAAACAATCCTATTTTTAAAAAATGTTATTTGAACAGATCCTTCTAAAAGAAAATCTTAGAATGTTTGATAGCCACATGAAAAAAGTTTGTAACTGGGGAATGCAAATTACAAGCACAATGAGGTTACTACACACTCATTATTAGATTGACTAAAATTGAAAATGCTGACAATACCAAATGCTGGCAAGAATATGGAGCAAATGCAACTCATATATTGCTGGTGAGAATGTACAATAGTAAAACCATTTTGGAAAACTGTTTGCCAGTTTACTGTAAAAATAATTATATACTTAACTTATGACCCAATTATTCCACTCTTTGGTATGAATATGTACATAAGAAAATTTCATATGAATATTTAAGTCAGACATATATAATAGCTTAATACCATAAGTCCCCCAACTATCCATCAACAGGACAGTAGATAAATTGTGGTATATATATTCAGTGAAATAACACATAAAAAGAAAACTCAATTAACCAGTGACACATGACAAAATGGATGTATTTTTAAAATGTGTTGAATAAAGAAATGTTTCCACTTATATAAAATTCAATTAAAAGTCAGATGCAAAAGGAAAAACCTTTTATGGTCTCACTAATATAAACTAATTATAATAAGTAAACTAATGGAGTTAAGATCTAGAGCATAATTTACCAGGAGAAAAATGACGGTAGATACTTAATGTGTGTAGACTTTTTAATAAGATTGACTGTAAAGGTTTTAAAATGGATACACGTGATGGTAGCAAATTATTGTGAGTGCAATTACCACTGTTCATATATGGGTGTGATTGTGATTGAAAGGGAAAGTTCATGGGTGTATACGTCATTCGAAGGAAAGATAGAGGATAAACTTGGTACTATATAACATAATGAATCCTGTTGTGGATGATGAATGTAGTTAATAATACAAATATAAGAGTGTCCTTTCATGAACTATAATAAATATATGCCACTCATACAAGGTGCTAATAATAGTTATGTGAGAAAAAGATAAAGAAAATTCTGATTTTAGTTAGCAGTAGTATTGTAATATTTTCATCAACTGTAACAAATGTACCATAACAATGCTAAAGAGCATTAATAGGGGGAATAAAGAGTAGGGTAGTTTTCTTTCTGGAGTAATGAAAATATTCTAAAATTAATTGTTTTGATGAATGCAAAACTATATGATTTATACTGAAAGCCGTGGATTGTACATTATGGATCGAGTGTGTGGTGCATAAATAATAAAACTTTTAAAAAGAAAAAAAAAATTCAATTATAGGCAAAACTAATACATGGCGATAGAGATCAGGCCAGTGGGTATTTCGGGAGTCAGGGTTCGATTGGAAAATTTTATGTAAGAAATTCCTGGGTTGATAGAAATTTTCTGTATTGCAATTGGAGTGATGGTTACATGAGTGTAGACATTTGTCAAAACTCACAGTAGTACACATAAGATATGTACATTTTACAATATTTAAATTAAACCTAACTAAAAGAATAGAAATAATTTATTTGCTATATGAATAAATCCTCCCATGGTTGTGGACCCTAAAGTTCGGTTTATATTTTAAAATAAGATTCTCAGAAGAAATACTTTTGGATATTTAATTGATTAAATAGTATATCCCATGGTATGGGTATCTGTGCATTCCTTAAAGAAAAGTTATTTCACAAAACTCTTATAAATCTAGATTCCCCCCGTTTCTTCTTTCCTTGCTTTCTTCCAACCCAGCACTTTATGGCAGGAAATTGGGTCAGATAGAGAAAACATTATCAGGATATATAAGATAAAGACCTGTTCTACTAAAACCTCTACCTTTAGTCTTGTAAAATCTCTTCTATGTTTTTCTGATGAGCTCTTAGAATATACTTGCACTCAATGTCTATATATACACAACTAGAAAAGCTATGCAATTTAGATAATTTGATTGTTCTCTATAGTCTTTTATTTGCTATAAACAATTGGTCTGTCAATTTTTGTGAATTAGCTTTACCGTCCTGCTTGTTCCCTCCTTAGTTATTAAAATAAATCTTTAACACAGGGTCACTTTATAGTTATTTGTATGTGAGTCAAATTTTTAACTTTTGTAAAACTACCATCTGACAGCAGGATTATCAACAACAAGGGGCCTATTTTCACACTCAAGCCTCAGCACCATCTCTGCCTTAGAGCCAGAGGTTGTGGAAATGCCCTGGCATAGAGGTGAGCAAAGCAACATTGACTAGCTATAAAGAGAAGAGAGGACAGTTGTTGCATCACCAAAAATAGCAAAGGTGCCTTACACAATACCTTGCTTATGCAATCTTCATTCCAACCTCACAAAGACAGTAACAATTACTACCATATTCCACGAAGAGAAAATCATTCATTCCTGGAATCTTCTTATTGAAAGATCATAACATAAAATGTATCTCCACTCATGGAAAAAAAAAGATATTTTAGGATAGTACCAATGGAGTTAGGAAAATATTCTGTGTCTCACTTCGAAAAATTGGAAAGTCTAGTCAGAAAGGCTCAAATATTAGGGGAAGTTTAGTTCTCTAGAAAGTCACATTTCTATATCTGATTAATCTCCTGGGAAAACTATTCTGTATATAATAAACCTATGCAATTTCATCTGTTTGAACCAATTAATTCCTTTAACTGCTTGAGACAGTTTGAGCTGTTTTCTGTTATTTGTAAGCAAAAGCATCCTAAACCAAAATTGTTTTCAATCTTCAAAATTATTGTGGAGACAGATACTTCCTGGGCCGGTACTATCCTTTCCAGGCATGGATTATACTGTGATTGCTGGGGAAGGCATGGACACACCCAGCAGCCATCTCCCAGGCCTTGTCTACCCCTGCCTTCTTTTTATTGTGTTTGTGTTTCAATATGTTTCAATTGCTCAACCCAGGAGAGATGTTAGGTCTAAAGGAAAAGGCTGACCATATCTTAAACTCAAAAATCAGAAACAAGAAGCCCCAGCTGCTTATCAAGGCAGGAACTCTCAGTGGCAGGACCCCCTCCCACTGGCTTGTGTAAATACCCTGGCCTTGAGCAGCACAGCTTTGTCTCTCCTCTCCAACAGAGGGCAGTGTTCAGAGCTGCCATCCACTGACCTTGACTCAAGCAGTTGGCCTCCCTAGGAGACCGGGCATGATGGGATCTCTTCCCTTGCTCTTTTGGAGACTTTGGGCTGTGTAAATAAAAAGCAGTCACTTGCTCAAAGATTCTGTTATGCGTGAGCTGTATTCCCATGATGCACCTTACAGCAATTCTCTCCACAGTGATAGCAGGGGTCTTAGTTTGGCAATGTGCTGCCAATGCAAAGTACCAGAAATAGGTTAGTTTTTATAATGGGGATTTTATTTAGACTAAAAGCTTACAGTTCTGAGGCTGTGAAGTGTCCAGATCAAGGCACCATCAGAGATGCTTTCTCACTAAAGTCAGCTACTGGTGATACTGTCACCATGCCAAGTGGTGATCAGGCATTTGCCTGGGCTTGTCACCTCAGCCTTGAGCTGCTCCATGGCCAAGCCCCTTAATGACATTTTTCCTCACCTCTGTGCTCTCCTGATTCCAGACTCCAGGACCATTCTCAGCCTCTTGGGGCTTCTTTGTTTTCCTGTAGTTCTCTCCCTCACATGGAAGGATCAAGATGGCAGCTTCCTTTTTCTATGTCTCTCTCTCTCTGTATATCCATTTATATAAGTCTCCAGTAAGAGGGCGGAGACCCAGTCTGTCATGCCTCAATGATGTAGTCCAATCAAAAGGGTGCCACACTCACAGGAATGTATTAGTTCAAAAATAATCTTTTTTGGGGGGATTCACCAATTTCAAACTGTCACAGCAAGTATAACATCTATGGGGAGATCTTGTTCAATTTCCCTATGGTTAAATAATTCATTTGTCTTGTTTTATTCTGCTCTGCAAATTCTATGTAGTTTCTAATATGCAAGTGTCTTAGCTTTGGCAATAGCTCTAATTACTGTGGAAGTGAGGGCAACAAACCCAATCGCTACTATAGTCATCTTCATTATTTGTTGATATAAGTGATTTGTTCATTGAAATTACTTTAAAATTTGGGAATATGGATATACTACAGCACATCAGGTACTTTTGAAGGAACCACATTACTGTGCCCAAAGAAAATTATGTGAGAAATAAGAATGGAAGGGTGATTTTATTTAAATATCTGTAAATGGGGAGCTAAAAAAAAAAAATCCCATTTAATACTAAAGTAATTTAATATTTTTAGCGAGTAAAAGTAATGGATTAGAGGAACATTAAATTTGAATCCTAAGATTCAAACCACTTTGTTCGAAAGCAGCTTAAGGAAAAGATTGTTTGGGTTTGCACTAATAGTTATTCTGGACCATATGAAAATGTTGACTTCTGTTGTTTAGGTCAGAGACTAGAGAAAAGACGAAAACCATGTAAAGGTAAAAGGAATTGGAATGGAGAAAAGTTGTGATTTTATTTTAATGAAAAGGATAATTGAACACAAAGGATAATCATTCCTAGGCTTGATTTTTAAGTAGTCACTATCTTAGTCACACAGAAGGGAGCCTGTGACATTAAGGAGAGAACTGGTTTCAGCAGATTCTTAGCAAATCGACTTGCTTGGATTACAGTACAAAGAAATAATGACATATGCAAGATTTCAAGAAGATTCAGTTTCTGTTAAAAGAAAATTAAATGGTCTTTTATATTTTATTGGATTAAACTACTAAGTATGAACAGTGATCCCTCACTATTTTAAATGTTTACCTTTTTATAAAAGGGAATACACTTCAAAAATTAAAAATTCCAAGATGCTAGATTTCCACTATTTTTAAAAGCACAGCCATTTTTCTCTTCTAAATATAATTTCTCTTAATTTAAAATATTCATCCAATCGAAGAAATGTATTTAGTAATAAACTAATATGTGCAAGGGAAATTATGCACAAACCCTGACAGCAATAAAATGTATGTCCTGAATAATAAAAGTATAATTTAATTTTATTAACTTTACAAAATATAAATCTTTTAAAACTAGAAACATAAGGTAAAATGTTAAAATGTCTCAATATTTAACTTAGTCGAACAGTGTGGGTCTCAAGTAAAATGCCACAGTTTAAAAGATGCATAAACTAGCAACTTCATGTTTGTAGAAAGAATTGCAAGGGAAAATCAGGTTATGTTTAAAAGGTGAAATACATGGATTATTGGAGAACAGATCCATTTATTTGGCAGTAAATGAGCACAGAGCACCAATATTATGGTTTGATGATTGGCAATGATAGTGAAAACACCAGTAATCAGTGGACTGATCAGTCTGCAATTTTTAAAATATTGCTTCGTGGCAAATGAAAATTTATCTTTGACTGCAACTGTGTGCTTTAACTCATGTATATTTTGGAGAAGAAATTACTCTTTAAAAGTTAATGGCTAGGAAAGAAAAGTTAATGGCTTTCCATATACTCCACCTCCTCCGCCTCCCACACTTTCCCACATTAACAACATCTTTCATTAGTGAGATACATTTGTTAAAAGTGATGAACTCATATTGAAGCATTACTACTAACCATGGAATATAGTTTACATTATAGTTTACACGTTGCCCCACACAATTTTATAGGTTTTGACAAAATGTATAATGGCCTGTATCTATCATTGCAATGTCATGCAGGACAATTCTAATGTCCCCAAAATGCCCTCATGTTATACCTATTCTTCCCTATCCCTCCCCTCAGAACCCCTGGTGACCACTGTCTTTATATCAATGATACAGGTTCTTCCATTGCTAGAGCAATAATAAGTCTATAATAAAATAATAATAAGTCTACTTTAGTCCATTGTTCATTCCCCAATCTTGAGGATTTTGGGATGGTGATGCCCACTCTACTTCTAACTGAGAGGGAACTTAGATCCCATGGGACAGATGGATGGAACTATCTTGCTTGCAGTTGCAGACACTCTCTGTTTCTTGGGATGGTCGTTGTCCATCATCCTTCTCCTTATTAGTTGTCCTGGGTGAGTCCAATGAACTGGAGAGTAGGCGTTGTAACTCTGCTGAGATTCCGGACTCAACTGACATATGAACAGAACAAAGATTTAAGTCCCTGGGACATATAATTATCGAGTATAGTGCTAATTATGGGTTCAAATAAAAGGGACAGAAGAACCATGTGTAGGGAAACTATAAATGAGTCTAACTCTGTTACACTGGGGAGCATAAATTCCAAAGTAAGGCCCACTGACCAGGTGCTGAATTCCTGAGATTGTTTGCCTGCTTATAGTGTCTAGATGTCTCTAGAACTCTCAGGAGACCCACTGAACATTTATATAATATAAAGCCTTTTTAAAAAAATGTAAATATAAATATATTATAGAAACCAAATTAGATTAGTGGTTATGTAGGGCTTCAGAAGGACAGAGGGATTGAGAGGTAACTACTAAAGGATATATGGTTTTTCTTTTTGGAAAAATGAAAATGTTCCAAAATTGATTGTGGTGATAAATGCACATCTCTGTGATTATATTGTGATTAAGCCATTGATTGTGCACTTTGGGTGGATTATATGATATGTGAATATATCTCCATAAAACTGTTTTTAAAAAAACAAAAATCTCTAGAGAAGTCAGGGAACATGGGCACTCACAGCAAAATTTCTACTAATTAGCTATGTGAATGTACCTGACCATTTATCATCTCAGAAAAGGGTGTACTTTCATGAGGCTTATCTAAGAGGATATTTTTAAAAATATTTTATGAAGTAGACTAGAAACTGTATTTACCAGTGCTTTCCCACCTCTCTGTAGGATATACCACTTGATGCCTGTGACTAGCAGATTTCTCTCTAAGAGACCTGTGTAATTTGCCTACTGGCTAGTTCTTCAGTTTCTTTATGCCCTGGGCTTAGGTGTCATAACTACATGTTTGAATTAATCATTATATAAATTGATGGTAAAATAAAAATACTCTTTTTATGTGAAAAAAAAGTTAATGGAGGGAGTATATGTACCTCAAGTGATTGAGCGCCTGCTTCCCATGTAAGAGGTCCCAGGTTGGATCCCCAGTACTTCCTAAAAACAAAAAACAAAAAACCAACTCTTATTGGGGAATGGATGTAGCTCAGTGGTTGAGTGTCTGCTTCCCTGTATGGGGTCCTGGGTTCAATCCCCAGTACCTCCTGAAAAAACCAATGGTCAACAAATTGAAAATGATCAGAATCATGTAGAGTGTGTTCTCTGACCACAAGGAAATCAAACCAGAGGTAAATAAATTTGGAAACTCACCAAATATTTAGAAAGTAAATGTTTTCTTAATAATCCATGGGTCAAAAGATATCTAAAGTAACATTTAGACATTTACACTTATATTAGGAAAAAAGGAAGGACTCAAATAATTGACTTAATCTTATAATTTAAGAAATTTAAAAACAGGAGCAAATTAAATATGAAGCTAAGGTAGGAATTAATAAAGACACATGTGCATTTGTTAGGCCTCAAGACAGGGCCTTTATGGATAACCAGATATGGCATGAAGAAAACTTCAACACGAGAGTTAGGCAAACTCACATTTATTACTTCTGCAGAGGTAAGGAGGTAAGGTCAGTCTAAAGTAACTCAGACCCAACTCCCAGTGCTGCGGTTTTGCTCTTGCTTAAATACCTAAGTTACTATTTAGCATTTGCTTTGATTATGCATTGGCTTTTATGCATATGGATGATCATACATAGCTAGTTATATAACTGTATGATTAGGAAATCACACTTGCACATACATTGCATGATCAAAAAAAGGGCAGATAATTTCACCCCTGGGTGGGAAATTTACTATGTTAATTAAGCAAGTGCAAGTGAGGACAGTAAGGGGCTTCATCTGTGCAGGTCCAGCCAACTGGTTGAAGCTGGTTTCATACTTCATTGCTTCAACAGGATGTTCTTGACCACCAAAAACAGAATTTGGCAGAAAGAGAGGGTTACATTTCATTGCCTTCTAATTTACAGGCAATTCTTTCTTTTGTAGCCTAGTAACAGGGAGAGAAACAAGTTATTTTCAGGTTTCCAGTCATCCTACATCCATCACATTCACGTACCCACACATGTACAGCTACCTGAATAGCTTACTAGTGAATTAATGAGAATTATATTTGACTGTGCTGAACAGAGATCTTGACAAAAGGGTAGCCTGTGAGAAGCAACGCTTTAACTTAACTCAGGTAACAAAAAGCCTAATGGTAAATCATCCAGTGTCAAAATAAGGACTCCATTTGCCCTCAAGGGCCTAGATCTTTTCTCTCTTCATCTCCATCCTTAGCATGTAAGTTTTATGCTCACTGTCACCTTCTGTCCACAGATGGCTGCCCTACCTCCAGCACCACATAGGTCTTCCAAAGAGGAATAAATGGACAAATAAAGATAAAAAGAAACATGTTGATTGATTTTGTTCACTTTTTCAAAATTAACTTTCTTGGAAGCCTCATCTTGCGAGTTCTATTTACATTTCCTTGACCAGAATTATATCTGGAAAATATAGAATTTATTTATTATTTTATTTTATTTATTGACTTATTTTTATATAGTCACATTGTTCTGCTGGAACAAAACATCATAGATTTGTCAGCAAGGAAAAATGAGAAGATAGTCAACAACCAAAGACCAGGCCAAAATTCTATATACCCTCCTTAATAAGCAAAAATTGTCCACAAATCATTCCTTAGGTTTTCTTCAAATCAGGGAGAAACCAAGCCTTGCTAGTCATCTCTGTATTTCCAGCACATTTGACTATTTTTTACTACATGAATATGTTTTCTACTCTAACAGACACATTTGGTGTGCTGGTAACATCCCCTTGACCCACGTACGATTTTAGCTCTGGTGGACAGTATTTTGCCTCAGGCACATGCCGTTCTTCACATCTTTTCTCTTTCTGACTCAGAACTTTCTCAAGCCATGAGCCCCTGCTCAGGCCAAGTATACACATAGGCTAGAAACGCAGAAGGATAATCACTGCTGTTGTATAAATGCTTTAGACTTCTGTCCTTCAAATGAAAATTTCTGGGTGGTACCTGAAAGAGTCTCAGGATGTTGCAACATAATTGAGCCCTGTTACTGCTAGGAAAGTCACTGACACACCTAGCAGCCATCTCCCAGCCCTTGCATACACCTCTCCTTTGCTTTGCATGCAGGTGTTTCAATATTTTTCCATTTCACAGTCCAGGAGAGACATCAGGTCTAATGGAATGGCCTGACTGTACCTTGAATCCCAAATGGGGAACAAGCATCCCCAGTGTCTTATCAGGGTGGGAAGTCTGCACAAAGTTTGCTTGATACATGCTTTTTGCTCAGCGGTAGGGTCCTTTCCCCCTGGGGCATATACACCTACTCTCTGGCAACACAGATTTCTCTCTCCTCTCAAATGCATAGGGGTGTGTGTGGAGCTGCCATCTACTGACCCTGACCCAAGCATTTAGTCTCCCCAGGAGATCACCCATGATAGCCCCTCTTCCCCTGCTCTTTTGGATCCTTTGCTCTATGTAAGTAAAAAGCACTCATTTGATGAAAGATTCTGTTGTGCCTGAGCCTGTGTTCCCATGACACACCATATAGCAACTCACTCCACAGTTACCCATCGCAGTATCCTCCATAAGGCACATTTATATTTGCTTTTCTTTCTTCCTAGTCTCACTCCTCCCATTCACTTAACTTTTGCTCTCTAAAATTACCTGCCAAGTGAACAATATACACCCCATGTGCAACCCACAGAAGTCCTTATATCAGGTCTTTTTAGGGGGAACCCCAATTAAAACATTGCTCTCCCTGACTCCAGATCCACATTATGATTTTCATGAGCCATAAGCAAGTTTGCCTTCAAGAACTCCCTGCTCCATAAAGAAATGTTAAAGACTATATTTTACAACTGTACTGTTAGAAAGATGAATATATCCATACTACACATTAAGGCATATTCTATAACCTAAATTTCATTTCCCCCCTCTTATTTCAAAAGAAGTTAAAACATTTTCACAGTTCCCAAAAAAGTATTGTAGACCCTAGACATTGTGCCTCCTGGACATAGTGGATAAGTCAGCCTTGCAGACACTAGCACAGAGAAGGATTAGACCAGGAGGCTTCTCTCACTTAGAAGGACCAGATGCACAAAGAATTCTTTCAAATTCCAAATCTCTCTTACATTCTAAATCTATGGAGGGTTTTTTTTTTTTTTTTTTTATCATGGTTCTGTTTTGATTGATATAATTTGATTTTCCCCAAGCACTGAACATTAAGTGAGGTGAGCATATACATATATGTGTGTATGTGTATGTGAATTTGTCATAACATTATTTAGTAAGTCACCATTTTAAAAGAGACAAACTAGTGATCAATAAGAAAAAAGATAAAGAAAAAGGAAAAACAATTTGTATCCTTTGCCATTGAACCAATGCAATTTGCTTCTTGTCCTGAGTAAGTGACTATGCAAAGGTTGTTAAATGTCACACATAATCAAATACATGGTTTGAAGAATATAACTGTCTCAATGCTGTCTAACTGTGGATAAATCTCTAATACAAATTAGAGAACATTATTACAAAACAGAAATGTTTTCCAGTAACATTTAACAAATGTTTAAAATGTATGTCATACACTGACTTTTATTAACAGATGTTTTGTGCAATAAAACCAATGTAAAATAAAATAGAAAAAAATCTATTATAATACAAGATATACAAGGCAAGTTGTTATAAATTCCATGTACTTTCTCAAGGTACTAATACCGGTGCTTATTCTCACTCTTTTCTTGCCATAACAGATAAAAGTGTTACCCCACAATATTTATGTTTGATCTGATCCCATTCCAAATCCCCTGGGTCTTAGCAGATTAATTATTACTGTTCTTACTTTATTTTCAATATTTATCCCATCCTGGCTTATTTTTTCTATTAATATAAAAATATATAAAAATAAAAAATAATTCTCCATCAACCCTCTACCTGTTTCTAGATACCCAAGTCTTTCTTCCCTTTATATGCAAGATCCTCAAAACAACAATCTCCTATACTTATATCCACTTCATTATCTTTTATTCATTCTCAGCTCAGTGCAGTCAGGCTTCTACACACCCAACTTGGTCACTACATCCTACATTTTCTTTTTCCTTGACACCTCTAATTTCATCTTTTCTTAATCTGCAGAGCTTTATGTAGGTTCAGGCCTTTCATCTAGATAATTTCACTAGTATCACACTCTGATCTTGTATCCCATCTAGACTTCCTTCTACATTGCCGCAGAGGTAGTCTGATTATGTCACTCCCATGTTTAAGATGCTTCAGCGTACCGTTATTCTCTACGGGAGAAGGTAAAGCACCTTAATATAACATATGCATTAGTCAGAGCTCTCTAGGGAAACAGAATCGGCAGGAGATATCTGTAAATAGTACAAAATTTTATAAAGTTCTCTCATGTGACCGTGGGGATGCACAAGTCCAAATTCCGCAGGCAGTCTGCAAACCAGGGGTCCTTGAGTTTCCATGAGACTTGGCTGTCCAAAGTGGAGCAGAAAAATTCTCTCTGAATGCTGAAATCACTTTCCCTTTTAAGGCATTCAACTGATTGGATAAAACGTCACTCATTGCTGATGGCAATCTCCTTGCTTGATTGTATATGTAATCAGCTATCTATGCAATCAACTCACTGATGATTAAAGTCCATAAATGTCCTTTTATTATAATTAGCCCAGTATTTGCTTGACCAAACAACTGGGCACAGTTATCTGGCTGAGTTGACATATTAGCCAAACCATCACAACATACAAGATCTTTTACAATCAGTGTCCTTCCCACTTCTTCAATCTTGTATCTAGCCATTGACACCTCCCCATGTGTTCTTCAGACTGTTTTAGTTTTCTGGATGCTAAAGCAAATACCATGCAATGGGTTGGCTTAAATAATGGGAATGTATTGACTCATGGTGTTGAGGCTAGAAGAAGTCCAAAATCAAGGTGTCATCAAGGCTATGCTTATTCTCAGAAGACCCTGGTATTCTGGGGCTGGCTGCCAGCAATCCTTGGTCCTTGGCTTTTTTGTCACATGGCAATGCACAAGAAAGCCTCTGTGGTTTCTATGGGTTATGTTGCTGTTCTCTGTGACTTTCTCTATTTCTGTGAATTTCCCTATAAGGCCTTCAGTAATAGGATTAAGACTCATCTTGATTGAGTTGGGTCACTCCTTAACTGAAGTAACCTCATCAAATGGTCCCAATTAAAATCATTCAAACCTGTAGGAATAGATTAAGTTTAAGAAAATGTTTTTCTGGAGTACATAGCTCCAAGTTCCTATACATTCTCTTTGCTCATCTAGACATTCACAATCTTTTCTCCGGCCACTGGGAATTCCATGATTGGCAAGACTGGTTCAGATCCTCTTGATTTTGTTCAAGTTGCTCTCTCTGTTTAAGTCATCACTTCCTACATTTCAGGTGGTGACTATCTAGTCCGCTTGAAAGTTTTCATCTTTATTTGAAACCTCTGTCTATCCTTTTACCAGGTAGAATTGCCTTTGTTATTTTCCTTTTGTTACCACTATAACTCACTAATGTTTATTTCATCACCTGTAACATTTTGCTAAACCTATTATATGTGTATATGTTTCTATCTTTTTCTATTTCTCAACCATGTCTTCTTATATATTTTATCTCCAGTGCCTGGCATTGCTTAAAAAGTGATTGATATGAGTTTATGCACAGATGAAGAACAGTATAGTTATGATATGAAAAAAGAAACAAATATTGCAAGATAACAATTCTCATTTCTATCTTTTCTGTTTGATACTATTCAAGAATAAACCATAACTTCAGAGCAAATTGAGAATAGTAAATTACCTAAAAAGGAAGCCCAAACTAAAGTGACTAATTTGATGCAGCAAAAATCAACTTGCATGTAAGGACACTCACACATACACATAAAAAAAAAAAACACACAAAGAGAACAAATAGTTAAAGTCGAGCCAGTAAATGGAATAAAAAGTTCTAAATCATTTATAAACTATAAGAGGTTGAAAACACCAATGAAAACAGGCAATTATAGTTTTAGGAAAAAATCTCTGAGTGGTGTTAAAGGAAAAAATGAGCAAATAGTGGCTAATAACGGCTGGGGCGGGGAGCAGGACACAGGCACAGCCAATCCTCTGATATTGTGAAATTGACTACAAGAAGTAAATGTTGAGGGTTTTGTCATCAGCATAAAATAACCTCTGGACCACATACTGAGACTCTTTACCTGTAACTCGAGACAGATGGCATCAGTTCTGTTCTGCTACATGTCTGAGTGAATGTCACAGTATGTAGATCAATTGTAGAAGTTCCACATTTTCAAATTAGCATGAAAAGATTTGACCTGTCATTTTTTTGTTCAAGTCTTGCTAAACCACATATACCTTAAAATGTTAAGTGACAAGTCAGGAGGATTTTCTCTTGCCAACATCTGACAGAGTGCTATAAAATGACTAAGGTCAGTGCAATTTTAATCATCTTAAAATAGGATTTTAGATTAACCTTGGAGGTGTTATCACATCTGTTTCATATTTCCTAATTTATAATATAAATATTTTTAGAAATTTAGGGATTCAGATTAAGTTATGAAGAATGAAGTTTAGTTTAAATGTGGAATAGTCTACATTAGAATTATTTTAAAAGAAATGGAGTTATGTTACATTTGGCTGTATAGGAGAAGTTAACCTAGTAGCCAGTAGGGTATTTCCAGTAAATATCAAGACTTCCTTAATGTGTACATTTAAATAATTATTTATAAGCATATTATTATATCTATAACTATAAAATGATGATTTTTTAAGCAATTTAAATTTGCAGTTAATTTTTTTTCTTGTTTCCATCTCTTCTCTGCTGACTCCAATATCTGATATGCGATGGTAAATTCCCAAGCAAACTTTTATTTTTTGGAAGGTGAAAGTAAATTCACTTATATCTTTAGTCTAATTACTCCAAATAATGAATCAAATTCATGCTTAATGAGTATGGGTATGACACTGAAGAAGGAGGAATCATTGGGTTAGAGGGTCAATAATGATATCATACGGTTTTAATTTTCAGCAATCTTTGTGCTAAGTAGTTATTAGTCATATGAACTAGTATGATGAACCAAAGATCAAGATATCTATTGATTGGTGTAAAAATACTGTTTTAAGATATGACTCATTGTTTTACCTCAAGCATCTAAGAGGACATTCAAATTAGGCTTTTATTTACAAAGTGTATAGCTGGCGGTGCTAAATTTCATGATGAAAACTGTAAGGCAAGGGTAACATGTTATCTTTAAGACATAAAAAATCTTTTTCAGTCTAGAGCAATAGGAGAATATGGTTTCATTTGGGAGCAACGGCTACCAGAAGTGTTAATTCTTTTCTTATTCAGCTGCAGATGCCTTATCTAATAATAATATCTACAATAGTATTTTTGTTAAGTGCCAACTGATCTTTTGTTGTAGCTAGTAGAAAGAAAATGAATTTTTAAGTTTTGTGAATTCCCCTGTGATATCCTTTTGCAAATTTAAATAAATCATGTTCCTGTAGTTATGTAAATGATTTTGCTTCCTTCTGTTCTTCTTTCTAAAGCTAAGGTTACTAAAAATATGTAGTGCCAGACCGTAGAGAATTAAATCTGATAGCATATGCTGATGGAGCCAGGAATTATTAAAACAGACAAAGTACATGGTGTGTTGAGAGAAAAAAAAATAGCTTAATTATTTAGTTATGTTCTTTCAACCTTCACGGTTGACTTTTCAAGACCAATGCATTAAAGGGGTCATGCCAAAGACCAGAATCATCTTTTTTTTTTGCCTATTGTGGTTTTAGTGGAATTCTATGTGAAAGCATAAATATGAATGAGATAACCAACATGAATTAATTAAACTAACTGGCATTCTGTCCTTGGTCTAGACTAGTGATTCTCAAACTTGGCTACATATAAAAATCACCCAAGGAACCTTAACTACTATTGAAGCCTGGATTCCTGCCCAGACATTCTGATTTTATTGGTTTGGGTATGGCCTAGGCTTGGTGATCCTAATGTGTAGCCTGAGTTGAGAACACTGGCCTGGACAGATAATGATAGAAAGGATTCCGGATTTTGGACAGTCAAATAGATTTGATTAAAACCTCAGCTCTAAGCAGGATTTAGGAAGGTCAATAAACCTCATGTCTGAAACAGGGCTGTTTAGAGAATAAAGCAAAATTGTTTGTGTGAAATCTGGTGGCATAATATTTGGTACATAATATGCATTAATAAATATTGTTGTCCTTTTCTCCCCTTCTGCCTTGTCTCTCTACACCAAATCATTTATGGGGGAGGAGACTAAACAGAATAGTCACTGTTCACTGCTCATTGTCTTCTGTGATGTGACCACTGTCTTTATAGTCTAGTTCTAGTTCAAAGAACATTGGGTAATGTGGGAAACAGAGAAGTTAATAATAATCACATTACTTTTCTATTTCTCCCTCCCCATTTTCTGACTTGCTACTTCCTCCTTATCCTTCAGGTTTCCATTTAAATTTTATGTCCTCTGGAAAGCCTTTCCTAACTGCTACCCTGACCCCAGCCTGGGTTGAATTCCATTGCAGCCCACGTCTACAATGTTGGTAATGGATGAATAAATGCTGTATGTCCTGGGGCTATGACTGGCACGTAGTGTCCATTTAATAATTTGAACTGGAGGAACAAATGGAGGAATTGAAAATTAGAATTGCATTACAGATCTAGAACAAGACAGCATTTAGCTGAACACCAAACAGGTGGTTGTAATATTAACTGATCGTGTTTGAGAGTATAAAAGGTTTCTTGTAATTTCTTTTAGTTCTTTAATTTATTATCTTTTCATTTGTGTTATCCGCAGATTCATTTTGACCACTCACTGCTTTCTCACAGGCGCAGTTTAGATTTGGGAGAAATATAAGTGAACAAGACCAACAGTGTCTTGGTTCTCTTTGAGTTCATATTCTAGTCAGGATAGCTAGGAAAAAAATTAACAAGTGAGTGAACAACGTAGCATTATTTTGGATAGGAGTAAATATTCCAGAGTTAAGGCTGTGAGACAAAGTGGCTGATGTGGTTATCTTCGGGGATGTTATTTAAGGCAAACTTCTGTGAAATTAACATCAGAACTGAGATCTGAAAAACAAAACTGTGCCAGCCATATGAAGATCTGAGAGCAGAATATTACAAGTCAATGGAACTGAAAGTATGAATTCACTAAGGTGAGTCTGAGTTGCTATAGTCTATGAAGAGTTAAAACCTCGTGTAACTACATAGAGAGCAAGGAGAGAGGGAAGGAGAATTGAAATTCAAGTATAGTCAGGGATCAGTTTGGACCATGGTGAGAGGTTTGTTCTTTATTCTAAATATGATGGGAAATCATTGGAGTGTTACAGTGTCTAGAACTGGGGAGGTTTCTATTTAAACCGATGAGATTCTTTTTTAAAAAAAAAGTTTGGCTGAAATGTGGAGAATAAGTTTTGGGGGGTGGCTGGGTCTAAGAATAAGGAATATATGAACAGCAGGAGTGACAGCAAGGAGACCCATAGAAGACCACTGCAGTTGTCCGTGCAAGAGATGATAGTAAAGCATTCAAAGGAGCAGAAGCAAAAAGGGGGAGAGGTGAATGGGAAGAATACATTCTGAAGTTAGAGCAGGAAATACTTGCTGATGGTTTTGATATGGGAGAGGGATGTTAGTTGAGTATTTTGAACAGGCCAGCTGTACCCCTTGTGATGGGGGCTTGAGAGTTTGGTGGTATGTGTGGCTCTTGGTCCTTCCACTGCATCTCTGGGGATTTCCAAAGCACAGGGCTCAGGCAATGATTCTGATCCACTGCCCCTAAATACAGCCTTGGCTATGGTTGTCAGGGAAAAAAAATACTAAGGATTGAAGACCTCAACAGTTTATTTAAGGATGGTGAGGGTTTGGAAGTTCTCTGCAAGAGCATGAAGGTAGACAAGGAAATAATCTGAAAAAGTTTGAGAAGCTGGAGTAAACCATTTTGTGTGGAACAAGGGTAAGTATGGGGAATAGTGAAAGACAGATATGCAAAAGAAAACCTGGGCTCATTTTATGGAGAACCCTGAATTTTCGTACTAGAGTCCATAATTTATGGCTTGAAAGAACTCTGAAAGTTTTTTTGAGATCTGATATCATACTAGGAAGGTGATGTAGTAGTTTGGACATAATGGCTTGAACGGGGGGGGGAAACCTGAAAGCAAGGAGGTTAAGTAAATACTACTCAAGCAGGATACTCCATCCATTAGTTCAATGAACAAACATTCATTGAATTCCTTCTATATGCTAAAAACTAAGGGTCATCAGGACTCTGTTCTTATCTAAACGTGGAACCAAACATGATAGAGGAAAGCTAGCTAGCTGGATAACCTTTACAGAGAGTTTAAAATGCACAACTCCTCGATCAAAAAAAGAAAATATCTGGAAAAGTAGCGTGGTTTTATTATTCTGATTCTGTTACATTATGATTCATAGCTATAAGGTGTGTTTGTATGCAGGAGATTGTTTACAAAAGATAAATTATAAAATATCTTTAATACCGCCTTGAAAATGAACTGTATATTTTATATATCCAAAGACTCATGTTTTGCAGGGTAACTCAATTGATGAATATTTAAAAGAAGCAGACAATATAATTTATCTCAAAAGTATTATTTTATTTTATAATATTAGTACACTGTATTCCATGTGCTTTAAATATGGATGTGTTATAAATGTACACAAATCAGTAGCAATAAGTGTAAAAGATGCCACTTACCATTGGATGATTACACAAAAGTAATACCTTTTCAATTTTTATATGGGAAAATCAAGCTAAAATGCGAGTCTATTCCTTATTTTTAGATTGCATGATATATGACACAAATTTGTTAGATGAAGCTTCTTCAATCCTAACCTGACTGTATTTGACACTATCATCCTCGACAAATGGGGACATATAAGGGAAAATAAAGGAAGTGTTATGAATATATTCTAGGAATTTGAAAACAAGGTAAATATACTTGATTTTTGAGTCTGAACAGAATGGCTAATACCTGCAGGAAGGTCTACAAAATTCTAATGAACTAAAGAGTGTGCCAGGAGATGGGAGTGAAAGGTACCAGTAGCTATACAACTGATTCAGTAGAATGTCTGCCACAACACAGTGAAGAGCTGGCTCCACCTTCCTATTTCTTTCCAAAAATGTTTCATTTTGGTCACTAGGAAACTTTCTATGAACACCTACAAAATTTTATGACACTGTCAATGTGAATAAAAGGTATTTGAAAATCATGGTTTCAGGAATTTTAGGAAGTGAGTTTTGCCTATAGGTAAATATAATTCTCCTCTACAATAAATGTTATTGCAGTTTAGAAGGAAAAAAAAAAAAAGCTTTAAATATCCCTGAGCAAACAACATATCAGTCTTTATTTAGTGGGGGATACTTGCCAAGCAACTCTTGGTGTTAATTTTTCCATGAATTTTACTCAGAGTCTCTGTATTTATTTTTATGTCATTATATTGAATACAATACATCCAAACAGTAGTTACATTTTTCTTTATGCTATCTTAGAAAGTAGAATATAACTCTGAGTTTTAATTATTCATCTGAGATAGGTAAATTTTTTCAGGGATGGAAACCATCTGATAAAATTGTTGTGCAGACCTGAGCAGAGTTGCATCCATGATATATGCTTGGGAGTTACTCCCATAGACTATTTCCCTAACACAGCATTTTTTATACCTATTTTTTTTTTTAATTTTCTAAGTAATACTTGTGTTAGGAAATATGCTGATAATATCACATTTTCTTCTAGAGATTTCAAATTCTTAGAAACTTTCAAAAATGTGTTTATAGTTCATTACTGTAAGTAAACTTTTAATACTTCAAGTAAATCATTGAATAAAACCAGATAATTGTATTAAAAACAAAATTGCATTATTTCTAATACACAATTCTTTATTAAGAGAATGGTTAATCAAGCTGTAGCATGCCTTAAAACTCATTCAGCAAGCAATTATTTCTATTCCATGGAAAATCAGCAGGCTATGCCTTAAGTCAATTTTCCAGGTGAGGCAAAGCAAATGCCACTGATGTCTTGATATGTGCCTTTAAACATAGCCTAAGTTAATCAAGCAAAATTAATGCATTTTGTGACTTTACAATATACATAAGTTTTTAAACTAATTAAATTATTTTTAAACAAACTTGCAAAAATATCTTGAAGACATGCCTAGTAGTTAATTAATAAAGCTTAATTTAATCCCATCTCTTTGACAACAAAGGATATTAGAATGTATAGACATTTTATTTCAGGCTGGTTAGGGTTTATCAGTTACGTGACAAAACTCCATGTAAAAGTAAATTAATTGACATCATTATATTTCCTCTGACACTATTTCCTCTGTTTTTACAAAACAATGATGAATGATTGAGTAAAACTGGTAGCTCCGAGATATTAGAAATCCTGTTTTAACAGGTGAGGATAGTATCTTTTGAGCAACCACTGAATAAGTAAACCCATAGCTGAATAGCTAAAGCCATATTTATATTCTTTGACTACTAATGGCATCTTACTTTTATCGTTCAGTTTTATTGGATAATAAAGATTAGTCAGTGTATTTCTTGACTCAACCTCTTTTCTGCAACCATTAAGACTTTATGATGTTGAAGGAAGGGTGACTTAATAACATAAGCAGAAGCACAGAGGACATACTTTCCACTTCTCCCTAACAGAATCAGGAGGCTTCAATAAATGAAGTGATAGTTGAATTAGTTAACTTTTACATAGTCTGAGTATTAATATTTCAATTGACAGGAAGCTAGAGAATAATGTAGAGACTGCATAACAGTGATTTTGATGGTGGATGAAGATTGTGGTTAATAGTATAAGAATGTTCTTCCTTTACAAAGTTTTAAGAATATGGTGTGTATTAGTCTGCCAAAGGGGTGCTGATGCAAAGTACCAGAAATCTGTTGGCTTTTATAAAGGGTATTTATTTCTGGTAAAGGCGTACAGTCCTAAGGCTGTGGAAAGTCCAACTCAAGGTACCATACAAGGTACTTTCTCACCAAAGTCAACTGCCATGTGTTGAAGCAAGATGGTGAGCGACCTCTGCTGGGTTTCAGCCTTTCCTTCTGGGCTTCCTCTTAGGCTCAGCTGTTTTGTTTCTTCCTGATCTCAGCTGTAGGCTTGTATAGGGCTTGTCTCTCAGGGCTTCCTATTTTAGGCTTGGGCCTTGGCTCTCTTCCCAATGTTAGCTGTCAGGTCTCAGGCAAATGGTTCCTCTCTCCTTGGGGCTTTAACTGTTTGAGCCTTCTTTCTGTCACATGGGCAGATCAAAATGACAGAGCTCTCTCTTCCTGTGTGTCTATCTCAGTCAGTCTTACTCTGTGTTTCAATTTATATCAGACCCAGCAAAAGGGCAGAGACTCAACCTGAGTTACACCTTACTGACATAGCCCAATCAAAAGCCCTAAATTGATTTTATCAAGTAATCTTAATCAAAGACCCCTCAAATGAATTTAATACAATCAAAGGGTATCATGCCCAGATAGTTTACAAATAGAATCTTTCTCTTTTTGGGATTCATAAAATAATCTCAAACTGCCACATGGTGATACATTGGAAAACTACAACTAATGTAACTTATGGATTATAATTAACAGTAATATTGTAATATTTTTGTAACAATGGCAAAGAAGATATTATATCAATTGTAAGGGACAACAATAGGAGGTATAAAGGAGTGTGGGGTTTTTCCTTTTGGAGTAATGAAAACATTCTAAAATTGACTGAGGTGATGGCAGCACAACTCTGTGATGAAAATGAGAGCCATTGAGTGTATACTTTGAATGGATTGTACAAAGCCTGGGACTGTATAATCCTGTGGTGGAAGATGGACTGTGGTTAACAGAACAAATATGAGAATATTCCCTCATGAACTATAACAAATATATAATACTAACACAGGGTGTCATTAACCAGGTGGTTTGGGGGAAAATACAGCAAATGTAAGATATTGACTATAATTAGTAGTAATATTTTAACAATGCTCTCTCATAGTTTGTAACAATTGTTTCACAACAATGGGAGGTGTTGGTGCTGGGGTAATAAATGGGAGCTGTGTATGATGACATGCATGTTTGTTTTCTAAGCTCACAATTTATGCTGTACAATTATTGTTTATGGATGTTCATGTATGAACGATATATTTCAATTTTTAAAAGTTAAAAAACTACTGAGTAGAACAAAGTCATTTTTCCCCAAACTTTTAAATTCTGTTAGCTATCTTAGGAAAAATTAAGTTTTTTAAAGGAGGTATCAGGGATTGAATTCCGGATCTCAAACATGGGAAGCAGGCACTTAACCACTGAGTCACATCTGCTCCTCAGTGAGAGTTGTTTTTTTCATTTGTTTGTTTGTTTGCCTGTAGGAGGTATCAGGGATTGAACCCAGGGCATCACACATGGGAAACCAGCACTCAATCACTTGAGTTACGTCTGCTCCCTCCCAAATTTTTTAAATACGTCCCATTAATTTTATAGTTACGCAAGTCTAATATGAGAAATTGAACTTTTTAGAGTCAATATTTTGTGAGATACTAATCATATTGTGAAATGCTTGTTATTTTTTATTTTTTTCCCTCTCCATTTTGTAATTTAATCAACATGCAGTGTTTGAAACTACCATGTACACAGAACTCTAGAATGCTTTGGGATTACAATGATTAATTAAATATATTGATTCCGTCCTATTTATCCAGTGAACAAATGTTTTTTAAGTTCCTACTATTTGCTAGGTGCTGGGAATACAATGATGAGGCAAGAAAAATCACACCAATAAATAGAAAAATGCAATTAGGACTAGTGTTTAAAAAAAGGAAAGATATATTGGATAATGAAAGAATATAAAAGAGGTGTTTGACCTCATCAGAGATGTTAGGAAGGTTTTTCCTGAGCATATGACACAGAGCAAAATTCCTAAGGATACCTACTAATGAACTAGGCAAAAACAGATGTGAAGGTGTAAGAAAGAATATTCTGGGCAAAAGGAAAATCATGTGCAAAAGCCTAGACTTAATTAGCAACAGAACAAGTAAAACCAGTGAAAGAAGGGCAGTATGCCTGGAAAAGAATGTGCCAGAACTTTCTGAAGTTTATAGGATAAACTATGAAGTTTTGATTTAACTTTAAGAAAAGGAAAACACCATTGACATTTTAATCAAAGAGGTGAACTCATTAGATTTGTGCATTGGAAAGATAATACTGGGTGCAAGATAATTCTGGAGTATTCACTAGCAGGAAACAAGAGTGAATGTGGATACAAAAGAAGTCCCCATGAGAGAAACGGTTGCTTTTCTCAGGATACTGGAACAACAGGCAGAGAGAAGGGACATATTCTAGATATCTTTTGCAAGTAAAATAAGTGGGACTTGGTGATGGGTGCATGTGGGAGTAGAAATGATCTCAAAGTTTCTGATTTGTTTAACAGAATCACTGTGCCATTAATTAAGACAGTAAACACTGGAAAAATCGTTATGGACAATGATTTGGAGGATGTTTATGACTTCGGTTTGGAGAAGCTGGGTTCAATGTGCTTTTTTGTTGGACTTAGGGGTCTATCTTTCATAAAGGAGATCTGAATTAGAGGTATACAAACTGTGAGTTATCTGCAGAGGTGGTAAGTAAAGCATGAACATGATAATATCTCAGAAAACGGGATAGAAGAAGAAAGAGAAGAGAATTTCTGAGTCTACTTTCTCCAAATTTTAATGGTTTTAAAGAGCTCATAATTAATTGAGAAAGAAGAAATACATAAGAAATATAAATATATAATTTATTAATGCCTATGATTGTCTAACTTCCTTCTCTGAGGTCCAGGACAAAATATATGACAAGTGTTGCAAAGTCATGCTGGCCAGTGGGATGGAAGAAAATACACACAGACCCTCAGGAGTAATTCATACAAGGAATAATGAGATCATTTCTTTCTCAAATGAAAGGAAGTTTGAGCCCCCCACACTGAGAATGGGGTGCAAAGCTAGGGTAATCAGACACAAAGTAAAGGAAAGGATTGATGATATGAAATGCTTCAAGACGCTATCTGCCAACAAAATGTTTGCATTTTGTGTGACAGATCAGAAGATGAAAGAAATATGCATATAATGCTTTGGGTGCGCAGGGAGCCCAGAGGACACAGTTTCTAATTCCCACAAAGGAATCACTGTCTTTATAGATTAAGTAGTACATATGTATTAAATAGGAATTTTCTATATAAACAAGGGAGAGAGGAAGAATGTGTTTTATTTTTAATTAGAAAATACTTTTAATTTAAATTATTCTAAGAAAGAGATGCAAAAGTATTTGCCTTTCCCCATGAGATGAAATATTGAAGAGAGAAAGAATAAGCATAAAAGGGTTGGGGGTGGTGGTGAAAGGTAAGGAGGGAGCCACTACAAAATAGACAATTAACTATGGACAAAATTTACCACAAAACATTCTCTGAGAGCACAGGAAGGAAAGATGGGTTCTGATCAGAAATGAATGTGGAGAACATAGAGGGATTTTTAAGGGAATTTATGTTTGATTGTGAAGAAGGAGTCAATGATTTATCGAGAGTGAGGGGAAGGATGTGTGGGTGACCTACTGAACCTGAGGAAAGTAGTGATTTGTGCACCATGGATGTTTGTAAGCAGCAAAAATACCTATTTTCCATAAACTCTACATGAATGCACAAACACATACACACTCATCATCTATCTATATTCTTTCTTATATGTATTGCCTAAAAATTTCAATGCAGAAAATAAATATTAGATTCCTCTTTTCATCCCAAGGAAGATTGGATCTTGAAGAAAATCAGTCTTTTGATTAGTTCCTGTGATAAATGGGCTGCAAATGGAAGGAGTATAGACTAAAAAACACCACCACTATATATCTATAATGTAACATGAAGTATCTTGAGTCTTTAAGCAGGAGTTTACAATAATGTTCAAATTAGTTGATTGATCTCTTATTTTCTATTTAAAAATTGGTATTTATATCTGACAAGAATAAATCTTTTGGCTCAAGTTGGCATTAGCTGATATGTATTTATTGGCATAAATACCAAAATAGGTCATCTATAATTTTAAACTCTTTATTACCTGTTTTCCAGAAAATTTTATTACTCAGAAGAGACAAAGTCTCAATAACCAGTATATGCATCAGAAAAAATTTGATTCTCTATTAGAAAAATAATGAAAATAACAGGAACCACGATTTATTGAAACATTACTATGTTCCAGGTACTCTACTGAAGATTTCATATATTTGTCAAGTTTAATCCTTAAATATCTTGTTTTGTTATTTTATCATTCCCATTTTGTAGATGCTGAAACTGAGTGGCTAAATAATTTGTTCAAGATTACTGAATTCTGAATTGGAGAGCAAGTTTCTAACTGTGCTCTATTTGATTTCACAGGCTTTGCCCTAAACCACTAAGAATAATTGATTTATTCTTTGGGAATTAAATCTCAGGTGTTAATTTTTTAAAAAACCGATTTCTGCTTGTTTTTACTTTTCCTGAATTAAGTCTTCTATAATAGAAATGTAGCCCATGAGCTACAGGGCTTCCCAGTAATCAGTCTTAACAGGCTTTGTTTAATCCCTGGTTGGAACACCTAATACCTTAATGAAAAAAAAAAATTTTTTAATGATGTTTTCATGAAGCAATGGAGGAGAGGGTTATATTGTCCATCCCACTGCAGCACTTCATAAAAATCCTCTTTATCTGTTAGAATTTTACCAGATTTCCTTTCATACCTTGGCTGCTATAGCCATTTTTCTGCTTGTGCTCTGTTCTCCCTTTTGAAAACCTGGTTTGTAGCTTCTCTCTCTCTCTCTCTCTCTCTCTCTCTCTCTCTCTCTCCTCTCCTTCCTAGTTATAGCTATGATATTCATTTCTCTTCCCACACCAAAGCTTTTTGGAAGGTTCTGTCTTCCCCTCTTTTCCTATTTTTCTCCCTTTTGCAGCCCTTTACCACAGAACCTAGCTAAAAGACCCATTTTCCTCAAGACCCAATCTTCTTTGAAGTGAAGGGAGTGATCTAATATTTATTTTCTGTGATAGAAATTTTTAGATAAAATATATAAGGTAGCAATTATATTTATTTTACAACCAGTTTTTGAATGCTTATAAATATAATGTTTTTATTTTAGAAATAACTAGAAATATGGATGGAGTTGTATTAGTCAGCCAAAGGGGTGCTGATGCAAAATACCAGAAATCTGTTGGCTTTCATAAAGGGTATTTATTTGAGGTAGAAGCTTACAGTTACCAGGCCTTAAAGCATAAGTTACTTCCCTCACCAAAGTCTGTTGCCATGTGTTGGAGCAAGATGGCTGCTAATGTCTGCCAAGAGTTCAGGCTTCCTGGGTTCTTCTCTTCCTGGGGCTTGTTTCTCTCTGGGCTCAGCTGCCCTGCTCGCTCCACAAGGACAGCTGTAGACTATTAGGTGACCAGCTCTGTCACTCTCCCCAGGGCTCGATTCTCTCCTGACTCAGGCTTGCTTCTCTCCACAAGGTCAGCTGTAAACTGCAAATGGCTTGTCTGTCTTCCCTGGGTCGCTGCTGTCTGTGGAGCTGTCTCTATTTCTCCGTTTTTCTCCTGTGTGTTTACTTCCTGGGACTCCAGCTCAGAATTCAGCATCAAAACTCTAACTCTGTCCTTTGCCATGTCTTTTATCTGTGAGTCCCCACACACCAAGGGGCTGTGACTCAATGCTCTACTGATGTGGCCTAAAGTCCTAATCATAATTTAATCAATTAAAAGTGGTACCGGTGACAGACCAGTTTACAAACATAATCCAATAACTATTTTTTTAGAATTCATAAACAGTGCCAAACTGCTATAGGAGTTATATCCTAAATACTAAGACTGAATTTTATTTATGCATTAAGTCCTAAATTATGAATTCCAAATTTGAAAGGAATACACAAAATATGTTTTCTACTTTTGCTTTGGGAAAGCATGAAATGAATAACATTTGCTGCTTTATAAGAAAAATCCTAAACTTTAACTTGGCTTCCTTTCAGAAATTCCTGTCTATTATTTCTTGAGGCTGAGAAACATATCTTGTGAGCAACTTTGTAGTTCCATGTTCTTATTCACAATATCATCACCATATTTTTTAAAGGAAACTACATTGAAGATTTGAGTCTGAAATGGTTCATTATAAAAATGGAAGTAAATATTTATCAGCAATAAATATGAAATATACTTGAATTGCTATATTTCATACACATAGAAAGGGCCAGAAAGAAATAAGGAAGTCTTAGCATATAGAGTCATTGAATTCAATTTTTTAATATAGGAAATCTTGGGAGAAATTAAATTTTACAAATTATATGTTCAGTATAGATATCAGTTGGTAATTAGCACCATCAATTTCAGGTATTATATTGATAAAAACAAAGGAGCAAAATCAAAAGTTAACTCAGCATAAACCATTTAAGGAAACTCTTAATTCTTCCTCTTCTTGAGCATTTGGAGGCTATTCTGAAGCTAAATGTTCTAGAGAAAGTGAAGAATTTTTGCGCAGATGGTCTGCCATGAACCTTGCCAATTCACCCAACCCACAAAAGCTCTGGGAAAGGCTTGTTTTTTTTTTTGCCAACAGACAAATACATAGGGATTTTCTTTTTTTTTTTTTTTTTATTTATTCATTTATCCCCCCCTTGCTGCTTGTGCTCGCTGGGTCAGCTAACCACGCCGTGCGGGCAGGTTGCCTTCACCAGGAGGCCCTGGGAACCGAACCCGGGGCCTCCCATATGGTAAACGGGAGCCCTACTGATTGAGCCACAGCCGCTTCCCCATGGGACTTTCAACTTTGAATTGCCAAAGCCTAAGTATGGGGCCATCATCTTGTGATACAGTTACATTTGATCTCTGTTGAAAAATCATAAATAAGAACATTAAATTATATAGTAATGATAGAAATTATTTGTGATTCAAGTACTATCATCTCTCTTTTGGACTGAAAACTTAGCCTTATAGTTTCCTCTTTGCAGCCTTTTATCCCTGCCACCAAGCCAATATCTTCTCAGTACTAAGACCAGAATGTGTTTAAAAAGCAAATCTCATCATGCCACTGCTACATATAAAACTGTTGAATAGGCTTCCTTTTTTGCTTTGGGGGTAAAACCCCATTTACTTGGTATACTACAGATCCTGCGTGATCTAACCTGCATCCTTCAGTCTTATTAAGGAGCACACTTGCTGTTGCTCTTTCTAACGCAGGCCAATGATCCTTATTCTGGCCCTTGACTCATGCTGTTTCTTTTTTATGGAAAGTTCCTCCTCAACTCATATCTGGCCATTGCTAAGTTAACATGAAGTTAGCTCAAATGTTTTCCTTCAGGAAAGCCTTCTCTGACCTATTGCCACCATCCTCTGTCCCCTCCACCACAACCACTGAATCAGTTTGCTTATTTATGGAATCTCATAGCATCTTATATTTTTACTTTAAAGAAGTTCCAAAGTTAAGAACATACTTGAAGCATAATAGGTGTCAAGAATATTTGTAGAATAATGAACCTACATTTTTTAAAACACAGGCTGGACAATAACAATTGAAAAATGAATGAGGCACTGATTTTATATTTACAAATATGTTTAAAAATTGTTTATGACATCTATTTCAATCTCAAGAGAAGTAGAAAAAGATGTAGAAATTGTATTTACATGCTTTTTAAATGAAATATTTTTGAAAACAAATGAAACACTACCTATAAGCTCTATAAGCATCTGAAAGGTCAGGCAGAAAGGGCTTATCTTTTACAGGGAGCAGTAAACAAGTATAGAAAGAACGGGATCTTAAGAATAGATGAACAGGTGACATGACTGGACATGTGGTGAACAGATTCTTGGGAGAGGTCCTTGTGAGGGGTTGTTCTGTGCTCTAGTGCTTGCTTAAGATCAAGGGTTGGCCAAAGTTCAGGGCCTGAGGAAAAGAGAGAAACTCAGTTGAAGTTTGGTCAAGTCATAATAGCCAGCATTTTGTCCATATTGGTCAATGGAGATAAATGAATGGGAATCTGGAGGGTACCTGTGTCTGTCCTTGTCATAGGTAAAGGAGTCTTATCTAAGTCTTATCTAAGTTACTAGGGGAAGGGTGATAGTTTTCCCGATAAACTGTTTCCTGGAACACAGAAGGATGAGGGGATTTCTTAACATCCACTGTGTTCTAGGAGAATGGGGTTCAAGTAAAGGTTAACATTGTCAGTACTCTAATAAAAGGAATTCCTCAAAAATGATGTTTTTGGTAACACTGACAAATACAGTGGTTAGTGCAGACTGTCAAGTAGAACAGATCCCAGATCACATTAAACCAGGGAATTCTCTGCACCCCACACATAATGAGCTGTGGATATCTAGAGTAGATGAGTTGGCTGGGGAGGAGGTTCAGGTTTGTAGCACAAGAATATTTTCTGTGCTTGAAGTATTGTCCCTGTATTGTAAAATATCAAAGTTCACAAATTTATTGTTGCTATGGGAAGCATTTCTGTGGGCATCCTGATAAAGAGGATTAGAACAGAGTTTTGGCAATAATTGTAGGCAGTATTAAATATTTTATGAGAAATACATTAGTGTAAATCACCATTTTAAAAAGTGAAACATGAATCACTACTCAAAGAGTTGGACTTCAGTACAAGAAATCCTGATTTATCTGAAGTGTTGATACTGTATATGTAAATGCCATTTCTCAGAAGCATAAAACTCTGAATATAATATATTGGTTAGTGTAACGGTATAAAATATATTTTTCAGGCTGTGCTACGTTCATTAATCACATATTTTAAGAATTTTAAGCTTATTTTTTATGAGGCATTGCATAGCATGTGGCATTGATATGCATGTGTAATTTATTACTTGGCATGTGAATTATCCTAGACTATTTTATGTGCCTGATATATTGATTTCTAGTTGTGATAGATCATTTTAAGATTGCATGGCTTTACTCATGGTGATTTAACTGTGGATTCACATAGATTGTGGGGCAAGCTGATGCAGCCCTTAGAACACTTCCTGTCAGCTGTAAGTAGAGTTAACTAGAATTCTTAACCCCGGTAAGGAAACATATTTAGCAAGTTGAAAGAAATAGTTTTCATCCAAGAACTAATTATTTGTTGAATAAGTGCTCAAAAAAGTAGTTTCAATATGTCTTTAATATACTAATCTTGTAATGCACTTTTTAAAATCAATAGGCAATAAAGTAAACTATCGGTTTGCTGAAAACATCTGTCTTCTATATGGCTGTTGATTTTCTTTTAATCAGTATAAGCTCAAATACATACATATGCATTGACTTGAATTTCTATCACCCTCTTTCCTTGTAGAAAATTCTCTTTGAACAGAACTCCATGGAGAAAACATGCAATATCCAAAACACCAAATATATAATGGCCACTAGTGAAGATATTACATAAAGGAGCCTAAGTGAAAGGTAGTCATTTTGGAACATGCTTAGAATTGCTATAAACAATATCAAGACCACCCTGAATAAATATGCCAGTTTTTCACTGTTCCCAAGGTTCTTAAAACACAGAAGCATTTGAAAGGGTGTATGCTGAGAGGCTTTTTCTTTGCTCTCCTATCTTATGCCTCACCTAAATCCTCCATCTCTTAATTTCCATTTTCTTTTTCCTTCCTTGATCTTCTTTGTTGTTGTTGTTTATAAATGCTCCTCCTCATTTTGGTTTCCTAGAGACTAAGGGGTCTTGCTCTTTATTTCCATAATAACATCTCTGCTTAAATATCAGCTTATTAATATGTCCCTCTCATATAGAAAGATTTTTGGCACACATAAGCACTGGATAAATATTGTTGAATAAGTTAAGGAAAGAACAAATGAGTTAGTGCAGTTGGATTAGAAACTACATGTGCACTGTAACAGTTGTCACGAACTGGGCCCTGGAGTCAGACAATTCTTCAGGACTTCCTAGCTTTTAGCCTTAGGCACGATGATTAACCTTCTAAAATTCAGTGTCAGCATCCGGAAATCCTGAAAAAGGTAGTACCTTATCTCAAAGATTTTTTGTGAGGATTAAATCAACTTACCTGGCAGATGGTATGTCCACAATAAGTAATAGTTGTTGTTTTTATCATTATTATAACTCTTCATGTTTATTGCTTTATTTTTTTCAAACCTCTTCATGCACTTAACTGAAAATGATAATGTGACACTTAATTCTCATGGATCTATAATTGCAATAATGATTTTGGGAGAAAAAAAAAGAAATTACAAATACACAGCTGAAACCTACCCCTACAGAATTGCATTTAAAACAAAGCAAATTTCTGAATAACGTTAAGACTCAGCTATTGTTGCAGAGACTGCCACTAGATGTCACACAGTTCTTATTCTGTCTCCTCTCAGGAGATCTGTAGATTCTGCTAAATATTATGTCCCTCAGAATTTAAATTTCAGGCTTTTGATAGATATAGGTAATAAAATTTTTAGTGTAAGTTCGGAGTTGATGAAATTAAATATCAATTAGATTGTATCTAGCTATACAACTAAAAAACTATTTTATCAAATTGACCTGCTGATTTATTCAAACAAATTTAGATTTAATTAACTTGATAAGCCTGCTTTATGAATTTGACAAGTCCTTGCAAGGCTTTTATCTAATTTTGCTTATATAGATTTAGAACATGACTATAGTCATTGTTGTACCATATATTTATTCAATTTTGGCCTCTAAGGCCTATTTTGTTAATAGTGTCATTGAAGGTCAATGTATGTGCTGTGATTTGAGCAGAGACTACTGTAGAAGCAGAACCATTTGGACTCTACTCATGGAATTTTATTATTGGAATAATAACAAAACAACCTCTAAAATATGCTCACAAATCCAGAAGAGAATGCTACCTTGTTTGTTAAATAATTTTTTATTGTGCTAGTTTACAATCTTGTATTAAAAATGGAATATCTATATTTTTATTTTGAAGTCGGTGTATAATTCTTCACCAATAATATTTTGAAGAATATTAGTGTAGATAAAAGAACATAGGACTGAACGTTAGAAAACTTGTGTTAAATTCTTCAGCATTCAATTACACATTCCCATATGTGTCATAAACTGCACAACTACTTAGCCTCTATGAATTGCAATTTTCTAATCTGTAATTACATTTTGTGAGAATCACATGATATAATACATATGAAAAAACTTTGTGAATTTTAAATTATTACAGAATTAGAATGTTCTGGCCATTCCTGTCATTTACATGTCACCTGGGTAAGGTTCTGGTCCTAGAATCTCTCCTGATAGCTCCAGGGATTATCGGTAGTATGGGAGGGATAGAAGGACAGGGGACAGACATATTTCTCCTGATGACCTTGTTTCCTAGCCTGACTTTTTAAGATTTAGTTCCTTTCTTGGAACTCATTTGCCCTGTATTGAAAAGCAACCCAATTTCTTTATTCCTTAAATATTACCAATATAAGGCAGCATTTGCCACAGTATTTTCCTAATGTTTTCAGGACCAGGGGGATGTTTGTGTTGAAGCACCACGAACTTTAAATTGAACATTAAACTTCCCTGTTGCCAAAGGTCTGTTGGCATTTTCTCACTGGCCTCACATATCTATAGATTCCAGTTTTGACTATGTTTTGCTCTCCTGCCTTCTTTTCCACACTCTTACTCTGAACTCCTTTCCTCTCCTTTTAAGAGCACAGCACATTTCTTGATAACTTTTGATATTGAGCCAATGAGAAATCTTCAGATTTACCGTCTCTTTGCGTATCAGGTCCTTGAGCCATACAGACCTCTTTTAAAAGGGACCTATGAAAGTATTTCCTAAATAAGATGGTTCTTTCCCTAAGTGGAACTCTTCATGCCAGCTGTCAAAATTACATTGTATTCCATTAAAATTCACATGATATGTGTAAACCTGGTGTCTACAGGTCTTATGTTTTGAGAAATAAGCCGTCACTATTTCATATTATGGATATTGTTTTCTAATGTTTTAAACTTAGGTCCACTGAGTTGAATTAATTCTACTTTATTTTATGGAATGCTACTACATTGGTCTGTGCAAGTCCCCTTATTTGTTCTTTGTCTTTAGTATTTTCCCTTCATTTCCTGTTCCCACTCCCATATTTTTCCTAGTCTTGTGAATTCAGTGTATATATGTATCAAAATTTCTTTTCATATATTTATATACATACATGTATAAGCTGTACTATTCTGTGTGCTTGTTTAAAAGAAATTTAAGTGGCTTTATCTTATAAACCTCATTCTCTTCCTGTTTTTAAATAATTTTGAAATCTATCTTGGTGGCTGTATGTAGATCTAGCACCAAGTAATATATCATTTTATAACATCTTTTTTATCTGTTTCAAATAAATTATAACCAAATGGGACATATTTATTATTTATATCATAAGAATAATTGCACGTCAATCTTACAACAGTGTTTATGTGAAAAGCACTTATCCATGATAATTATATACATGAGACTCATCTGAATATAAGAAACACATCTAGTATCTGTGACTATATGTCTAAATATGTGTCCTGTTTCTTACTTATAAACTCCAAACTGTAAATGCCAGTTGAGTAATACAAAATAAGGAAACAGGAAATTTTCTGAGAAATTCATGTTGCTCTAGATTAGAGGTTTCCAAATTTGGGTGTACATCAGAAACACCTGGGGTCTTTTAAAAAATATATACATATTCCTCAACTAACCTGGCTGTTTTGAATCAAAGTCATTGACAATGGCACTCTAGAATCTGTATATTCCTAGAAAATTCTGATGTCATTAGTTCTACTATCTACTACCATAGAGCACATGACCTATCTGGGATCATTCAAAGGGACAGCCAGATTTGCCATGATTATTCTAGCATAGAAAGGAACTAACCCAATGTTAATAATGGGATCATACATTCTTTGGGGGCTGAAAAATGCAATTTGTTAAGCATCTAAAATCATGAAAAAGTTATAATGATAGTAGTTATTGCACAGAGTCTCAGATAAATGATTCTTATTCCTAATGTTAGTTAACATTTGAAAACCTAATTTAGTAACATCTTGAAGTTATACACAGTCTAACACTTTCAGAGGCTGGGTGTTTTGGTTCTCCTCTATATCAAGTATTGATGAAAAAAAGCATTTTCAATAATGTTTATATCAATTACCTCAGTGGTGGATCATTTCAGATCACTTACACTAATGTGTAAGATTTCTAATTCTTTTGGAACTTATTGAAAAATCTGAATTTTTGTGGATGTGGATTGGTAAAAGTAAAGACTATAAAGGGTCAAATACAGTTTTCTCTATCGGACTTTAAAAGCTAGTCTGAAGAACATAAACATACTCAAAATTTCTCTCAATGTTTGCTCACCCATAGGATGTGTGTTTGGTCATTCCAGCTTAGTCCAAAACTAACTCTTGAGTGGATGTGTATGTTTTGGTTCTAGACTAAAAAATGGCTGACAGGTTTGCAAATCTTTTGTAACCCAATGTGCTGGCCTTAGTAATTTGGGAGGGATTTTACTTGCCACTAGACATTTTACTTGTCACTCAGGATTGTGCCACAACCATTTTCTAGAGCCAATTTTGATAATTCCCTATAAATACACAAATTCTGATCTAACCAGACTGTTTACTACGGATTCATGCCAGACTTCTGTTTTTTTTTCCCTCAGTAACTGGATGATTTCTAAGAAAAGGAGCAGAAAAATACTTTCTCAATATAAGTTGTTCAAATGTTAGATGAATATTGTTTCATGTATATATATATATATATATATATATATATATATATGTTGCACGTATATTGCTTCACTGAGGAAAAATTGTAGACATTAATTAACAAATAATATCTTACTTTTATTGAGGAGAAGAGATTTCACTTATAAAATGGAACAGTAGTGGATGCATTCCTTGAAATTGTGGTGATAGCTTTTTTTTTTTCTGCCTATTAAGCTATATCAGTAGCTTGAGGCTCATTAAACCCTAAAGTTTTGATAAGAGCAATTAAAAAGCTAAGAACTTAGTTTTAACACTACTCCATTTCAGCAAAGAGGGATTAAACTCAATTCATATATCTTCAATTGTTTGTATCAAGACTTCAGTGGTTTAGGACTGGTAAGAGGAAAAGTATGTTTCAGGAAAAATACTGCATGTTTTTCTTCATATGGAAGGGAATAAAAATGAAAGTTGAGGAAACAAAAGATGATCACATGGTCTACATCTGCTTGGCTAAAAAGCTGCTTACTTATTGGTGTTTGGAATGCTCTATCTTTGGGTGGGTGGAGGAAGATAATGTTATCCTATTTAGGAAATCATTATTTAGCCATAGCTCAGAAATTCACTCCCCTTCTCCCCTTTTTATGAGGTACCAGAGATTGAAACTAGGACTTTGTACATGGGAAGCAGGTGCTCAACCCCTTTAACTACATCTGCTCCCTTCTCCCCCTTTTTGAATATTGTTTCACTTGAGCCTAAAGTCTGCTTAGCATTTCAGAATTGCTCCAAGGTTGGAAAAATAGATTAAAAAAATAACTAGAAAAATCTATTTGTAAAGACTATCATTTTGGCTAAGCATGGCTCAATTAACTATTGGGAATGACAGAAAGGATCAATGTTATCAAAATAATGGAGAAAGAGTTTATGCATTAATACTGAAGTAAAACTTTGAATTGCACAAACTTTCAAGCAACTCCCATTAACTGATTTTTATTTTTTTCCCAGAAAACTAATGTCAGATAAAGTCACTCAGACTTCAGTGGAATGAGACTAAAAAACTGGGCAAATCCTAAATATGACCAAACCCCTCTTCCCAGCTAGCATGAGTGAATATTGTTTCTTTGCCAATTATATTAGTCCCACTCTGTTTCCTCACACTGCTTTGATAAAAATTTCATTAAAATATTTTTATTCATAATATTATCATAGCAATGGTTCATATTAAAAAGAAAAAGAAATAACTCAAGAATATAGTTTTCTATGTAGAAACTTCTCTCAAATATGTCATTTGTATATACTTCTAGCTTTCTAGCATTTCACTCATTGCTTGAGGATCCATGGTATTCTATTGCACTTCATATTCTGATTTTTTAATGAAAGAAAAGCATGTTAATAATAATAATAATAGCATGAAAGCACTAAAATGGTAACCTTTAAAAAAATATTTTAAATAAAGAATGTAAAATGAGAGAAAAAAACATATTATTATAGAAAACAAAAAGTGCATAAGATTTATTAGTAATAGTATATGTGTATAGTCACATTTATAGATTAAATTTTAAAATGTCTGATGTTACCTATGTAAAAGGGAGATATCCAATACCTAGATAAAAAGTCTCACACAATACTGGTAAAACATACCTGGAAATTTTCTTTTAAGTATTATTTGCATGGACTGAATTTTTCCTTTTTTTCACCAGAAAAATGAATTGGATTTCCTACTCTAGCATGCTGATTCATTTCATATATTTCACCCCTATTTACTTTTATTGCTACTATGCACTAGTGTCTGCTAAGAAATCTTTCTCAAGCATTCCCAAGGGAAGGTAGTATACAAGGAATTTGCTTTTAGCATTCAGGTATAATTTTTCCAGAAATGAAGTCCTATTAATGTTTTCTTCAAAGAAAATTTATTTTCTAATTAGCCACATTATTCACTTTTCTCCACCACCCTCCCTAAACCAAAATATTTCACTCAAATGATGCAATTTCCCAATGAATATAGTCAACAGCAACTCAGACTCTTCACTGATAACAGAGGGAAGTACATGACACAATCTTTGGAATCAGAGCAATAGTGACAAAATCCCTGCTCTGCCATTTAAAGGATACATTGTCCAGGAAAATTACTTACCCCCCTTGAACTTCAGTTTCATAATTTCTAAATAGGGGATAGTAATAATCTGCATGTCACAGTGTTGATAAAATTGGATGAGGCAATGCAAGTGATGTCTGTAGTAGAATTCCTGGCATTCAATAATCTCTTAATAATTTTAGCTACTATTATTACTATTATTAAAATTCTTTTACCCACTGCCTATTGCATAGTAAGCACTCAGTTAAATGGCAGTAATAGTAGATGTTTTTACTGTGTTTAGCAAAGTGATAGGAAGCATCACTTTTCCTCTTCATTTTCATCTGACTACTATTCTGTTTCATTCCACAACGAAAAACTTTAAATAAATGCAAAAATTTAGAAAACAAGAATGCAACATATTATACAGATCATGATGATTTGGTTGGGGGAAGAATCAATCTGAGGTAGGGCAAAAAATATCTAAAATTAAAACTCAAATAGTAACTAAGAACCAGGCCAGGCCATGATTTAGAAACCAATGAGTTTGGCTTATACTTAGTATTACCAAATGAGAACATTTTAATAGGGAAATAAGATAACATTTTTGAAATGTGGGTATTCTTATATGGGTTATAAATGTGCATGGTACATTTAGAGCCAAAATGACTGTTAGAATTATATGTGTGCCTAAAACTTATAAATGCCAGCTGTTATAGAAAACATATGATTCCAAGTGAAATTTAGAGCTAGAAAATATACCAGGATATTACTTATATGACCCTTGATGTGGAAGGAAATTTTTAGAAAATCAAAGAAACAAGAATTACAACTACATGAAGTATCTTTACTATAAAAAATATATTGTATAGTTCTATTCCCGGACTCTAATAATAAATGGATTAGATAAAAGGACTGTACACAATTAATACCCATTTGCTATATATTTTCAGAAGGGAAGGAAATGTCTACTACCCAATATAGAAATTATGACCACAAGTGCATATAGGAGGAGATGAAGAACTTCCAAGTGTCAGCATCTCCTTATTACAGATTGTTGGCAGTTTGCCTGTCTGGATTTCAACTTCAAAGTCTAGGAAGATAAAAGGAAGACAAATCAAGCAGATATCTAGTTTGCCAAATGAAAGATAAAACTGAGTGGATGACTCCCTGCTTTTAAACCAGGGAAGAGTTGAGAAGCAGAAGCACTCCTTGATTCCCAGCTTCAGAATGATTAGTAAGACCCCGACTCCACCCACACAAGACCCTCTTCCCAGGAAATGTTGGAAGTTCTCAGCTTTTAGCCCAAGTAGTAGATTTGGGAGAGGGAGAAACTGAAGAGAGAGAAACATATCTAAAGACAGAGAGAAAATAATGAGACCTGAAATTGCCAATAACTACCAGAAGGAACAAATCCAGAGAGTGAATGAGTGATGAAAACAGGAAAATAAGCTATTGGCGAACTTGAGAACCCCAAGTTAAACCTTGTAAAAAAGCAACCCTACTTTTATATATTTTAATCGCAATATATACTCTGGATATTGTATGTCCTTGTTTATGAATCCAGCATACTGATTCCCGAATCCTAAGCCAAGGTCAGTGCCTATTCCACAAGAAGTTTTTATAATTGCTGCAAAATGAGAAAAATAAGTACTGTATAGTAGATTTTTCATAAAATAAAAATGTCAATATAAAGGATAGATCTTTATTCTGAGATTTCCAAAAGAAAGTTTAAAAATTATACCTTTACCCAGAACCTTTTGAAAATTTTACTTGTGTATGAAATTCAGAAGTTGTTGCCTCTCAAATTTAGTGCAAAGAGTACAGGTAAAGGATCTGAGAACCTATTTCAGAGCTTACTTTGTCATTTTCCATACTTAATTGCAGATACAAGTACCTCTCCCTGCTATAAATATTATGTTTTTGGACATTGATTAATTGATTTAATACATACACAGTCATGTAAAAGAGTAACCACCATTCAATGTAACTGAAATATCTCAACGAAAGCCATGGTCAAATACATTTTCACAGTTTTAAACACATAAGGAAGAATGGGGGTGGAGGGCCTGTGTTGAATGGTCATGCCACAAATCTATAACAGACTATTAAAATTTGCAAAGAAGAATTTTTTTTTCCTATTGATCTTTCATCCACTTGTATCTAATTAAAGTATGTTTTAATCACTGTTTAGTGTTCTCATGGGTAAAGGAGACTCCTACATTTTCTACTAAGTGTACACAACCATTTTGCATTCCCCAAAAGAAAATGTCTTTTGGCAGTGAAGTGTGCCTTTTTTCTTTGCTTTTGTGCTTTGCAAGATAAAATTCAGAGAATTGAACAGAAAGGTACGGCAGCACAATAGCTCATTGCTGATGTACTAACATTTAGAAGGGACATTTTCATCTACATAGAAATTCTCTGAGGTAAAGAGCTATCTGTTTTGGGAAAATAGCTTTAGTTCTTGTTATAGAAACTGTGTCCCCTGGGTCTGTTTATTGACTTAATGCAGTTCTACAAAGAAAGAGAGGATCCATTCTAATTAATTGAAAGAGTAGAATTTGAAGCTCCAGAGGGGAATCCAAAGGGTAGAGAGTAAGCAGAAGAGAGGGATAACAAAGAACTAGCAGAATATTTTATACTACATATTATAAATCCCCATCAGAATCCCCACATATCCTTAAATATTAAAAAAAAAATAAGGAAGGGAAAATTATGAAGAGAGAGAGAATTTCGATTTTTGTTTTTTAACATCTGGGAGGTGTGAAGGTCCCTTTTGAGATTTTGATTATGCTAAGGTAGTCTTTCTGTTGTTTTCCTGCTGCTGAGGATTAAGTATTTTATATTCAATTGTATGATGAGTCTAGCTTATTTTATATTGTATCTGTTAGGATTAAATTTAGATGGAAATAAAATAAATCCCAAGGAATAGTGGTTTAAACAAGTAAAATATTTATTTACCTCATATCAATATGAAGACCTACAAAAGGCAAATTCTCTCTCAAAAAATGTCATCAGAAAACCCAGTCATATTCTATATTTTCTACTTTTCTGCTCCCCCATCTTTAACATGTGGTCTTTACCCTGGTGCTTGGTTACAAAATAGCTACTAAACCTCTGGGCATCACGTTCACATGCCAGGAAGAGACAGAAAGGAGACTTGTCTGCCAAGTCTGTCTCTTCTTTTTTTGTTTTGTTTTTATATGCATGTTTGTATGCATGTATGTATGTATGTATGTAATGTTAGAGAAGTTATAGGTTTACACAAAACTCATACAGAGTTCCACATACTTTTGCTTTTAAAAAAGCATTCTCTGGAAGCTCCACCCTTTAACTTTGATGCTTCTGTCTTATTGGCAGAACTGGGTCCTTGGTCTAGATCCAGTTGGCAATTTGCTAGAGAAGAGAACAGAAGACTTTCACACCAAGAATTTCTGCCATAAATTTCTTCAAATTAATTAATTCTTCCTTTAGAAGCTATTGACAGTGTTCAGTCCAAATCAATGCTATTGTTATAGTTAAATTGATGATAAAATATTATCCAGGTTATTTAAGGTATCGTTGATGTCCTAATTAGAATACTTTTAAAAGTACAAAAACTAATCTGATTTAGTAATTTCTTGCCTGTACTAATTTCTTGCCTGTACTAATAAGTTATTGAGGTAAAAAGATATTGGTAAAAATTATTAAAACCACTGTGCAGTTATGAAGAATAGAATAATTTTAAAATATCATTAATGATTTGTCCAGGTTGTGATAAAAATTTGTACTGTTTTCAATATTGATAGCAATCAAGTGTTTACTGGGTGCATGCTATTGCATTAGGGATTATATTTATATTTATGTTGACTTTCAGCTAAGCATCAGCACAGAGTACTGACAGGCATGGATAATGTCCAGTTCAGGTGCCTGAAATTGTACCTAGTAGAGATTCACTACCTCCCCAGGGAACTGAAACATATTTGGCTGCCTTTTCCCCCTTAAATACAAATATTAACAGGAAGGATAAAATATTTTATTTTCCAATTCCTTTGTATTAAGGGGTTAACTTCTTTAGTGACAGAAGGGACTTGGAAATTAGCTTATCTTCCAAAAATTTAGGATATAGAGACATAAGTCAGGAGGACATTGAAAGGAGAAAAGGAAGGGTCTACAATATTCCTATTTTGAAATTTTCATTGAAACTGATGCAAGAATGTAGCTAAAGAGTTAACAAGACCTGTTAAAAGCTCTTTGGGGATTTAGAAGTTATCAGTATGAAGTCTTTATTACAGTCCCCCTTGAAAACTTATCTCTGCTTGAAGAATTTTAAAACAAATAATCTGCTTCTGAATTATTTTTGTAAGGGGTTTTCACATCCAACTTAGAATGAGCACCCAAATACATGAGATAAGTGATGTCCTCTCTGGTTTGCTACATGTTGAGATTTTTCATCACTAATTCTGTTATCCTATGGTTATCATCTTTTCTGAATTATGCATATATTCTGTCAATTAAATTAAAAGCCTTTCAATAAATTATGCTTGGGCTGTAGAAACGGTGAATCTATTCTAAGTTAATGTGATATTCCCTCTTCATTAACTCTTATTAGTTGAGAAGAAATTGGCCTCTGAGCCCTTCTTCTGGCAAGTAAATACGAGGGACCACTGGCTTGACATTAGGAATTCTCTCTACCTATCAAGAATTTCTCAAATGAGCAACAAGAAAATTAGTCGGATGCCTCAGGACTGGTAACCGGTTATTAACCTGCAATATTCAATTGCCTACAACGTGATATAGAAAAAAATATCCTCAGGGAATGCCTTTTTGCCTTTATGTTCTGCTGGAAAATCTTCTTGAATGTAATATCCAGGATAGGGGACTCCACTTTGCAGTCAGCAAAAGGAAAGAAAAAATATATAGGTAGTACCATGTATGTTATACTGTACTATTTTTCCTTTTTAGTTTGAAATAATTTTAAATTTGTAAAAATTATTGCAAGGAATTTACAAAGACCTTTTTCTGCCTAAAATGTTTGAGAGTAAGTTGTCAACATGATTCCCCATCTTCCTCAAATACATTGGTGAGTATTTCCTACAAAAAAGGGTAATTTCATATAAAGCAACAATACAACCACCAAATTCAGGAAATCAATAATGATACAATACTAATGTCTAAACCAAAGACCCATTCAAATTTACCAATTGTCCCAAGAATACCCTTAATAGCAAAATAATCCATTTAAGAATCACACATTACATTTAGCTTTCATGTTTTTCAGTCTCCTTCAACCTGGAACAGTTCTTCAGTCTTTGACTTTCATGACTTTGGCACCTTTGAAGTTTACAAATCAATTATTTTATAGAATGCCTTTCAGCCTGGGTTTGTCTGATACTTCCTCATGATTAGATTCCTCTGTGTTCTTTTCCTTTGTGTTTACTTCCTGGGCTCCAGCTCAAAATTCAGCATCAGAACTCCAATTCACTCCTCTGCTCAGCCATGTAGTCTTATCCTACTGATGTGGCCCAATCAAATTTAATCATGCCCGGGTACAGACCAGTTTAAAAACATAATCCAATATCTATTTTTGGAATTCATAAACAATGGCAAACTGCCACACTATCCCTCTGCACAAGTACCCTTCTCCCCCTACTTGGGCTCTGACCACCCACACCAGAATATCCTCTCACCACTCCCCACCTCCCCCTAGAACCCTTTCTCATCCTGCTCAGGCTCTGAGTCTCCACATGGCCCTCTTCTACTATGGCTGCTGCTCCCCCTCCTGGGAACATGGACTTCTCATACCACTCAAGCTTTGATAACACATACAGGGTTTCTGCTACATACTCTTCTCTTCCTCAAGATGCCCCTCACACCATTAGGGTTTCCTCACTCAGCAACATACCATTGCCCTTTTACCCCATAGAAGTTTAACTAGCTAAAAAATCATGTAATGGTTTTACAACTGAGTGTGGAAGGAAGGAAGGAAACAGAAATATAGGAAAGGAAGGAAGAAAGCAAGCAAGGAAGGAAACTATATTATTTAAAATACCAATCTTCTTTTTATGGACGTGAGTGTAGACACTTTCCCACATACATTTGAGGGTGCTTATTGTTTCATTCTTCAACAGCAAAAGTTAATTGGTGGTTCCTGAAAACAATAACCATGCCAAAAAGGTGGAACAGGAGGACTTAAACCTACTCCTTGATCTCTAGGTTCACTTTAGACTACATAATTACAGAATTCATGGAGGAGAAGTAGATGAGCAGGAGGGTATTAAGAAAGATTGCAAAGAATTTTGTATTGTCAAAGACTAGCTATGTGGCTGTGCTTTTTGATTTTTAATTTTTTCTTTCTTTGTTTGTCTCTAGAAAACAAATACAAGAAAGGAAGGGAGATGATTAGACATCATAATATTATGATCATTTTGATTTGGTTTATAGAGCATTGTAATTTGATTGTCCCAGGAGTGACTAACTTCTGATACATGATAGAGAATAACTCTTGAAAGGAAAGCCTAAACCGAGTGCATTGGCAATGATGACAAGCCACATCCATCAACTGCCTTTGAAGATACAGAAGTGAATGAGATTTTGCATATTTTCAATTTCAAATTTTCATGTCCTTGGATCAAAATCCTCATATTTTAGACAAATATGGTCAATGCTCTTACAAAGTCAATATTTACGATGCTAAACCTGTGTCAAAATTATTCTAAATGATCATATTTGGCAAAATATTATGTGTAACAAGCTCAAAATTTAGTACAAATATAATTACCACACTGAGGAAGGGAAAGCATCCAAGAATTGTTGGTTTATGCTTTTCAGAAAATACACATTTACAGACACATGCACCACAATGATAGGCAGTAATTAGTGACTTAGAATTTGATGAGCATTCTTTAAAGGGAGTCTGTATTTTCCTAGAATCACTTTTATGTATACATCTAGAAAGATGGTTATTTCCACACGTTTTTCACTTAGAATGAATTTCCCCATCATTTGGGTAATTCTAGAAAAGAAAAATTATATTAAGTATTCTTCTGTTAAAATTAAAATGTCCCCTTCTAGTATGTTAAAGATAGAATTGCAAGTATAATAGGGGAGCAATTATTAAAGTCGATTATTAAATATATGCTCATCTTACTTCACATAGATACAAACTTCAACTTCTACCGAGGCAGGACTGTCATAGGACCTGCTCCGTGTAGTCATTCTTTGGGAGGATTATAAGTAATAGGCAATGAAAAAGGAACAGTAGAGGAGTCAAGAAAGCTAAGTCAAGCTACATATTAAAGACTTTAGAGAGAGTGGGTTATTTGTATTTAATTATGTTTTACGTGTTAATGCTCATTGTAAGGACTTTTAGAACAAGGCTTCCCTCACCAGAGAGAAAACCTTTATGTGATGAATCAAAATAAGTTTAGTTGAATAATATCTTAAGAAATTTGCTATTGTTTGTACTTTATAAGCTTTGTGGATTCCTTTCTGTTGCTATGAACCATTGACAAAAATATATGGTAGCTAAATAATGTAGGAGAGGTATTTAAAATAAGTTTTATTTTGTTTAAGTCATTTGTAAATGGTATTTATCCTGGGAATTCAATAATGTCACTAATTTTGAGTTTGGTGTTTCTTAAAACTTTAATTCAATTAAGTTTATAAATTTTTTTCTGATTACCTGGAGGCCCATTTGAGATGCATATTCAGTTTTTTTTTTGGTTTCAGAAAATTTTCTTTTAATAATAATATGTTATGATTAAAATTTTAAAATATTTTATTTCTTGTTACTTTATCTTTTGAATACAATAAAAATAATGTTTTTATAGTTTCCATTTCATTTATTCTTTTCTCCAGCCAGCTAAATCGTTTTGATGTTTTATCTCTGTGACAGGCTTCCATAAATTTCTAGTAACTTCATGGCTTTCTAATTTCTCCATAGCTCCAAAGCTCCGTTTCAATTAATCGTTCCATTTACTTTGCATTTTAAGTCATTCTCACAGTTGTCTTCTTCACATTGCTGACTTGGTTTTCTACATTGTTAAAACTATTCTTTATTGCTTTTGATAGCCTCATTCAGTTTATTCTTCCTATTTCTCTCTCCCAGTTTTATTCTTTATTTGCACTTTTCATGCTATCCCTTTCAATGAAGTAACTTCTATCCAACCCTAATATTTGCCCCCCACCAAATATTAGGAGTAGGTTTTTCTTGGCTTTCCTTCCTGGGTTGTTTTTTTTTTTTTTTTTTTTTTTTTTTTTGTATACTTCAAATCCTCTAGTTAGAGGTTACATTGAAATTAGTTGAAGGATGATATTCAACAGCCTAAATGGTTTAGAAAAGAAGATAGGGCTGTGGAAAGTTCCAGGTAAGGTCTTTGTCTGTGTACCAAGACTAATTTTTCCCAATTGAGCAAATATCTCTTGCTTTTGAGTGGATGCCTTTTATATTTGTAATATCCTTTCATATTGTGGTGAACTCAGACATTTTAATAAAAGGTAGAGCTGAAGAAAAACATTATAAATTGAAAAGTTTGAATTAAATTTGGTTGCAAGTATTTTCCTCCCTATAGTCCCATTTCTATCCTGCCTTTGGTCCCAGTAGATCCATTCACTTATTCAGTCATTTAAAAAAATGTTATTAACACTTACTCTGTGCCAGGCACTGTTTTAGACACTTGCAATACATCATTGTAGAAAAAGATTATCCTGCTTTCATGAAACTTGTAATCTCATTAGTAGAGATAGACAATAAATAAATCATATATATGTATATGTATGTATATATATATACTTTTATATGGCATATATTAATAAATAGGTAAGAGGGTCATAAGTGCTATGGAAGAAAAGAGAATGAAATAGGGAAGATGGGAGGTGTGGAAAGGGGGGAGGTTACAATTCAAAATAAAATGAGATCTGAACAACAATTTGAGAGGTGAAAGAGCTAGCAATGATACTTGTGTTTTCCAGACACAAGTATCAAACCGCCAGTGCAAGGGGGTCTTAAGATGAGTGTGAGTCTGCATGTCCAGCCAACAGGAAGAAGGCCAGTGTGGTGGGAGCAGCACTGTGGGCAGGTGGGGGAGGTGGGAGTAGGTGATGTCAGAAATGTAGCAGGGAATTAGATCATGTAGAACTTGCAGGTCATTGTAAGGACTTTGGCTTTTACTCAAAATGAATAAAGAACCATGGTATAGTTTTGACCAAAGGAATGACATGATCTGGAATGGATATTTAAAGGATAACTTTGGAGAATTATATTGAGAATAGCTGTAGTTAGGACAAGAGTAGAAGCAGGGAGACTAAGAGGCTAATGCAATAATCCATGTGAGAGTTAACGGAGTTTAGAACCAGCGTGGTAGAGTGGAAATAGAATAGTTCACATTTGGGTTATAATTTGAAGGAAGAGCTGATGGAGATTGCTGACATTTTATGTGAGCTGCTGATATGGAGTAGAGTCAGATAGGAGCCCAACTTCTTTGGAATGCCTTTTCCAATGTCCTTCCTAGATATTTACGTTTCTTTTCTGATAATGCGTCAATATATTATGGATATTCTTGCTAATTATTATAACATTTCTTCTGAGTTAATCCACCAAAATGAATACATTATTAATGGATGGATGGATGGATGGATGGATGGATGGATGGATGGATGAATATATCAAAGCATACTCAGTCCTATGCCCCTAGGAGGTTTTTTATCTCTATGAGAAAGGGGACTTCACATAGAAAATATTCTATTTTCCCATTTGTCTCCCAATTAGAATGTGTACTAAACTACTCTCTAGAAAGAGGTGTTTTGCTAATTACAGGAAGTATTTTTCGAAGTGGTTGAAGGGACGTGAAGGCCAAATTCTCTTCTGTGTTTTTTTCTTTCTTGTTTTCTTTCTTTCCTTTCTCTGGTCTCTCCTCCTCCTTCTTCTTATTTTCCTCCTTCTTCTTCAATACATAATTTCCATTTATATTCTACCATAATGCTCCACATGTGGGAAAAGTAATTTTACATCATTTCATAGTGTCTACTTTCATATTTAATTGTGTTCTCATTCACTTGATTTTGTTTTATTTGTATTTTTATATCTTTTCAAGATCTCAGTTTATATGGCATAATATTGAAATAATTCCTAGTTTTAGCCTTTCAATGTTGTTGATATTTTCTTAATTATTACCTTTTGTTTCTTTTAATAATTTTGAATTTATGATGACATATTTACTGTACATCTTGCTTCCTTTTATTAATTAGCTCCATATTCCTCAACAACCAGGGATGTCTATACTTGATAGATGTGAGAATAACAATGCAATTTCTGCACTTTTCACATACCTTTAGATGAGGTTGAGAAGCCTCTGGGTATGAAGTAACTGTTAAAATCACTCTTATTTTCAGATTATTTCTCTTCTGTTCTACAGGCTGGTCTTGCCATCTTTGCTTACTTAACATAAATGTGAGAGTATAGATGGGAATGGAGCATTCTAAGGTTAATAGACCATTCTGCTCTTTTCTAAGAAACCAGAATCAGCAATATGGCTTGTGAAACAGTTTCATGAATACACATCCATTTTTTCCTACTTGTTAGAACTAACATACCAGTCAGTCTTTGGACTTGGTAAGGAATAGTATCTAAAACTCTTGATAAGCAGAGATCTTTTAAAATCATCTTCCTTGTAGCCACCATTTCTAAAGGTTTCATCTAGGAGCCTTAACTTTCAGCCTTGAGAAAACTCTAAGAAAAGGGTAGATGTTATATTAAAACATACACAAAATTATTGATATAATTTTACACAGAAAATGTAATATACTTGCATATTTGGCTCTATGTACTTGAAATATTTATGAAACTGTATTATAAATTGCATTTTTTGGTAATGATATATACAGGAGTCTTTTCCATTTAAAGGATCCTGTTTGCAATCTTGTTGCAAAGGAAAGAATCACTTTTCAAATAATATAATTCTTTTACTTTCATGTGTATAAGCTATTTAGTATTATTTAAGTGGTGTGAGTATGTGTGTGTGATATTATAAAGAGCATTTTCTTAGCAAGAAAATCCGCTCTTAAGATCTATTTTTATTGAGTCAGTATCTTGATAAGTCAATTGGGGTGGAAAGTGAGACCTGCCATAATGGCACTGAATATGGTAGGCTGCCTTCTAAAATGTCCCCAATGATACTTGTCCCCTAGTAATCCAGCCCTTGTGTAATCTCCTCCCTTTGAGTGTGGGCTCACTTCAAACGAATAGAGTATACCAAAAGTGATGGAATGCCATTTCCAAGATTAGGTTACAAAAGACTGTGATTTTCCCCTTGCACCCACTTTTTCTGCCTCTTCCCATTTGATTGCTCATATTTAAATTGCCTTAAGGGGAGGCCCACATGCTAAGGAGCTGAGGGCAACCTCCTGCCAATAGCCAGAGAAGAACTAAATCCTGTCCACAACCACATAAATGAAGCTTGGAAGTGGATCCTTCTTCAGTTGAGTCCTGAAGTAACTTCAGTTCTAGCTGAAACCTTGTTTACAGCCTATGAAAGAGCTTAAAGCAGAGGGCCCAGGTAAGACAGGTCTTGATTCCTAACCCACAGAAACTGTGAGATAATAAATGTTATTGTTCTAAGCCACTAGGTTTTAGGGGTAGTTCATAATAATTAATACATTGAATTAGAATATATAAACTGTTCTCTAGGAGGAAGTGGTCTGCTAATTAAAGGATGCTTGTTCTTCTAAGTGGGAGAAGAGAAGGTAAAGGACAGAGATAAATAACTATAAACAGAAAAACATGAATTAGTAATTTCTAGACAGAATAACCATTATATCTCAATAATTTAAAATGATTGGGCTTGAGTAATAGTATTCCAAATTTCATCGAAGTGTGAATCTTTCCCTCTCCTAACTCAAGCATGGCAACCTCACATGTGATAAAAGGAAGACAAGTGGCTTCTCCTCTATTTTCCTACTTTTTGCTTCTGTTCCTCCCCACCAGCTATCTCTGGCCCTGTTTTATTTGGAACAAGGCTGGGAGGAGTGGTAAGGCAAGATACTATTTCACCGGCACTCTTTTTCTGGTATTAGTGCTCTCTGTACTTCGCAGATGTGGAAAGCTGATTATTTTCCTTATAGAATACTTGTGTGGGTTTCTGGGACACACTTTACCATTTAGGATCTTTACCCTTGGTTCCCTTAATCAGGTAATGTCTCCTGCCCTTAAGCTTTGCTTACTTTTTAGTTTTCTACAAAATGATTTCTCATTTGTTGTTTAATAGAATTGAGTCTGTCTTATACTTTGTGGTGGTATATTGAACACTGACTGCCAAAATATTTGTAGATCTTTGTATAGTTCTATGTAGATGATCTAGCACCTCACTTTGGAATATGGAATTATTTCCCAATGTTAAATAGAATGCTTTGTATTTTAACATACTCTTGTTTATATAAGTAGGGCTTGGTGTATGAATAATGGGAGTAGGCCAAGATTACAAGCTTTAAAGTTCTGGTAATAAAGAAAATGCAGGCCAAAGCTTTAAGGCAGAGATCCCAGAAGTAATGAAGATTTTAAATTAAAGCAAAGTAAGGATATTCATGTTTTAAAAAATCTGCCAGTGGCTATCCAAGAAAGAATTGCACAATTTATAACAAAGAATCTGTGAGAAGATGCCTAAAAGCATAAATACTATTTATTATAAATTGAGTTATAACTAACAGATCAGTACATACTTTTATGTTATGTTCTGCCTGAGCCATACTCTTTATTTAAACTTTGTTCAAATCCTATTTTGAGACAGAGTTTTAAATGATAATTGCTTAATTCATATTCTTTTGATTGTCTTTAATAAGAAGTTATTTTTTTAATTATGTATACTGTTCTAATATCTATTTTGTGAATTATATCTACTATAAAAGATTGATCTTAACATATAACTATCTCAGAAAAGAACGTATTTTATTATTCTCAGATAGTTACACATTCCAAAATTTCTCACCTAGTTTTATTGTGCTGTCAGTTGTTATCTGTCTGTCTGTCTCTCTCTCTCTCTCTCTATCATCTACCATCTTTTATTTGATTTCTTTTACCTGCTGCTAAATTCTTTGGGCTATGCAATGAATCTTTTTATTGGCTGTGAATGTTCTGGTATATTGATTTAGATTTTTCAGGGAAGACAGAGGCTCACTTGAGGAAGCACTGGAGAGGCCCTTCTCTCCACTGGTTTCCATTGCTGGTAACACTCATGGTATAGAAATATGGAGTGTTTGATTAAGGAGCAGTGGTGTGGGATAAGACTGCTGGTTCACCCAAGTTCCATGAATTCAAGGAAACTTCCTTATTATTCTATTCCACCTTGGTGTCTCTGCTCACTGAACATTTATTAACTCTATGACTCACATTATTTTTAAACCATTTTAGTATGTGCTGTCTTTTCTCATGCTTTGATATCTAATACATGTATTGTATTAGTTAGCCAAAGGGGTGCTAATGCAAAATACCAGAAATCTGTTGGCTTTTATAAAGGGTATTTTTTGGGGTAGAAGCTTACAGTTACCAGGCCATAAAGCATAAGTTACTTCCCTCACCAAAGTCTGTTGTTACGTGTTGGAGCAAGATGGCTGGTTAAATCTGCAAGGGTTCAGGCTTCCTCTTCCCCTTAAAGCTCCATGGTTCCAGTTTCTTCGAATATCAGCTGTAGGCAGTGATAAGTCTCATCTCTCTCCTCAGGCTTGTTTCTCTCTGGGCTCAGCTGCCCTGGTCTCTCCACAAGGCCAGCTGTAAACTATCAGGCAAAGAGCTCATCCCTCTTCCCAGGTCCTCTGCCGTGTCTAATGGAGCCTTCTCTCTTTCCTCACATATCTGCTTCTCTGTGTATTTACTTCCCGGGGCTCCAGCATTAAAACTCCCAACTCCTCCTCTGCCACGTCATTTGTCTCTGTAAGTCCCCACCCACCAAGAGGGCAGGGACTCAACATCCTACTGATGTGACCCGATCAAAGCCCTAATCATAATTTAATCAAGTAAAAGTGAAACCTCCAAAGTTTATACAATCTAATACATCCAGAGGAACAGACCAATTTACAAACATGGAAATATCTGTTTTTGGAATTCTTAAATAATACCAAACTGCTGCATGTATATTATTCTTTTCAACTGATTTTTCAGTTCTGCAAAGAAAGGGATATATTTTTACATTTTTTTGTATTTTTTATAACATAGAGGAATGCATATAATAAATTTTAAATAAATATCTGGAAATTGGTGAATAAATTTATCTCAGTTACCTGCAGAAATTTCATCATGTGTTAGTGCTCCATAGAACTCCAGAATGGAGTTCATGGATGGGAGTCCATGATGGGAGATCCAAGGATTCTCAACTATAAACACAGCAAAGTGAAACTGGACTATTGATAGTAGGCAACAAAACACCAGTCAACTATACGCCATCTTGTCATTAACAAACATCTCTCTCTTTTATACATGCACTTGTATATAAACATATAACCATAATAAAAATGCATTGTTAACAAACATTTTGAAGTCATTTGGGCTAGGTCTTATAGTTATGTATTTCTCCCTTGTTGATTTCTATAAGAATAAGTGGAACTCCAAATGAAATAAATTTAATTATGTTATTTATTGTATTTGGAGAAAAATAAGTAATATTTTCTTTTTTAAAAGTTTCATTAGACAGTGTTTATTCTGGTGGTTTTGAATTGAATTGGATGCTTTAGGTATTCTAAAAAATTGATTTTTTTGACAAATTATGAACTTAATCAAGACAATGCATTATTATGTTTATGCCTGCTGGGAAAATATGATTGATCAGAAAAGTGTTTCTTAATATGACATATTTAAATAACTTTTCCGTGGGTTAGGAAAATGATCTTCAGATTTAAATAATAATTCATTGTTTCTTATGTATAAGAATATGTCAGCACTAGTGAGCAGCTCCAGCAGGAAAGCACTAAGCTATTTGTCTTTTTCAATACGTGTGTCAGGGCTAAGAAATGAAAAATCAGTATGACTTAGAAGGACAAGATTTTAATTAAATGATACCCATAAGTCATCCTTTCTGTTCCTTTAGATGGTTTTGTGTGTGTGTGTGTGAAAATTCTCTTTAATTTGGCTTTAATGCTTAAATATAAGAATATGTTCACTGTGACTCTAAATTGCTTCACAATTTTCGCCTCAACTTTTTCTACTTGTAAAATGTCATCTCTACCTTTTCTAGAGTCTTTTATTATGCACTTTATTTATTATTGCCCAGCTACAGTTGGTTTGGAAGTTTAAAATGTTTATAAATAGGGAAAAGCAACATTTTAACATAAAATAATTCATGAAAAATTGCTATAAGAAAACAAACATTAAAAATGAAACTTACCTAGAGCCTCACTAGATTTGTAAACCATTTTACTACTGTGCTATAAGAATTGTTTTAAACTTCAATTTCAGTACAGATCTAAATGCCTTTGAATATATACTACTTATCTGCCTACATAACCCTGAAAACACAACTGTGCTCAGTCAGCTTTGAAAGTAATAATAAAGGGCATTCAAGAGTACCCTTCACACTTGCAGGAAAAAAAGAAAAATGCCAACATTTGAAGGGTCATATAAGAGAAGAAAATATGTAATTTCATATTATGTATTTTTGTAATATGATCCACTACCAAATGATAGATATTATTCAATAGTAAATATTTTAGTCTTCATAACAACCATTATATCTCTTTTTGAGATGCTGTAATTGAAAGGATTGTGTTACTTGCCTTGAGTTATATAGTCAGGGAAGGGACCCCAATCTAGACTTTTATGATTCGACAACCAAATGTTTTTCCCCAATATACTACTTGTTTTCCTCTGACAATACTCTCACTGGCACATTTTAAAAATTTTCTATGTAATCTATAATGAACAGAGGCCTAAATTATCATGATAGCAATACAATAAGGTTCTCTTTATTCTTGCAATTCCTTCATTTATGATACAATTTTTAAAAAGTTGCTTTACTTTTGTTTGTAGAGTGTGAAGAGGTTCTGGAGAGTTAAAGAACTTTAGGTTGAGGCTAAAAATTAAGGAAGTTGGAGTATAATTGTTAGAATTGAATTGTCAGAGGAACAACAGTATAAAGCTCCAGACTTAGAAGGCACAACTACATGGAAGTAGCTGAGCGGATTGTTAGAATCTTTGAACTACAGAAAGAGAAAGGAACCAGAATACAAAAGCTCTTGTCATTACAGTTTGCTATAAATGGAAACAAATAAGAATACAGTATTTTACCAGCACAATAAAGAAAAGCTATTTCTATCAAATTTAATGAGACTGATAAGAGATGTCTTCTGAACATTTTCATGCCAATTAGTTTATTCAATAATAAAAATTTCTGCAACTACTACACTTTTGATTTATTAATAATTTGGAATTTGCTACATCTACTTATTATAATTATTTCCTATTCTGAAAATATATAACAAGAAAGGGTAAAGTTTAGGGAAAACAAATGAGTATTTTCCAGTTTACTCAACATTCCACTCTCACTGCAACTAGGGGCTATCAGATGTGATACTCTGATAGTAAATGTTAAAACCTCAAATTACCTCGTAGGCATATTCAAAAGATACATAAATAAGTGGAACTAGGTCAAGTTAGCAAGTTTCCTTTGAGGAATAAGTGGTTTTTAAGCTTTATTGTCTTTGATACCTCCATATAAGTTTGATTTTTAAATTTTATTTAATATCATCTGAAAATTATGGATTTCTGCTGTAGAATCAAAGATACTTCTGCTCATAAGTATAGGAACTTTCACATTCACAAAAAAGATATCCTAGAATGCTATTTTTAAATGAGAGGTTTTTTTTGTACATGAAGACTCACAGAATTACATTTAGTGCATATCAAATAGGAAGGCTGAACAATAAGGTGAGAAATTTCAAGGTATGGAGGCTGAAGTCCAAGGTATGGTTCCTAGATTAAAAATACAATGGAAACTTGAATGTTATAAGTTTATCAGAATTGAGCATTCTATGTGGGATTGATTCCTGATATGTGAACCGTATAGACCCATAAGCAACACTATATAAAGGACAGAGTTTTGTGAACCATAGCTAACCACTTACTTATAAATTAGATGAAGGGGTTGTACAATGGGTACAAGATTACTTTGGAGAAGTTGGGATATTAGTCTCATCCCCTTTTTTCAATTTCATGTCAATTGAAAGTAACTTGGAGTTTAGGAGACACAGTGAACTGTCATTATAAATATTTAAAATGCAATAGACTAGCGCAAGTAACCCATAGTTAAAGAATACAGTACTGACATTGAAAGTAACATTGAAAGTGGGCCATGCACCCAGTGGAAGCCACATTGCAGCTGGACTTGGAGTTTCCCAAGTCCTGAAAAAGAGGGTTACAGGGAAGGATGAGGAGATTTCAGAAGAAAGAGTCTAGGAAATATCTCTGATTGGCCACGGGCTGAAGGTAGAATTGTAAAGACCAAGCAGAGAGTCACATGTACATGCATTAAGGATACTGCAGGCAAGAGAACACTGGAAAGGCGACTTTCTTCAAAACCCAGAAAATTTCTATATGAAAGAATTAGCTTTCAAAAACTTGAGGCAGATTACAACAGTACAAATCAAGTAAGATTTTTTCCTAATCCCTGCTCCTCTAGCCTTGGTTCAAGCCAGAGTGGTCAGAAACTCAGGTTAGCAAACTGAGGAATGAGAGAAAGGGAAGCTGGGAGAAGTTCACTATGACCCCTTTTTCAATGTGCCTTTTCCTCAGGCACAAACTGAGGGAAAGAACATTAATTGTGAATGAAGTTTACATTCATGTTTTTTACACTGGAGTAGACATCTTAAATTTTTATGTGAGACTGATTGTATTGAGAACTAAAAATATCAGAGGACTTTTTATTTTCTAAGATATAGGAGCTGGAGGCTGTCTAAATTTTCATTTAGTGATAAAGAGATATCCTGAACCAAGGGTTTACAAAATCTGTTAATATAAAAATTAAAATTGCTTTATGATTGCAGCTTGTGAACTGATCTTGCAGTATACCTGATTCAAGAACATTCTAAGTATCTGGTGGTGAGTAACTCATCAATAGAAGTATTCAAGCAAAATATGCATAATCATGGTAAATTTACAAATAGAGATCATATTTAATTCCAAGAAATGCAGTTAAAGTTAAGAATTGCCAAATTAGGTAAAAATATACATTTAATAGAGCAAGAAATATTCTTTTCTGAGAATGAGTAGACTCTTAAGGAAAGTAAATGCCTACTTCTGTTGTAAATGTTAACATTAGGAAAAATAACTCAATTATTTCTTTATACCCCTTTCCTCTTTTGCCCATATTTGTGCTAAAAAGTGATAATGTCATTGTAGTAGAGTATATTTTCTGGATTTGGCCACAACAACATCCCTTATCCCACATGCTCTTCTACAAAGCCATGTGATCTTGCCACTCCCCCTTGAATATGAGTGAATCCTGTTACATCCTTGACTGATAGAATACAGCAGAGAGACAATGTGTGAGTTCCCAGGGAAGCTCTTAACTGGCATGGAAACTTCAGTTTCTTTCCTCTTGGAACTCTCTATTTTAAAATGCTCCCTCTGGATACGAATTCACCAAACTGCGAGAAGCCAAGGCCAATGAAGGCCCTTTGTAGGTACACTGGTCGACAACCCCAATGAAGCCCCAATGAAGCCAGCATCAACTGATGTACATATGCAATGAGCCACTTTGTATGCCCATCTTAGTTGAGCCTTCTGATTACTGCGGCCTTCGTTGATATCTTACTGTAAGCATGAGAGACTCCAAGTGAGAACTTGATTGATGCAAATAATTATAAAGAAATAAGAATAAATTCTTCTAGTCATCAAATTTTGTAGTGTTTCTTATGATGTGGTGGGAGGTGTGGGAGGTGGGCAACATGGGAATGAATCCCAGTGGGTTCCATGTAATATTTTGGGTAATCTAAGCACTCTTAAAATATATTTATATATATATATAAATAACATTTTTGTAAGCAAATGCACATATATATGCATATATATTTATATATCATTTTGCAAATGTTGGTATGTATTGTGAAAATTTTGATTTTTACCCACAATAATAAATAAATAAATAAATAAAACAATAACAATGAACACTCATGCAGTGGTTATACTGTGACAAAAAAAAAAAAAAGATAACTAGAATTATTACTTCTTGAACTGAAGTAATTATAAGCAAAGCTTACATCTTTCTAAAACTGAGGTAGAATATGGCACTTCATCTGATTCCGAAAGTTGTGGGAAGAGCAAAAGTCTCTATGGGTGGTTTTGCTCCAAGTTTGAGTGCCATAGTTATAGTTTTGCCTTACTGGGGCAACTGATGCTCTGCCAGACTCCTGGCCTCACTCTGGAAAAGGCTAAAACAGCCAGAAGTCTTAAGAGATGGATTGAAAACAATGGCATTTGTAGCATTCCATTGAGCAAATGCCTAAGGGATCAGGAGACAGGTGAGGCCATGTGAAGCAGGGGAGGCACATGGATTTGATGTTATATAATTCACTCCACAAACTACTCATATCTTCTTTCATCCTCCTATGACACCCAGATCTTGGATTATAAATCAGAATAGGTTGTCCTCACCTCTTATTTAAGGAGAGGAGTGTCCATGTCCAATCATTTAGCTGGTAGCTATTTGCAATATTTTAAAAAGACTAAAAAATCCAGATTAGGAAACCAAGCTACAACTGGTGCTTGGGCCATAATTATTTTCCATCTCTTTGTCCATCACTTATTCTAGAGTTTTCTCACCTTTAGCAGCAGCTTGGCAGGTCTATGTCATTTGTCTTTTAAAGTTATCCAGAGTAGCTCAATCAACTAAATGAGAGAAAATTTGTGCTATCAGTTCATCCACAGCCACCATCTTTGCATATGTTTCTTCTTTCGTGGACCCATAATGCAATCACTAAATGGCTGATGAGAGTGTCCAATATCCTCAGGATGGGTCATTCTGTCCATCTTTTTGAAGTGTATCTTCTCTGGTGGGTATTAATATGAGATATAAAAATGTATACATTTGTATCCTCTTCTGTAGATAGATTAATATACTTCTTTCCCAGACTTTCTTGCTACAGTCTTGCAGTTTTGTTCCTTTAAAGTCTTTGACCCATTGGCCAAGCTGTTATCCACTGCATGAGAGTCATAATATATTCATATTATAGGTCAACTCTTCTTCCATATAAGTCTACAATCTGCCATCTGGAAGGATTTCCCTTGACCGATCTTCTTCAAACTACTCTTTTTTTTTTAATTTTTTTTATTATGGGTAAAAATAAAAATTCTCACAATACATACAAACATTTGCAAAATGATATATAAATATATATGCATATATGTGTATTTGCTTACAAAAATGTTATTTATATATATATATTTTAAGAGGTGCTTAGATTACCCAAAATATTACACGGAACCCACTCTTAAAGGCAGCAACCATCCATTTCTTACTTTAACAAATATACTACACTGTCACATCTGTTAACCAGGCCCAATTCCTTTCTTTCTCAGTCAGTTGATCATAGGGAATACCCATAAGGCCATAGATGAGAGTTAAAGAAGAGACATCAGTGCAAATATTCTCGCTGTCCTGATTTTGTGATAATCAGGGTAGGCTAAATATTCATTATATTAGAAACCATGCATGTGTCTCCAGACCTAGTTTTTCTCCCTAGGTCTGGATTTTAGAATGCTAGTGATAAACCAAGTCTGATTTATTATATGACCATCCTGTATGGGAAATGACTGTAACTCTAGGTATCTTTTGTCAACCTTAAGAGATATAGCAGGGGGCGGATGTGGCTCCAATGGTTGGGCGTCCGTCTCCCATATGGAGGGACCTGGGTTTGACCCCTGGGACCTCCCGGTAAAAAAAAAAAAAAAAGAAAAATATAGAAGGTGCGAGGGCCACCAGGCCCTGTGCGCGGGTGCTCCATCAGGCCTCGCAAGCGTGTAAGCCCCTCAGGCCCTACGCGTGGGTGGGCAGCCAGGCCCCTCACATTGGTGCACTGTCAGGCCCTGAGAGCCACACAGCAAGATGATGACGTAACAAGAGAATGACACAAGGGAGACCCGAGACGAGACACACCAAAAAACCAGGAACTGAGGTGGCACAGGTGGTAGGATGCCTCTCTCCCACATCGGAGGTTCTGAGGATCGAATCCCAGTGAAGACAGGAGATGAGAAGAGAGGGTGGGAAACAGACACAGAGAGTTGCCCAGCGAATTGACACAAAAACAGCAAAAATGGGGAGGGGGTAAAAATGGATAAAAGTAAATAAATAAATAAACCCTTAAAAAAAAAAAGAAGAAGAGACATCAGTACCAGAGGTAAGTGTACAGTGCCTGCCTTCTGGATGTGCTTGAGCCTATTTAAAAGTAAATCACTTTCACCATATCTAGATTTGGATCTGATAGCACTAGTTCATAATGAGCTTCTTTCGTCCCAAAGTCATTTCATGCCCCTAATAGCACATAAAGAGTTAATTTTCAAATGGAGAATTTTTCTCTATCCTGAAAGACATGACCTTGTTCCATAATTCTTGAGGTCTACATGATAACATGTAAATTTGATAATTTGAAATGTGGACAGTTTGTAATTGTGATTTAATTCATTTCAATTTTTCTTTTATTATTGGCATAATATTGTTAAAAGTTCTATTTATTTCCCTGATTTTTATGAAAGATTCTATCATAAATATATCACCAAATTAAAAATTCTTTGTTGACTTACAGTGATAACACATATGCCTGCATTCACATACATAGCTTATGAAGTATTTCTATCTTTGAAGGAATTTTGTCCACAGGATCTTTGAATTTAGTCAATAGTATATTGTAGGGAAAGGAGTACTGGCCAGAAAGTTGAAAATATGAACATAATTTTGTTTTCTCCACTCCCTTGTTCAGTATCCTTGGACTGTATTTCACATGTATAAACCTTATTAAATTGCTAAGTGCCAGTCACAAGTCTAACCCTAATTATGATAATTTCTGAACATCACAGGACCAAATGGACCTTTTTGTGTGGTTTCTGACCCATACTTTTGAGAACTCTCTTTTTGATTCTTGAACCCGTTCCTCCAAGCTCAGATGTTTTGATTAATGAATATGAATATTGAGAAGAGTAAAATATTTGGCTTTACCCAGTAAGATTATCATAAATATGCATAAATGTATAAAAACTAATTGTTCCTGTTTATAAAGTACAAGCCACTCCAGAGAACAGATGGTTGTTAACTAACAAAATGTCTATCTTTTAATTTAATGGCATATGATCAAGTATTAGTTTTACCTCATTGTAGTAAACTGTAACTTGAGAATATTCCACATATTTATATTTTTTCAAAGGCTAAAATTCAACAGATTGCTTCAAACCTTATAGAAATAATCTTATCTCTATAGCTATGCTTATTTATTATCTCTCTTATTATCTGTTTGCCTATGGATTTTTGCTCAGTCCCAAGGAAAATAAAAATAGCAAATACATGTTCACATCATGTTTACTTTTTCATGAGACTTACCTTCTTACTTTTTTACTTATACTTTCTTAATATGAGGTAATCCTAATATTTCCTTATATAAAATTGAAAAATAATTTTGATTTTGATTTCTTCCTTTCATATACTGGACTTCTTTGAAAAAACTGTGTTCCCCAGTTTGTTGAAATAACTTGAATTTTGTGATTTCTTATACATGGTTATTGTTTTATAACTTTTTATTTTGAAATAATTTCATACTTAAAAAAGTTTCAAGAATAATACAGAAAACTCAAAATATCCTATACTCAGATTTCATCTAGAATATTTACTTTATCACTGTCTTTAGCCTTTAATATTTCTGTATATATTTCTAGGAATAAAGATATTCTTGTTTTAAATTAAATTTATAAAATTTAGGAAATTTATCATTGATACAATAATGTAATCATATCCCAATGGAGTCTTTGTTCCAATGTGGTCCTGTGTAATATTATTTCCCACTGAATTAAAGGATTTTCTCCATGATCACATTTTACATTTAGCTGAGATGTTCCTTTAGCCTCCTTTAATCTGGTATTATTCTTCAGTCTTTTTCTCTTGTCTTTCTTTCCATAATATTAACATTTGCAAAGAATATAAGCCAGATTTTAAATATTTTTATTTTGGGTTTGTCTTCTGTTTCTTCATCAAAATCTCCCTTTAAATATAGAATTCATTGATAATTCTTGCCCAAACCAATTATTACTACAATGTTGCAAAAGGGAAGTTTTTCCAACTCTACCTCTTGCACCAATGAGCCATGAAATGTTCCCATAAGTCATTGAATAAAATAAATTGTTAGTCAATATTCCTGTAATTACCTAAGGATTCCTATTTATTCCTATAAAATTGACTGGAAAAAGAAAAATTGTACAATTTATTCTTTCTCCAATTAATTACCTGACATCTTTGTGGATAGTCAGTTGAACTTGTGTGGATCTCTTTTTTAACTCTTTATGCTACTCCACTGATATATATATTTATCTATACACAAATACCATATTTTCTTTATGACTGTAGTTATAATAAATCTTGGAATTAGTTTGTAGATCCACCAATTTTGTTCTTAAAAATTGTTTTGGGTACATTAAGTCCTTTTCATTTCCATACAAATTTTAGAGTCAACTTGTCACTTTATGCAAAAATCCTACTGAAATTTGGTTTGCATTATATAGAACCTATAAATAAATTTGACATATGAACACTATTAAGTCTTCCAATTTATGAATATTATGTATATCTATTTAAGTCTTCTTTCATTTCTTGAAGCAATATTTTGTCATTTTCAGTGTATAGGTCTTCTACATCTTTGTTAAATGTACAACTATCTTTTTATGCTTTTATGAATTGAATCTTTGTTTTAATTTCATCTTAGGTAGTTTGTTGTAAGTATATAGAAATCCAATTTATACATGTGTATTTTTCTTGTAGCCTGAAGCCTTCTTAAGTGGATATAAAGTTATTCGATTTTTTCTTTCTTCTTGAGTCAGTTTTGGCCACTTTTGTATGACTTCTGTCCTTTTAAGTTTATTGAGATTTGTTTTATGGCCCAGTATATGCTCTACAATAATGAATGTTCTATGTGAATTTCAAGAAATCTAAATTTCTGTTGTTGAAGTATTTGATAATTGTCAATTAGGTCATGTAAGTTGGTATGGTTTTTAAGACTTCTATATTCTGACTTTCTATTACTTTTTCTATCAATGATTAAGAGATCAATTGTAAACTTTATAAATATAAACCTTCATTTCTCAACATTTTCTATTAATTTTCTAAATTTTTGCTTCATGCATTTTGAAGCTTTGTTTTTAGATACATTTACAGTTGTAATTGTTATATCTTCCTGCTCTATTGACCTTTATATAATCATGAAAATGTCCATTTTTATCTCTACTAATATTAAAGTCAATATTTTATGATTTAATTATAGCTACTCATGTTACTATAATTTTTTAAAACAATAAACTTTTAGAGAAGTTTTAGATTACAGAAAATTTACAATGAAAGTATAGCCTATCCACTACCCCACCCACATTTCCCCCCATTAATAACATCTTACACTAGTGTGGTACATTTGTTACAATTGATGAACCACTATTGAAGCTTTGCTACTAACCAAGGTCTATAGTTGCTTATAACAAGGAGGTTTTCAGGAGGTAACTCCTAGACATTAATTATTATTAGGCTAAGATTCAGTTTTATAGGAATAAGGTTCATAAGTACAAGAATTAATATTGAAGTCTTGACATATCGGCCTGTTTTCTTTTATTAGGCACTGCCTATATACTCCAGACAATTTTGCCACTCTATTTGAGAAAGTAGCAGGACTTGCCAGCCTGGGAGTTTAATATTTTGTTGCCTACTGTGTGAGTCTCCACTCACTGAGAAAACACACCTATGACAATACAAACACATTCATATCCTATAGAGGCCTCTCCCAGATGCACTCCTCCGCACATATCCTCCTCCACCAACATCCTGCACCAGTGATACTCCCCTGCCATAGATCCTGAAAGAACACTCCTACAATTGCATTCTCAGCCACAATCCTTGGTCTCCCCACAGTTCACCGAGCTGCACATTCACCTGTTCCATCCTCCAGTTCTCCCCTCAGCACCAGGGATGGCCTAAACCACATCCCCAAACCCCTCTTACATTCATACTCCAGCGCTATCATCAATCACACTCACATAGCAGCACTACTATCACCTCCGTCCACTCCAAACCACCACCATCAACCTTATCATAGAATCTGTCCAGACTGTGTATCAGCTCACCAATCTCTACTCCCTTTCTATCTCCTGGTGACCAATCTTCCAGACTCCACCTCCATGAGTCTGCTCAATATGTTTAGTTCATATCAGTGAGATCACACAATATTTGCTGTTTAGTGACAGGCTTACTTCATTCAACATACGGTCTTCAAGATTCATCCATGTTGTCACATGTGTCAATATTCATTCTTTCTTACAGCTGAAAAATATTACATCAGATGTATATACCACATTTTGTTCATCCATTCATCAGTTGATGGACACTTGCATTGCCTCCCAATTTTGGCAATGTGAATAATGCAGTACAGCTATGAATATTTTTTTTCACATATCTGTTCAGGTTCCTGTTTTCAGTTCTTCTGGATAAATACCTAGTAATGGGATTTCCAGATCATATGGCAATTCTATACTTAATTTCTGAGGAACCACCAAACCGTCTTCCATAGTGGCAGCACCATTCTACATTCCCAACAGTGGTGGATAAGGGTTCCCATTCTTCCAAATCTTCTCAGACAATTGTCATTTTCTGTTTTGTTTTTTTTTTTTTTAAATAGCAGCCAGTCTCACAAATATAAGATGATAGCTCTTTGTGATTTTTATTTGCAGTTCCCTAATAGCAAGTGATGTTGAGCATCTTTTCATGTGCTTTTTAGTCATTTTGTATGTCATCTTTGGAAAAGTGTCTGTTCAAGTCTATTGCCCGTTTTTCAAATGGATTGTTTGTCTTTTTATTTTCACAATGTAGGATTTGTTTATATATAGTGGATATTAGGCTTTTATATGATAAATGGTTACCAAATATTTTCTCCTATTAAGTAAGCTGACTTTTCACTTTCTTGATAAATTCCTTTGAAATGCAAAAATGTTTAATTTTGAGGAGGTCCCATTTATCTATTTTATCTTTCATTGCTCATGCTTTGGGTGTAAAGTTCATGAAACCATTTTCACTACAAGAGCTCATAGATGCTTCCCTACATAATCTTCTAGGAGCTTTATGGTCTTGCCTCTTATATTTAGGTCTTTGATCCCTCTTGAGTTAACTTTTGTATAGGGCATGAGATGTTGATCCTCTCTCATGCTTTTGTATATGTATATCCAGTTTTCCCAGCATCATTTGTTGAAGAGACTATTCTGTCCCAGTTGAGTGGGCTTGGTTGGCCTGGTCAAATATCACTTGGCCATATATACATGAGTTTATATCTGAATTCTCATTTAGGTTCCATTGGTCAATGTGTCTACCCTTGTGCCAATGCCATGCAGTTTTGACCACTGTAGTTTTTTAGTATGCTTTAAAGTCAGGTGGCGTGATTCTTCCAATTTTGTTTTTCTTTTTCAATATGTTTTTGGCTTTTCAGGGCCCCTTGCCCTTCCAAATAAATTTCATAATTTGATTTTCCATTTCTGTAAAAAAGTTGCTGTTGGAACTTTTATTGTGATTGCATTGTATCTGTAAATAAATTTGGGTAGAATTTGCATCTTAATATTTAGACTTCCAGCCCATGAACATGGAATGTCCTTCTATTTATTTAGGTTGTCTTTGATTTCTTTTAGCAATTTTTTTTCTTTACTTTATTTTTAAAGAAGTTTTAGATTACAGAAAAGTTACTTCAAAAGTATAGGCATTCTCATATACCCTACCCCCTCCCACTTCACATTTTCCCCTATTAATAACATCTTTCATTAGTGTGGTACATTTGTTATAATTGAGATCAAATATTGAAACATTGCTATTAACCATGGTCTATAGCTTACATTATATGTTACACTTTTCACTGCAAAATTTTATAGGTATTGACAAAATGTATAATGGCCTGTATCCATCATCTCAGAATCATGCAGAACAATTCCAATGTCCCAAAATGCCCCATGTTCCACCTATTCTTCCCTTTCCCTCCCCTCAGCAACTATGCTGACCACTATCTTTACATCAAAGTTACAAATTCTTCCATTACCATAATAACAATTTGATCCATGGTTGAATTCCACCTTATGTTTGTTCATTCCTCAATCTTGAGAATTTGGGATGGTGATGCCCATTCTGCTTCCAATTGAGAGGAGGCTTAGCCCTCACTGGGCAGATGGATGCTTGCAGTTGTAGATTTTCTCTGTTTTTTGGGGATGGGCATTGTACATCATCAACATTTTGTTAGTTGTCCTGGGCAAGTCTGATGAACTGGAGAGTAGGTGTTGGCTGGAACTCGGCCAAGATTCAGACTTCAACCAGCATGTGAACAGACTGAAGATTTAAGTCCCTGGGACATATAATTATCAAGTATAGTGCTAGTTATAGGTTCAAATAAAAGGAGCAGAAGAACCATGTGTATAGAAATTATAAATGAGTCTAACTCTGTTACATTGAGGAAATATATTCTAAGGTAAGGACAGTTACAGGGTGCCAATTTCATGGGGTTGTGTGCCTTGTCTATATTGTCCAGATAACTCTAGAACCCTTGAGAGCACCCTTTCTAGAGGCTTTGTTTATTGTGGAAGTCAGTGAGATCCTCCTGAGACCTGCATAAGTGTAACCCTTAGAATGACAGCCCAACTCAGTTTGAAATCTCTTAGTCATAAAAACTCTTTTATGTTTAATATATCCCCCTTTTGGTCAAGGTTCTTTTTCCAAATGTATCACTAATTGGTGCTTGGTAATAATCCCTTGGTGCCAGGGAGACCTGCCCCTAAGAGTCATGTCCCATGCTGGGGAGGAGGCAGGGAAATTACATGCTGAGTTTAGCTTAGAGAGAGGTCACATTTAAGGAACAAGGAAGTTTTCAGGAGGTAATTCTTATGCAATAGATATTACTAGGCTAAGTTTCAGTTTTACAAGGATAAGGTTCATAAGTACAAGCAATAATATCAAGAGCCTGGTTTAGTGGTCTGTCCTCTTTCGCTAGTTACTGCCTATGTACTCTAGAGATTCTTGTCACTAAATTAGCAAATGTAGCAGGACTCCTCAAAATGGGAATTTAATATTTTGTTGGTTATTGTGTGGGTCTCCACTGAGATAAGACCCCATGACCACACGAACACATTTTATTCCATAGAGGTATGCACCAGGTGCACCCTTCCCCAAACATCTCAACACCAACACCTTGCACCAGTGACCCTCCCCTGCCATAGTTTTAACTTTACTGTAATCCAAAACATCTTTCCAAAAAAGCCAAAAAAAGGTTCTTACATTTTGCCTTTTATTGCCTTAAGATCTGTTATCTTTTATGTATGTTTACAATTTTTTCTGTATATTCCCCAGTGTTGTTTTTTTTTTCCACTTTATTTTCAAAGAAGCTTTAGATTACAGAAAAGTCACATCCAGTATATAAGGGATTACCATATACCCCGTCTTTCCCCCTCTCACATGAATATTGTACATTTCTTACAATTGATGAACAAATATTGAAGCACTGCTACTAATCATGGTCAATAATTTTAATTATGGTTTACTTTGCATTGTATAATTTTATAAGTTTTGACAAAATGTATAATGGCCTGTATCCATCATTACAAAATCAGGCAGAAAATTCCAATGTCCTATAAGTGCCTTGTGTTCCACTATTCTTCCCTTCCCATCAGAACCTATGGTAACCACTAAGTTTCAATTTTTCAAGAATAAGGTTTCATATTTACATGCATTAATATTGAGGGCTTGATATATTGGTCTGTTTTCTTTTATTAGGGACTGCTTATGCATTCAAGGGATTCTTGCCCCTCTATTTGAGACCGTAGCAGGACTCCCCAGGATGGGAGTTTAGTATTTTGTTGTTTATTATGTGGGTCTCCACCCACTGAGATAACACCCTATGACAAAAGGAACACATTCATATTCCATAGACGCATGTCCCAGTTGCACCCTTTCCCACATATCCCCCCACCACCGACGCCCTGCACCAGTGACCCTCCTGTGACATATTTGCCAAAAAAACCCATTCCCACAGTTGTATTTTCAACCACAGACCTACACCTTCCCAGAGTTCACCTGTTTCTTCCTCCAACCCTCCCTCCAGTTCCATGAATAGTCCAATCTACCCCCCACCACACCCACCCTTACAGTTCCTTATCATTGACCCCACTCACATCCCTGCACCACCATCACCGCCATCCACTGCCAAACTACCCCCTTCCACCTTACCTTATTTTCTGCCCATATTGAGCATTGGCTCACCACTCTCTACTCCTTTTCTGTCTCCTGGTAACCTATCTTCCAAACTCTATCTCTGTGTGTCTGTTCAATATGTTTAAGTCATATCAGTGAGTTCATGCAATATTTGTGCTTTAGTAACTGGCTTACTTCACTCAACATAAAAATCTCTGAAGTTCATCCATGTTGTCATGTGTTCAATACTTCAGTCCTTCTTACAGCTGAATAATATTCCTTCAGATGTGTAGGAATCCACTCATCTATTGATGGACACTTGGGTTGCTTTGACATTCTGATTAGTATGTATCTCAGAGTAGGTCTATTAGGATTTATTCTTATTGGAATACCTTGTGCTTCTTGGACATGTATACTCATTTCTTTAATAAGAATTAGGAAATTTTCAGCCATTATTTCCTCAAATATCCTTTCTGCCCTTTTTCCCTTCTCTTCTCCTTCTGGGACACCAATGATGTGTATGTTTTTGCACTTCATGCTGTCACTCAAATCCCTGAGACATTGCTAATTTTTTTTTTCTCTATTCTTGTCTCTGTCTATTTGTCTGGCTCTATGATTTCTATTGATTCTCCCTTCTTATATCACAAATCTCCTTTGAGCCATCTATAAAATGTTCTAGTTCTTTGATTCTTCTGCCTGTTCAAGTCTGTTGTTGTAATCTCTAATTTTGTGCCCTTCATCCCCATAATTTCTGTTAGGTTTTTATACTTTCAAATTCTTCTTCATGTTCACACATTGTCTTCTTAACACCCTTTATCTCTTTATACATATTTTCCTTCATCTCCATGAATCAATTTAGATTTGTTTGAAGTTCTTTGCTCAGTTGTTCCAAATTCTGTTTCTCCTCTGAAGTTCTAATTTGTTCCCTTGATTGATCCATTTCTTTCTGTTTCTTAGTATGGCTACTAATTTTTTGTTTGTCTAGGCATGTGATTACCTTGATGAGTTAACTCTGAAGGTCAGTTTCTCCATCTTGTCTAGGGTTTTATTCCTCATTGGCTTTGTGTTAAGGCTCTTGTTTGATGCTTGGTCCAACTTATTGTAGATCATTTTAATAACACATGTTTAACTGATCCATTTTCCTCAGCTTTTCTCCATCTGATTCTTCCCCTGGATATTTGGTACAATTTTTAAGATTGCACTTATTGTGTAATTGTTTCACTTCCAGGAGAAAACTTCCTTTCTTCTGCTGCTTCTCTGGGAATCTTGATCTGTTTTGTTTGTTTTGTGAACAATTTTCTACCCAGCTCCTATGATTTATATAACTTCTCTCCCTCACTCAGAGCCCTATTTCCCTTACTATTTCAGTTCTGAGCCCCTCCTCTCTTAAAGCATTTCAGTTTAACACCCCCCCCCCTTTTTGTTTGGTTTCTTCCCCATTACAGAATCCTGCCTCAGGGAGCCAGATGGGGTCAATCCAGAAAGGTGGATCACTTCAGAAAAGTCTTTTTTGCATTTAGGTGATCCAGTCAACAGAAACTGGATTGAGTGAGTGCAGCACTTTCCAGCTGCAGTTTTACTGCAGTCTGTCTCTCCCCAACCCCCTTTGCCCCCTGGGTTCCTTTTATATGCAGGACTCCTCAGAGTCTTCTGTTCCTCCCAGATCTCTGTGGACTTGGGTCCCTAAGCTTGGATATGCATTGTGTTCTTTCCCTGCTCTCCCTGGTGGGAGGTGGGAAGAATCTGAGCCACTGCCTTTGAGCAATTCCTCAAACCCTGTGGGACTGAGTGAGAGAGAGTTAGTGGACTGGTGGATCTGGGGCAGAAGTTTTCTACTTGAATTTTTTCTCTTTCTTAGATTCAGTGTTTCTGAAGTCCCTTTCCAGTCTCTGTCATCCTCCACAGTTCTAAGCAAGTGGAATCTTCCTTTTATTCAATGAAACTTCTGGGGAAGTTTTTCAGGGAATGTCTTATGTCACCATGTTGATGATGTCCTAGCACCCCAACACTTTTGATCTGCCTTTTCAGTGTCTGCTGACCTCCTTTTTTCCTGGTGGAATGTTAGTCATTAATAAAATTCATTCCTATGTATGTTTTGTGCCAGTTTCCTCTTGCTTTGTTAAGATCATTTCTTTGGTTTTCAGCAGTTTAATTATGATAGGTCAATGTGTGATTTCCTTTGTATTTTCCTATTTGGATTTCTTTAAGTTTCTTGGGTCTGTACGTTATTGTTTGGGACATATTTGGCCGTTGTTTCTTCAAGTATTCTGCTCCTTTCCCTTTTTCCTGTCCTTTTGTGATTCTACTTACACATTTTATAGACTGCTTGGCATTGTGTCACAGATCTGTGGTTCACTTTTATTGAATCTGTTTTTCCTATTTTTAAGATTTGATCATTTTGATTGGCCTGTCTTCAAATTCAATGATTTTTCCTTCTATAACACAAATCTCCTTTGAGCCATCTATAGAATTTTTCTTTTTCAGTAACTGTGTTTTTGCAGCTCTAGAATTTCCATTTGGTTTATTGCATATTTTTCATTTATTTGATGAGATTCCCTATGTGTTCAAAAATTATTAGCACATTATCCTATAATTCTTGATTTTCAACATGTGTATAATAGCTACTTTGAAGTATTTGCTAAACTTGATATCTGGTCCAAACTCAGGCATTCAGATTCCTTTCCCTGAACATTGCTGATAATTTATTGTTTCTTTAAACATCTAGTAATTATTGGTTGAAAACTGGATAATGTAGAAATACAAGGCGGCAGCTACTGATTCTATTTTGTCCTGAAAGTTTCTGTTTTTTTTTAATTTATTGTTTGCTTAATAGCAATGAATTTTACTTGACTCATACTGTGAAATCTTTCTCCCCTGTGGTATGCCATTTCTGTGCTTTTGCTCCCTATTTTCCTTAATAGCATAACTCCTTCAGGATTCCATTGTTCATGAATACTTTAAGGTCAGTCACAGTTTAAGCATAGGCTATTCTCAGGCACCTCAAGCAATTAAGTCTTCCAGCCTCTACTATTTGAGTTGTGTGTGGTTTGAGGAAAGCAATTCAGAGACAGAAAATTTTCCAGTCTCCCCAGGTTTTCAGTTTTCATTGGACCTCCTAGTAACATACATATGTAGTTTAGCAGTCAGGCAGGGTTGTATGGTGAATTTATTTTCACAGTCATTCTTCACCTCTCTCACTTCCAAAATCTCCCTTTAAACTATTGAGTGCTCTGATTCTTGCTTTGAAAGAGACTTATGGCTAGTAAAGCTGCAGGTTTTACAGCTCTAACTAGGGGTTGAGTTATAATTCTCCTGGACAAGCATGACACAAATTCAGTGGCTCTAAATAATCTGATTATGAGTAAACATTTCTCATGTGACCTGAATTTGGTCACTTTTTAGTGTCTGAAAGGATGGTTTTAAATAATATTTTTCCCAAATTTATTTGCTTCTTGAGAGGGAACTGCAGAACCAGCTCATATCACCATTACAGGATGTAGAGTTCTTGTGTTTCAATTTGTGAAAGTAAACAAAGATATGCATATGTAATCTTCCTTTTTTGTTCCACAAAACATATGTGTGTGTTTGCACTTCACTGATTTCACTTAATATGTTATTGAAATCACTCACTATTCATTCATAAAATTGTTCCTCATTTTTAAAAATTTGCATAGAATTCCAATTCGTTCACATACCACAGTTTATTCAAGCAAAGTTCTATGTTGGGATGGCTAGTGTTTTCTGATATTGTTCAATAGCAATTAATCCTGTAATATGTAATCGTGTAATATGTTGTTGTTGGTTGTATATCTTCAGGATAAATTCCTGTAAGTGGGAGTTCATTAAAGAAGGATAAGTAGCATATAGTTTTCTTACTTGTTGCCAAATTCTTCCGTGAGTGTGCCATTATTTTGCATTGCCATTTTATTTAAAAATGCCTATTTCCTTACAGTCTCACATAGAGTATATTTTTAAACTTTTGAATGTTGGCCAGTTTGATAGGTATTACAGTGTAGCTTTTACTTTCATTTCCCTTACTACAAGCTAAGTTTACATCATTCATATATTTCAGAGACATTTTGAATATTTTTAAAATTGTTTATTCATGGTTTGGCACATCTTTTCTAGTACTTGTCTGAGTCAAATTTATCATGTTATAATTTAAATGCAATGAAATTCTCTATGTGAAGGGTACATTTGTGATGAATTCTGACTAATATATACAGTCATATAACTGCCACCACAATCAAGAAATAGAATGTTTCCGATACTCCAGAAAGATCACTTATGACTCTTTATAATCTTATCACAATCCCTCCCTGCCAGTTAAATCTTTTTTAATTCTTCAGCAAAGTTTTATAGTTTTCAGTATATAGGTATTGAACACCTTTTGTCTCCTTTATTCCTAAGTATTTCTAATGCTAGTAGTGTAAATGGCTATTGTATTGGTTTTATAATTTTAATTTCTGACTGTTCATTGCTTCTAACAGAAATGCAATTAATTTTTGTACCAGTTATTGAACATTTTTGACTCTGTGTCCTATACAGTCCTTTGGAAAACAGCCATACATAACAACAATGCATAAACAAGTGGACATGGCATGATTTGATCTACAGGCCATAGTTTGCTGAAGTTTTCCATCTTTTACTCTGTTTTATTTTGCAGAGTTTCTATTGCTATGTCTTCAAGTTCTCTTATCTTTTCTTCTGCAATGCCTAATCTATCATTAATCCCACTGTGTATTTTTTTTAAACTTTTTACTTTATACAGCTCAAAATTTCCCATTTTAATCACTTTCAAGTACAATTCTGTAGTATTAATTTCATTCATAATGTTGTGCTACCATCACCACCATCCATTACCAAAATTTTTCATCATCCCAAACAGAAACTCTGTACCCACTAAACAATAACTCTCCATCCCCTCCCTCTAGTTCCTGGTAACCTATAATTTACTTTCTTAGAGTTAGATTGTGAATATATATATATATATATTTTTTTTTTTTTTTAGTTTTTCCAATTTCAGAACTGCGTGGCTTGATATAGCATCCTTGATTCTCAATTTTATAATTTAAAATTTGAATATAGTATTCTATGGCTACTTTATTTTGTTTCTAATTTTTCTACCATTATAAGTAATATATTTCTACCATTAATACATTACTTATAATTTCTACCACTGTAAGTAATGTATTTTTCCTAAATGACCTGAGTTAGTTTTGTTTTGTTTGTTATTTGATCTTTAATATCTAATAGATTTACAAGGCTATGTCTTGGGGTCAATTGTTCTATGTCAATTTTACCAGGTATATAGAAGGCCCTTTAAATGTGTAAATTTGTTTTACTTATTTCTGTAAAGATTCCCTTAGTTACAATTTTAAATATTTAAATATTATTTTTCTTTAATTGATTTACTTTTATTATAAGGGATTACAGCTGTTGATATGTTGGACTATCATTTCCTGTCTCCCATTCCAACTGCTTTCTCTCATTTTTATTTATTTATTTTTTGTTATTTTGGCCACTTTCCTGCAAAGACCCAAATTAAATATCCAATTGAATCTTTTTTACTCAGGCACCTTGTCATTTATTCTTCAGCTCAGAGATGTTTTCTTTCTTTTTTAAAAAAATTCCTTTACTAAGATGATTAATACCTGTTGCATTTTTTCCTGATTGTGTTCATTTTTATTCATAGTTTTAAAATTTCTAATTCTGTTAATTTTTGAAGATTTTTAAATCCAATGTGAGGCTTTGTTGTAGTTTGATTCTGCACTATGATATTGTTTATGAGAATATTTTTTCATGAACTAAAATGTTTTGATTCTAATTTTCTATTTTCTTACAATAGGTTTTTGAGAAATTTATCTTTTTATTTTGTATTCCTAAATGTTTTGTGGATAGAGATTTTAGTTTCTGTCAGAATATTCAAGTGAAATGCCTAAGTATTTATTATTGATGGGAGTAGGGGAAGAATTGAATTGTCTTGGGATTCTTTTTCATTACTACAAGATTCTTAATTTTTCCTACTAAATTCCCTCTGTCTTTCACTACCTCATCACTGAAGAGCACCTCCCATTCTCTATTTATCTCATTTTTTCAGGAAGGAATATGTCTCTGCTTCGTTCCTCTCTTTTAATTGAGCCTTTTAAGCTCATTTTTTCTATACACACAAATAGTTGCATATGTAGCAGTAGCTTGATTAAAATTTAGTGTTGGGAGCAGATGTAGCTCAAGTGATTGAATGCCTGCCTTCCACGGGAAGCTGATGTGGCTCAGTGGTTGAGCACCAGCTTCCCATACACAAGGCCCCAGGTTCAATCTCTGGCCCCTGGTCCCTAAAAAAAAAATATAGTGTTTAATTCACTGCTGGTAGTTTGTTTGAGGAGATTCAGATTCAGGCCTCCGCCATTATTCTCTAGACACAAAAGCCTTTAAAAGGTGTTGTTTTTTTTTAATTTTTTTTTTTTTATAAGAACTGACTTTGTGATTTGAGTTGGCATGTATTTGTTTTCTTATGTATTTGTGGGGCAATGAAAGAATTTATTATTTGACTAATGGTAACATGGTCTGAGGCTTCCATTCTTGGTTATGACCTCTCTTTGCTACCATCCTGTTATTTTCTCTTAGAATAGAAAACTAAAATAGGGGCCTTTTGAACAAATCTAAAGAATCTATAGCTTTGGTTATCATATAGGTGTGTTTTGTCTTGGTTGAGTACTTACAGTTAGATTTTCTATTTCTTCAAGTACTCTTCCTCTCTACACACATGTGGTTCCACTGTAGATCTACATCAATTCCAGCTGTTATAAGACTTTTTGGGGCAAATTATTGTTTTCCTTTATCCATCAATGAAATTACTATGCAATGCAATATTTTTCTCTTAAAATATTTATAAAATGACTTATTTAAAGGTAGTCAAAGCATGGGTTTTATTTAATGGACAAAATATAGATCAAGGTCTGGCATATATTTACAGAGACTTAAAAACAAAAAGTTCCATGTACATTGAAGAATACAACATTATAATAGAATGATTTTAAAATCAGTGTTGCTCTAAACGAGGCTAAAAGATAAATTGCAGTTTGCAGCATATGTTTTCTAAACCTTCTCAAAATAGCTCTTTAGTGCTTTAATCTTTTTTTCCTCCTAATTGCAACTAAAGAAGCTCCTCAATCTGTAGCTAGCTGATACTGTGCCTTGCATGAATAAGAAAATAAAATATTTTATTTTAATATCAATTACAGAAAAAATATGAAACATTTACACATCAAACAAACTTCCTTCCAGTTAAACAGAGATAGCCCTGCTTTTATCAGTGTGACTGCTCCATTCAGGGATAAGTTTCTTTTGGTTTGGATGTGACTAATATGCAAAAACAACAATAACAACAAACAAACCTATTTCAATAGACCCCTGCAACCATACATTTATTAAGCTAAACTATTAGTGGGAATTTCCATCATCTATGGAAAGAGGTTAAAAAAGAAAGGACATTGAATTGTAGTCATATTATCAATTGAGCACACTCTTTGACCTTTTTTTCTCTCCAGAGCCCAATTAAAATGACAGTAATGTTGTAAGAAGACCCAGACACTCAAAAACAATCCTAACTAAAGTTTGAAAACTTGAAAAACAGTAAATGAGCTATAACTCTGTTTTCATTATGTGGGTAGGATAATCAATGGGGAGAATAAAGATGAAGCTGGTAAGGATGAAAGTTTTCATTATAATGGAGAAAATAATTAGTCCCAGGAAGAAATAATAAAGGTATGAGAAAATTTTTCAGGGAGCAACTTCCCTCTGTACAGATTTTGGTATTGGCAAGTACAAAGACAAATTAAGAAACTTGACCTACAGCCACTCCCTCACCATGTTAGTATTTCTTTAAGAAACTGAGTTAAATTTGAATAAGTCCATTTTTTAAAATATTGAACTGTACAATGAAACAAAATGGTAGTCACTTTCATTTTAAGCATTTATCCTCCTACTCATAATAATCCTATATCACTTTATTGTCACAAAGTATACTAATTTTGAAAGCAGTTTTAAACCTAACAGTCTGAAAATGAGTTCTTCTTTCACAAAAAGTAAAACAGAATCACAGAAGGGGATATATTCTTCTGTGATATATTCTTCTGGGATATATTCTTCCCAGTGGGTAAGAGCTCAAAGGCATTGGGTTTCTTTGGATCTTTGGTGTTTATTATGTCTACACATTGATTAAATTAGATAAATATGGAACAAATTTAGCAAGGTTATGAAGTGATTTTATATCCCCCTGCTCAGAATCTGTTACAATTAGAAAACAGAATTATTGCTTTTTTGTTCATAAAGCATAGAATCATATAATCAAGGAAAGATCTTTCATGCCATTATTTGTAACATTTCATTTGACCCTTATATTCTCTTTAGGAGTCCCTGAAAGAAATAATAGATTTGTCTATGTTTTAGAATCTCCAGTTCCAGGGAAACCTTCATTTCCCCAGAAAGCCCTATACATTTTTTGTAAATTAGAAAAGTTGTAGGTTTACATAAAAATCATGTATCAAATACAATGTTCTCATATACCACCCTATTATTAACACCTTGCAATAGTCCTTTACGCTTTTGAACAGTTAATTTTGTATATCCATTTTAATTTTAATATTTTCATATTTAACTGAAATTGAACTATAATGTTGCTTTAGTTTGCTGAAAGCAGGTATCAAAAATGGGTTACCTTTTAACAGTGGAAATTTATTAGCTTACAGTTTTGAAGCTGTGAACATGTCCAAATCAAGGAGTCATCAGGCAATGCTTTCTCCCCAAAGACTGGCCATTCTGGACTCTTCTGTCATATAGCAAGGCACATGGTAGCATCAGCTGGCCCCTCCCTCCTTTTCCAGGTTTCCTTGCTTTTATCTTCTTGCTTCAGTGGTTTTCTCTCTCTTTGTCTGTATTCATTCCTTTTATTAAGGACTCCAGTAAGAGGATGATGACCCACCCTGAGCCAAGCATTAAACTGAAGTAACCTATCAAAAAGTCCTACTTACAATAGGTTTATATCCACAGGACAGGAGTAGCTTTAAGAACATGATTTTCTGGGGTACATATAGATCCAAACCACCACAACTATCGATTAATTTCTCAGAATTGAATCATCTTTCAAATGAGAAAGCCTTTCCAATATTGAATGATAATGATTATGTCTCTGGAGTTTTCTTTTCTCCAGGTTACAAATACCAAGTTTTACTAAATATTCTTTATATCACATGGTTGCATATCCACTAGGCATTTTAATTCCTCTATTCTCAATAGATAACAGTGTGTATATCTTTGAAAATGTGTTACCCAGAATTGTTTACAATCCTCTAGGTGTGATCTAAATCCTATAGAGTAGAGCCAGATGACTTCCGATCTATCAGATATGCACCTACCTATCTGTACCACAAAACATTTCCTAAATTGTACCAAATAAATTATAATCTAGTAAATACTCAATAATCTCAAACCATATTTATGGAAATAATTTTTACTTTATTGATTCACATTTCTGATTTGCTTTGTAAAAGTGATATATCTTCTATTTAATGGGTTTATACCCAATTAAATAAGTAATTATTAAGGTGAGTGACCATTTAAAATCTGTATATCTTCTCATTATTCCTTACACAATGCTCTATGTCACCGCCTCTAAAAAATTATGTTCCTCAACACAATAATTTTGAGAAATAGTCTATAAAACAATAGGCTCCAGGATGAAAAATATTTGGAAATGCTGGCAAAATTTCACTTGAGAAGTAACAATGTACATTAATATAATACCGACTCTGAGAAGTCCAGCAGTATAAAAACTGTGAAAATCAATCTAATCCAACATTTTAGACTTGCAACTATTTTCATTAAGTTGGGAAAAAATGGATTACTGTTACAGAATTTATTTGATGCTAACATTGTATATCATCTGCCATGAATGCTGCAGGTGAAATGAATGTGGCATTTAATAAAATCAGCTGAATGTCATAATGCCCAAAAATAACTATATGCAAATGGTAATTATCCATATGTATCTAAAGTGAAATTTTATTCCATTTGTAGATAGTTGAGTTTATTTGAAGGGTGGATTTCATTTACCTGAATTCAGGAAGCCTCAGAAATTCAACATTTTTAAAAAGAAGTTTATGAAAATACCACTCTTTCTGAAATACGAAATGGTTTGTATATATTTACCTAAAAGTAATTTTGTTGATGCAATAATTATGTAAATGTACCCAGGCTATGTATATGATGCTATAAAGTATGCAATGGAAGGAACACACTAATGAAATAATGAGTACACTGCATTCAGTGTAATCCAAATAAATAGCTCCAAATGTTTGGAACATGCTTAGCATAAACTAAAAAGGAAAAAAAAAAAAGATTGCACTTTTCCATTATTCCCTTATTTTATGTGGTTTTTATCATATTTAAAATCAAATATATCTGTTAATGATCTGCTTGTTGAATTGACTCCTCAAGTAGTGATGTTATATTTTTAGTGCCATAAATTAAATATGCAAATATTGCATTTCAAAGGATATGAAATTGACTTGAATATATATTTAATTTTATGGTAATATTAATAGTTACATAATTAGTTTCAACTTTTAATTTATTTATATTTTATAATATTCTAGCTTTAATATAAAAGCAATTAAGGAATTTAATAGAAGGCTAATAGAGAATACATTTAAATATATTGCTTAAATATTTCAAGATTATATTAGAAGCTCAAGGTGACAATATTATTAAATACCTTAAGATAAAAAAGAAATTACTTTTAAGTTACACTTAATAAGAAACACATATAGTATGTTCACTAACCTAGCCTACACTTATTATCATTTTATGTTCCATTTTTGAACAAGGAACCCTGAAAACTAATCCTGTGAGTGAATAGGAGAACTTATTTCTATTTCAGTGTTTTATTTATTCTTCAAATATGCACCTGTTTATTCAAATACAATCAATTTTGTGTTAAAATGTCCTAAGTTTGCTTTTCCTGATGCCTCATTTAAATTTTTTGATCGTATGTAACAATTCTATAATTTGGGAGAAAAATAAATGACCCATACCCTATTTAATTACACAGCTGGTCCAAAATATAAAGTTTTCTCTTAATTTTCTAGGTATGTAGTTGAAAGGAAAAGCAAATTCACACCTAATTTTAAAATTCTCATGAAATTTAACATCAGAAAACCTGAGAGACTGGTTTTTATTTCACATATGTATTACATTTAAGTTTTGAATTTTTTTTGTACATAGTACTAAGTTATTATTTAAGTTATTTTGATCATATTCATGAATCATCAATGACGTGATTATCAACTTGGGTTTTTCCTATATTGTATTTGCTATTGAATTGTACTATTTAGTATGTTAAGTACAAGAATATAGTAAATATGATATACAAGAGGCACATTAGAAAAAACAAAACTCTAGGAAAGTGCTCTCAAATATGTTTGAAAAGGAAAGTAAAATTATGAGGTAATTAGAAAGCTATCAATTTTGAAGATAATATATAAATAGTTTAAGAAGAAAGAACACTATGGTGGTTTGGAGCTATATACCCCAGAAATTATGTTCTTAAATTTAATCCATTCCTGTGGGTGTGAACCCATTGTAAGTAGGACCTTATGATGAGGATACTTCAGTAAAGATGTGGCCCAGATCAATCAGGATGGGTCTTAATCCTATTACTGGAGTCCTTTATAAGTAGAATGAAATTCAGACAGAGAGAAAGCCAGGGGCATCAAGAAGCTGAAAGTCAACAGCATATGAAAGAGAAGGGAGAGGCCAAGATAGGACTCCATGTGCACTGCTATGTGACAAAAAGCCCAGGACCAAGGATCACCAGCAGCTTGCCCCAGAGTGCCACAGTCATTGAGAAGAATGCATCACCTTGATGATGCCTTGATTTAGACTTCTCCTAGCCTCAAAACTGGAAGCCAATAAATTCTTGTTGCTTAAGCCAACCCATTGCATGGTATTTGCTTTGGTGGCCATAAAACTAAAACAAACAGCATTTAAGGAAAAAAAATCATTTAAAGGAAAATATATAATTCTGCCCCAACAATATTATAGAAAAATATAAGGTATCATCATGATTAGAAGAAAGAAATCATGTAGACTAGGCAATAATTGTTTTGTTTTTCTTCCATTGACTGAATTATGTTAAAGAAATGGCATTTCTAATCTCAATTGCAAAAGGTAACTATTTTATATTCTGAAGTAGAAAGAATACAAAATAAAATCAATGAATAAATTATCCCTGCAAAACAGGTTCATTTTTCAACTCAGAGGTGGCCATAATTTAGGAGAGATTCATTTATAATGCCTCATTCACTTAAAATGTAATAATTTTTTGAGAAACACACAATATTCTAGTTTCTTGCTACTCCAAGTGTGGTTCACAGACCAACAGCATCAGCACCATCTGTAATTAGAAACGCGGTTCCTTGGGCCCCAACTCAGAACCACTTCAGCAGAATCTGCATATTAACAGGACCCCAGGAAATTCACAAATGCACCAAGCCTAGGTTGAGAAGCACCCACCTAGGTCTTAACTCACAACCAAATCCATTAAATATTAATTTATAAGACATTTAAAACCATTTACTAAAAACAGTGATTTACTCAATTTTGCATGATTATGACTTTGAAAGTTAATTCAAATCTACATGTCATTAATTCCTTTCCTTGGTGTTAGTGATTTTTAAATATTCTGCTAAGTATATATTCAATACAAAGTTAATATTGTGAAATGAATAAATAAATTAATGTAAATTCTTCGAGTGAGACTACTAGTATGTAGATACCAGTATGTTTTATGCTTTGAGATAGATATAAGTAAGGAAACAGTATAAAATACTTTCAGAATAAAGTTTTCAGAACAAGTCTGCAACTTTGACAGCCATTTTGCTAGCTCATGGCTTCTGAATCATTTTATCTTGGCATTGGTAGTAAATCTCTTGGTTTGGGGCCAATCTCATTACCCAGGGTGGCTTTGCCAGAAGGGACAGAGCTGAGTTGGAAATCATTGCCACTCAGACCTCTGCTCCTTGCTGGTGACATGTGAGGATCCTGATCCCTGCGTATCTCAGAAACCTCTTGCAGCTGTTTTATTATCTAACAGATCCTCAGAATGATTGTTGTTGGATCATGCCATATTTCTCACAATCTTAGGACCTACTAGCTTCAATTTATTGATGAATCCAAAGAGACAACTGCTAATCCCCAGACTCTCTGGGTATTTCCACATCTCTCTGTCTTCAGTAATTGAAATGTCTATAGACACTTCTGTCTTAATAACTTCTCAAGTCTTTCTAAGTAGCAAAATCTTACTCATCTGGAAAAATAAAGGCCCATATAAATGATTTCTCAAATCTGATTTGACAGTGTTTTTCTACCCCATATGAGATCCAGGACTTTTTTAAGTAGAACATAATTTGGAATTTGGGTAATCTTTACCTGATTCTAATGGTGATGTTAATTAAGGCCCAATCATGTAGAAAAGAGATTTGCTGGCTCAGGTAACAGCTATTTGACACTCAGCTTATCACTTCAGTCACTGTCTGTCCATTTTCATCCTGGAGTCAGAGCCAAGTTAAGCCTGACTCAACTCTCCATTTGACCAACACAGTCATGGGTTAATATATAATTAAATGGAATGTATAAATTGATCATTTCTTTTCTTCTTTATTTACTTACAGAATTAAGTCCTAAACTGCATTGCCATGTCATTACTTTATTTTTGCTGTTTAAAACTGGAGGTGAACTATAAACTCTGATGAGTAAAGGAACTATTACTTGCTTTGACCATTAAGCCAGTCTGACCAATTAAAGATTACTTGGTTCATTAAGGGCCAAAATTAACTATTCTTACCCTAGAGGAATTGGCAGGGAGGCAGAGAAAGGAAAGTGGGGGAACAATCAAGAATAAAGACCTTCAAACTCCACCTCCATCAACACCCCCTCCACACACATTTTAAAATATCAACCATCTGCATGAAGTATTCTTTCTTTAATTTAATGTCATCTTTCCTAGTGAAGAAATGGCTTAATATGCTCCATTTAAGAAAGGTGCTTAATAAAAGGATTGAAGTTAGGGAAATAGAAGCAACTTAAAAAACGTTTTCTTTGTATTTGTGAAACTTACTGTATCAAGAGCTATCAAGCAATTAATATCTATCCTTAACATCAAAGGAAGAAAAATTATCCATAGAAGAGGATTTATAAGTAAATATAGTTCTTCATTTATAAACACAAGACAAATTAATCTTTATACTAAAAATGCAATAATGAACCTGATCCAGGTTATATGAATAGGTTCACTATTGAAACTTTCTTAATGGTGAAATAAATACATCAGGAAATATTAATTTGATTCTACTTAATGGTTGAGTCAGCTCATCAGTCCCCTTTGTTCTGATTTCACAGAACCTTTGAACATGGTTGATTTTTCCTGTACATTGTTTATAGAGAAGGACTTGCATGATTTAGAGTTCTAGTGCCTGGGCAGAATTTTTTGCTTTAATTAATAAGGTTGACTTTCTTATTTTGAAAAACAAATGCATGAAAAAAAAGGCTATATTTTTTGCATAATTCATCTTGGGATTCCCTTTTAAATTATTTTATTTCTAAAGGAAAAACAGAAATTCGTTAGTTTCTAAAACCAATATTTTTATATAAGGGAAATCTTGTAGAGATATTTATCATCCAAGTGATGATATAGTTCATTCTTCTTTTGTTCCTCATGTATCCCTCCAAAGCATCCCCCAAAGAATGCAAAATGCACACCTTACCACTTTCCCAGATATAAAAATATCTGGACTGCACAAACCAGAGACTACTTTGAGTTAAGTGTTCTGTGAAGGACATGAAGAATATTTATTTCTTTTACTGTTACATCATTAGTTTATGATTACATGAAGTGAGTCTGTTCTTATGGCAAGCCCTATAATGAAGAAGCATAGCACACACTATTACTAATTATAAAGCTAATGGTAAATTATGCTATATGAGGAAATTCCCCTTTCACATCACTATTACTAGATGATTAAGTAAATTAACAGGAGATAGAAACTTTTTTGTATTTTGGAAATTCTAGAAAGAAAGTACACATGACTTTTACTGAAGTGTTAAGGTGTGCTCTTTGATATGTATATATACAAATATGTGGAACTCAAGTAAGGATAATCCAGAATATTTTAAAACCTTGTTCACATTGAAAATAGAGGATTCTTAAACTCTAGCGCTATCATTTAAAAAAATTCTTCATTATCTTGAATATTTTCATTAAGGTCCTCTGTGGTCTTATCGTCACCTAAATAATAATAAATTCTTTATTCCTTATATGATCTGTTTGGCATCTTTCCCAATGCTTTAATCAGTTTCATTTTCCTCTTCTAAATTCTTTATAAGTTTTCTACATTTTACTACCTCTAATCTCATCCTGAACCAAATAGAATCTGCCTGTCATAGTTATTACATTATATCGCATGGGTTATGTAAAATTATTGAAATTGTTGACTATATTAGAAAGGTATTTTCCTTTTTAATTTATTTTATAATAATGACTATGTTTCATAAATTTTTGAAGAATTGTCTCAATAGATGTATTTACCTCCTCTTGGCATGTGTTTTAGTATCCTAGGCTACTCAAGCAAATACCATGAAATAGTTTGGCTTAAACAATGGGAATTTATTAGCTAATGGTTTTGAGGTCAAGAGACAATCCGAATCAATTCATCATCAGGATGATGCTTTCTTCTTTAAGAGCGGAGTTCTGGGGCTGGCTGCAGGCAATTTTTGGTCCTTAGCTTGTCACAAGGCAAAGCACATGGCAGTGTGTCCTGGTCTTTCCATTCTCTTCTAGGTTCTGTCTATGTCCAGCCTCTTGCTTTCTGTGGCTTTCTGTCTGAATTTCATTTTGCTTATGAAGGACTCCAGTAATAGAATTAAGACCCATCCTGACTGACCTGGGTCACACCTTAACTGAAGTAACCTCATCAAAAGGTCCTACTTACAATAGGTTTACACCCACAGGAATGGATTAAATTTAAGAACATGTTTTTCTGTGTTACATACAGCTTCAAACCACCACAGCATGTGAAGGTAGGTGTATACATACATCACTCTCCTCCTGGTCCATAAAAGAAAACACCAAATGTTTGAACGATTTTCACAAGTCAGTTAGATACTACATTTCCTTCTTCCAACCCCTGATCTTATTTGATTTTAGCCCCATGATTCCAAACTTTTGTTTCTATAGCCTATCTTTGATTGTCTGCTTCTTGGTCTGGACACTTGCCTCTTAAAATCAACAAAGAACTTGACAAGATGTAACTACTAATCAGGCCAAAGTTTAAAAGAAAATGAAAATTCAGACTGGTAAATGAATACAAGCGAATTTGAATTTTCACATTGATACCATCTGAGTAATCAGTCTCTAAAACCCTCAAAAGATAAGAATTCTAATCAAAGACACTGTCCATTAAAAACCGAAAACTATATCCTCAGAATGAGGTGAGACACTGAAGTGGACCAGCCCTCTCTAAGGAATGCAGTCTGGCATGGACTCATCTTGATTATCCAGGAAAATTCTGGTACTGGACATGACTTAAGAAGGACTTAAAATTGTTGTACCTCAGGCACCTGACAGAATCAAAGAGAAAAGAATATAAATTTTGAAAAGCACACCATTTAGAATAGCATAAAATATCAAATACCTATAAAGAAAACAGTAGAATATTTGAAAGACCTTTAGAGAAAATTATAGAACTTTGGTTGTATGTCAATGAAAACGTTAATAAATGAACAGTTATATTATGATACATGGATTTGTGGATGTAGTATTACAAAGGTAATCATCTTACAAAGGTAATCATCTTCCTAATTGATCTGTAAAGTTTTTGCAGACCTGATGAAAATCCCCAGATGTTTTTTTTAATTCTAAAATGTATGTGGAAACTACATTGAAGGAGTAGTCAAGACACTCTGAAGCAGGAAAAACAACAGTAACGATAACAATAAAACCAAGATGAGGAGACATACAAAATAATAAATTTATTATAAAATTAGAGTAATTAAAATAGTTACATTTTGACACAGAGATTGACAGACCAAAGGAATAAATAGAGGCCCTGGAAGCCAAGTTACAGGTAATCAGCTCTTAATTTATTATAGAGGGAGTATCAAAAAGTAGTGGGAAGGAATAGCTTTTTCATTTAATTTTGCTGGAACAATTGGCAATTCATAAAGGAAATAAATGCAATTGGACTTCATCCTCACACCATAAAAAGGTGAATTATCAACATAAATCTGAAAGGCAAAACTTTAAAATTTAAGAAGATATTATAGAAGAAAGTTCTATGATGGTTTGGCAAGGAAGATTGTTAAAAATGAAAAGCACTAACCATAAAAGAAAGATGAGCAAATTTATTAAAAGAAAATTTAAATGACATTCCTTATAGATGTAGTGAAAATGATAGAACAAGCAACAATTTGGTGGAAGGTAAACAAAACATATGATTGTAAAAAGTTTTGTATCAGAATATAAAAACAAACTCATACAAATAATTAAGGAAAAAAATTACCTAATAGGAAAGTGGGCAAAAGCTTTGAATAGTCACCCCCAAAAGAGAAAATTCCAACTGGCAAGTGAACCTATGAACTGTTCCATCTCATTAGTAATAAATGAAATGCAAATAAAAACATGACACATAAATATATGTTATCATATTGGAAAAAATTAACTAGTTTGGAAATATAAACTTACTTTGTTGAGAATATGATGCAATGGAGACTTCCATACACTTGTGATGAGAGTGCAAATTGGTACAATCACGTTGGAAACAATTTGGCATCATCTATTGAAATTGAAGATGCCTATAACCACTGATCCCGTAACTCTGTTTCTTATATAACCGTAGAAACTTATACACAAAAACTTATATTTGACCTATGAAAAAGTACTCAAAATAGCATTGTTCATTAAAGCCCCAATCAGAATCACCCACACATCCATCATTATTCAAATGGATTACTGTGATAAATGGCATGGAAGACTACACAGCAATGATTCTCAAATCTTTTGGTCTCAAGATCCTTTTAAATTCTTAAAATGATTTAGGAATCATACAACATTTAGCCTTTTGGGATCTGTCTTCTTTCACTTAGCAAAATGCATTTAAAATTCACCCATGCTGAGAGAATCAGTAGTTTGTTCCTTTTTATTGCTTAATGGGATTCCATTGTATAGATGCACCACAGTTTCTTCATCAATTTTCTAGATGAAGGTCATCTGTTGTTTTTCCAGTTCTTGGGAATTATAAATAAAGCTGCTATAATCATTCACATCCAGTTGTTGTCTTGTGAATGAACATAAATTTTCCTGCATCTTAAGTAAATACCCAGGAATGGGATTCCTGGGTCATATTGCATGTGTTAAATTAACTGCATAAGAAATGGTCAAACTGTTTTTAAAAGTGCAGTCCCATTTTGATCTTCACCAGAATGTATAAGAATTCCAGATGGTATTTTCTAACCTTTATATTCTCAGTTTTTATAAACTGTTGTTTTGTTTTTTAGCCAGCCTAATCAATGTGTAGAGTATCTCATTATAGGTTTAATTTGCCTTTTTCTAATTACTAATGATGTCAGACATAATTCTGAATGCTTATTTGACACCATAGTTTTTCTTTGGTGAAGTTTCTTGCTTAAATTTTTTGAAATTTTAAACTGTTTTTATTTATTTTTTTATTGTTAAGTTGTGAGAGTTCCTTATATAGTCTTGCCATAACGCCTTTGTCAGAAATATATATGTTTTACAAATATTTTTCCCACTCATGTGTTTATCTTTTCATTCTTTTAACAATGTCTTTCACAGGCAGAAGGAACAATTTATATTTTCCTTTAAGGATCACGCTATCAATGTTGTAAATAAAATTCTTTGTCTCCTAAAAAAGGTCACAAAGTTTTTCTATTAAGATATTTTCTATATACTTTGTAATGTTATATTATATATATAAGACTATATACATTTTAAGCTAATTTTTGCATAAGGTATAAGACATATGGATGTTCCAATTTTCTAGAATCATTTCTTGGAAATGCTATTCTTTATCCATTGAATTGCCTTTTCAGCTTTTTAAAAAACCTGTTGACAATAAGCTCTATTCTGGGCTTTCTATTCTGCTCCATTTATCAATGTGTTTATCTTTGCAACAATATCTCACTGCTTTGTTTTCTAATATTACTTTTATTATTTCTTTACTTTTCTGCTTAATTTGGGTTTAAGTTTGCTCTAGTTTTTCTAATTACTTTTTATGGAAGCTTAGATTACTTTGAAACTTTTCTTCTTTTCTTATATGAGAACTTAATGCTATAGTCTTCTAAGCATTGCTTTAGTTACTTCCTCTGATAAATGGGCTACTTAAAAGTGAACTTCCAGATACTTAGGGATTTTTCAGATACATTTTGATCTTGATTTCTAGTTTGGCTTTTATTTTTATGATTGAGAACTCACTTTGTAGGCTTTCTATCTTTTTAAATTTTGTCAAGATTTGTTTTATGGACAGAATATAATCTATCATGGTGAATGTTTCATATGCACTTGAAAAAAATGTTCATCTGCTGTTGTTGGGTAAAGTATTCTTTAAATGTCAATTAGGTTAAGTCAGTAGGTAAAAAATAAAAAAAATTAGGGGGTCTACATTATACATCTTTATTTATTACTTTCAAATAATAATAACATTTCACATAAAGTGAAAGGAATTTATAATAACATTCATATTTCCTCTCTTCCATTCTTTATGTTATGGTTAGCATACATTTTACTTCCGTATATGCTATAAACCCAATTTTTTCTACTCCTTTTGCTTTATATCATCTGTTATCTTTTAGAGCAATTAAAAATAAGGAAAGTTGACAAGAAATTTATTTTATTCAATTTCCAAGCTCTTTTTTAAAAATCACTGTCTAGTATCATATTTAGTTTGCCCGAAGAATTTCTTATAATGTTTTATACTGCAGACCTTCTGAAATGAATTCCTTCAGATTTTTATTGTCTCAGGGTCTTCATCTTTGTTTATTTTTTATTAGAGAAATTATGGGTTTATGGAAAAATCATGCATAAAACATAGGTTTACCATATACCACCCTATTATTAACACCTTACATTAGTGTGGTATATTTAATAGAGTTGATGAAAACACTTCTTAAAATTGTACTATTAACTATAGTCCATCATTTACAATATGGTTTACTGTATTGTAAACCCTATTTTAAAAATTTATTCTAGTAACATAGGTAGAACCTGAAATTTCTCCTTTTAACCACATTCAAATACACAATGTAATTACATTCACAATGTTGTGCTACCATCACCACCTTCCATTAGCAAAGCTTTCTCATCAACCCAAATAGAAACTCTGTGCATTCTTTACCTCCACCTCAACTCTGAGTAACATATATTCTAGTTTCTGACTCTATGAAATTGCTTATTCTAATTATTTCATATCAGTGAGATCATTTTGAGTCTGGCTTATTTCACTCAATATGGTGTCTTCAAGGTTCAGCCATGATGGCACATATATTAGAATTTCATTCCTATTTTTAGCTGAATAATATTCCATTATGTGTATATACCACATTTTGTTTATCCATTCATCAGCTTATGGGGAATTGGGTTGCTTCCATCTTTTGTATATTTTGAATAATGTCGCTATAAGCATTGGTGTTTATGTATTTGCTTGAGTCCTTGTTTTCAATTCTTTTGGGTATATATCTATATACCTAAAGTGAGATTGCCAGGCCCTATGGTAATTTTATACTTAAATTTCTTTTTTTTTTTTTAAGAGATACAGGGGATTGAACCTGGGACCTAGTAGATGTGAAGTGGGTGCTTAACCACTGAGCTACACTCATTCCCCTAAATACTTAAATTTCTAAGGAATTGCCAAATTGTGTTCCAGAGCAGCTGCACTATTTTAAATTCCCCCAACAATGAATGAGTGCGCCTATTTCTCCACATCAGCTCCAAAACTTGTAATTTTGCATTTTTTAAATACTAGCTATTCTAGTGGGTGTGAAATGATAAGTTATTGTGGTTTTGATTTGCACTTACCTAATAAAAATGATGTTGAGCATGTTTCATGTGTTTTTTTGGCCATTTGTATATCTTCTTTGTAGAGATGTCTATTCAAGTCATTAAAACATTTCTTAAAAATAGAGTTGTTTGATTTTTTGTTGTTCAGTTGTAAGATTTCTTTATATATTCTGGATAGTATGACCTTATTGGATATATTGTTTCCAAATATTTCTCCCATTATGTAAGTTGCCTTATTATTTTCATGGCAAAGTCTTTTAATAAGCAACAGTTTTAAATTTTGATATGGTCCTATTTATCTAAGTTTTATTTATTTGGGCAAAAAGTCTAAGGAACCATTGCCTAACACAAGGTCCTGAAGATGCTGTCCTAAGATTTCCTCCAGGAGTTTTATGGTTTGGGTTCTTATATTTAGGTTTTTGAACATTTTTTAATTGATTTCTGTTTATGGTGTAAGATAGGGATCCACCTTTATTCTTTTGCATGTGAAGATCCAGTTTTCCCAGCACTGTTTGATGAAGAAACTATTTTTTCCAAAACAAGTGTCTTCACCACTTTTTCAAAATCAGTTGGCCATAAATGTGAGGATTTATTTCTAAACTCTCAATTCCATTCCACTGGTTTGTCTGTCCTTGGACCAGTACCACACTGCTCTTTGATTACCATGGCTTTCTATTAAGTTTTAAGATCAGAGAGTGTGAGTCCTCCATCATTCTTCTTTTTCAAGTTGGCTTTGGCTATTTAAGGTCCCCTATCCTTCCAATAAAATGTAATAATTGGCTTTTCCGTTTCTGCAAAGAAAGCTGTTGGAATTTTGATTGGGATTGCATTCAATCTATAAATCATTTTGGGTATAATTGATATCCTAACAACACTAATCTTCCAATAAAGGAACACGGAATTTCCTTCCATTTATTTAAGTATTCTTTGATTTATGTTAGCAATGTTTTTGCTGTTTTATGTGTACAAGTCCTTTACATTTTTGGTTTCATTTATTCCTAGATATTTGATTCTTTTAGCTGTTATTGCAGATGAAATTTTTTTCTTAATTTTTTCTTCCGATTGTTCATTACTAGTTACAGAAACACTACTGATTTTGGGTATTGATCCTATACCCTGCACTTTGCTGAATTTGTTTATTAGTTCTAGCAGCTTTCTTATGGATTTAGGTGATCATGTAATTTTCCTCTTCATTCTCTTAATGTGATGTATTACGTTCATTGATTTACTTTTGCTGAACTACCCCTACATACATGGGACAAATTCCACTTGATCATGGTATATAATTGTATTGATGTGCTCTTGGTTTCAGTTTCCTAGTATTTTGTTGAGAATTTTTGTATCTATATTCAAAAGAGATACTAGTCTGTAGTTTTCTTTTCTTGTGGTATCTTTATCTGGCTTTGGTATTAGAGTGATTTTAGACTTGTGGAATTCATTAGGGAGTGCTCTCTTCCATGTTTTTTTTTTTTTTTTTTTTTTTTTGGAAGATTTTGAGCAGAATTGGAGTTAAGTTTTCTTGGAATGATTGGTAGAATTCCCCTGTGAAGTCTTCGGGTCCTGGGCTTTTTTTTGTTGGGAGGTTTTTGATTACTGATTCAATCTCTTTAATAGTAATTAGTTTGTTAAGAATTGCTATTTCTGCTTGAGTCAATGTAGGTAGTTTGTGTGTATATAAGAATTTGCTTTTTCATCTAGGTTATCTAATTTATTGGCATACAATTATTCATAATATACTTTATAGTCTTTTTATTTCAGCAGAATTGGTAATAATGTCCCATATCATTTCTGATCTTCATTATTTGCATTATTTCTCTTTTTTCTTTATCAGTCAAGCTAAAGATTTTCCAATTTTATTGATCTTTTCAAAGAACCAACTTTCAATTTTGTTGATTCTGTTTTTCATTAATTTTTAAATTTTTTTTTTATTTTAAAGATGCTTTAGATTAAATAAATATTACCTCAAAAATATAGGGGATTCCCATATATACCCCCCTCCCCCTCCTACAATTTCTCACATTAACAACTTTCATTTGTGTGATACATTTGTTAAAATTGATGAACACGTATTGAAGCATTGTACTAGTCAAGGACTATAGTTTACAGTATATTTTACACTTTGCTCCGTACAATTTTATATTTTGACAAATCCATCATTGCAATGTCATGCAGGAAAATTCCAATGTCCCAAAATGTCCCCATTTTGCACCTATTCTTCCCTTTCTCTCCCTTCAGAACCTCTGGAGGCCATCGCCTTTACATCAATGATACAAGTTCTTCCATTACTAGAATAATTCTAAATCTACTTTAATCCATAGTTTCTTTCCACACTTATGTTTGTTCATTCCTCAGTCTTGAGGATTTTGGTATGGTGATACACACCCTGTCTCCAATTGAGAGAGTGCTTAGATTCCATGGGGCAGATGGATGGAACTGTCTTGCTTGCAGTTGCAGACACTCTCAGCTTCCTGGGATGGGTGTTGTCCATCATCATCCTTTTGTTAGTTGTCCTGGGTGAGTCCAGTGAAATGATGAGTAGGTGTTGCAACTGTACTGAGATTCAAGGTTCAACTGGCATATGAACAGACGAAAGATTTAAGTCTCTGTGGCATATATTTAACAAGTATAGTGCTAATTATGGTTCAAATAAAAGTGGCAGAAGAGCCAATTCATTTATCTCTACTTTAATTGCTTTTGTTCCCTTCCATCTCCTTGCTTTGGGTTTAGTTGTGCTTTTTCTCTCCCCTCCAATTTTGGGGTTGGGTGTCTGATTTGACATCTTTCTTATTTTGTATTGTATGCATTTAGAGCCCTACATTTTTCTCTCAGCACTGCCTTTGCTGCATCCTGTAAATTTTGGTATGTTTGTGTTCTGATTTTTCATTCACCTCCTGATGTTTCCTGATTTCCCTTCTGAATTCCTCTTTAATCTATTGGTTGTTTAAGAGTATGTTGTTTAATTTCCACATATTTGCGAATTTTCTATTTCTCCCTCTATTTCAAATTCTAGTTTTATTCCATTGTGGTTAAAGAAGATATGCTGTATGATTTCAATATTTTTAAATTTATTGACACTTGTTTTGTGTCCTAAGACATGCCCTATTCTGGAGAATCATCATGTGTACTAGAGAAGAATATGTATTCTGTTGCTGTTGGGTGAAGTGTTCTATATATGTCTGTTAATTCTAGTCAGTTTAGAGTATCGTCTAAGTTCTTCTATTTCCTTACGGATCTTCTGTCTAGATGCTCTATCCATTATTGAAAGTCGTGTATTAAATCTCCTATTATTAATGTAGAACTGTCTATTTCTCCCTTTAAATCTCAATTGTTTCTTACTCTGCTTTTGCTGTCTCAAGCTGTTTTTGCCTAGAAGATAATTCCTGGGAGAGGGGCATATCAGAGAGGAGTTTCCAGAGTCAGTTTTTCCCAGCTATAACAAAGCCATGGCCCTACAATGCCAGCGCTGGCTTGCTCCAGATTTCCCTGGAAAAAGGGATGAGCAAGGGGCCAAAAAGTGCACCAGGAGCTTCTCAAGGCTCTCCAAAGCTGCAGTTTCTTGACTTGGCACCTGCCCAGAAAATTCAGACCTTTACCTGTTCTTTACAATTTTGAGAAAGCATATATTGTCTTTAAATCTCCTCTGCCATCTTGAGCTGGGGTAGATTTTAACAGTGGTTATAGTCAGAGCTGGGCCCCCAATGATCTGAAACAGCTAATCAAAAGTAGTTATCAGTGATCAGAATGTACATTCCCAGATTCTGGGGAACTAAGTCTTTATGTCCCATTCTGGCACAAGCACCCTGCACCAATGACCAGATTTTAGTATCTCACTTCTGTCAGCCTTGAGACTGGGGGTTGGTGTGACAATAGCAATTCCCTGGTATTTACCTCAATTTACCAGTGTCTTCCTCCCACTTTTCCTTGGATGCTGCACAGTATTCTATTGGGCCCTGAAGTTTCAACCATAAATATTTCAGAACTGATGATTCAGACAGTTTCTACCTGTTTAATATTTGTTCTGATAGAGAAACTGGTTCTTTTTTTGAAGATTTATTTATTTATTTCCCCCCACCTCCTCATTGTTTGAGCTCATTGTCTGTTCATTGTGTGCTTGTTGCCTTTTTAGGAGGTACCAGGAACCAAACCCAGGGCCTCCCATGTGGGAGGGAGGTGCCTAATCACTTGAGCCACCTCCGCTCCCTGCTTTGTTGTGTCTCTCATTACGTTTTCCTTCTTGTGTCTCTTGTTGAGTCATATTGCTGTATCAGCTTGCCTTGCCAGCCCATTGTGTTAGCTCACTGTCTTGCTCGTCTTCAGGAGGCACTGGGAACTGAACCCAGTACCTCCCATGTGGTAGGTGGGCACTCAATTGCTTGAGCCACATCTGCTTCCCAAGAAACTGTTTCTTGGTTCTTCCTACTCTGACATGTCTCCTTTATTTTTCAAAATGCATTTTCACTAGTTATAGGAAAATGAGTATACCTTTTTGCTAGGTCTTTAGTGTAGGTGTTTGAATTATTCTAGTGAAGAGTTGGACAGGGTATGAGATTTGTTGTACTCTCAGTGCACATCAGGTTTCAAATTCCTCCAGTAATGCCTTTTTGATGGCCACATAGCGTTCCACTGGACAAAGTAAAATAATTCATTTGTGATAGTTGCTTAGATTATGTCTTTTTATTGCAAATGATGCTTTTGATTATTATTTTGCCCATATCTTGCATATTTGTACAACACATTCATGGAAAAAAGTCCAAGAAATAAAATTGCAGGGTCAAGAATAATATTTTTAAATATCAGTAGATATTTCCAAACTTCCCTACAAAGAGATGTTATAAATTTATATTCCAAATGACAGTATTTCAAGAGTGCCTATTTCTCCATATTTTTGTCAGCACATTGGTTATAGTAAATGTTATAAGCTTTGCCAATCTGGTGCAAAATGGTAATTTACAATTTTTTTGTTTCGAAAGAAGTTGAGAATTATTTAAAGAATGAATTTAGAACTATATTTCTTATCAGTCTATTTAATAGTAGAAATTTCTGATTATTTCAATATATATTTTTAAGTGTAAATGAATCCAAACATCATTTGTTTTAATATTCCAAAACTATTTATGTCTTTATGATTTCCCAGGCTAAAAGGCACAGAAAATGGGAACTTATATCATATTTCTCTCCTCCAAGAGTGAACCTCCTACAGAGTATGCAGCCTTTATTCACTCTCCAATGTCTTCCAGTAGTGTCTTTTTGCATTATGTCCAGGTTTTATAGTTGCTTTCTGCCAGGGAAGATATCCATTACAGCCATGTTTCTCAACAGGGGGCAAATTTGCCCCCATGGGGACATTTGGCAAGGTCTGGGGACATTTTTGGGTGTCACAACTGAGGAGGTGCTATTGCATCAAGTGGGTAGAGCCCAGGGATGCTGCTAAATACCCTATAATGCCCTCCACAGAGACCCATTCAGCCCCAAATGCCAATAGGCTGAGGTTGAGAAATTCTGCATTACAGCCTTACTACCACATTGCTCCTTTGCACATTTTTCTCTGTACTTCTGCTGCTTTTGCCAATCTGATCCAATATCTTTCAGGAATTCTTTACAATTTCTAGACCCATTATGTTACTCTTTCTTATTTTACATATGGAACTGATTTTACCATAAATATGAATATAAACAAATACTGACAAATGCAAACAATAAATACAAACATAAATGTATAATTATAAATATATATATAAACAAATTCAAAAGTAATATCACATATAAATATAAATACCTGTTTCCTATAAAGCTGAACTATAATTCTATTCAGTATGCTGTCAGCTAGTCTCTTTTAATGCTTTTTTCAATCTATTACCTCATTTAAATTAGAGATTACCTTACATCTTGCTCCATAATCTAGGAAGATGTTTACAATTTATTGCTCATTTCCCTCAAAGCCTTTTGATTTCTCCAAACCTCTTTAATTTCCAGGAAATATTCCTAGATGTAAAATGCCACTTAATGAATAATTTCTTAATTCCCCTTTTGGGCAAACTGCTGCTTATCTGGCAAGCTTTAAAAGCTATTTTCATAAAGATTTCCAAGGGACCAGTAATTAGTTTCTTTCAACTTTTAAAACATTCTATTTGAATTTTGTTCCATATCAAGAGTATTTCATAAGGTTTTATAGAGGAAATTTATACATCTCCTTTTTAAAATGGACTTAAGCCAAGATGATATAATGAGTGAGTATAATTAAACTCTTTGCATTCAGTGACTATATCTTCTAAACACTAGAAGGTGATGATAGGTAGTGAAGCACATATTTAATACCCAGGCTATTAATTGTCATAAATTTATACAAGATGTTAATATTGAAGATAAAATGTTATATGTTTCTAAACAACCAGGTATTTATTTTTTCTAAACAAAGAGTTTATTTTCATTCTATCTACCTTTATACCAAAATATCTTTATTACCTTACAAACCCCAATATTTTAATAATTCATTCAGTTAGTACCATAAAAAGTTAGCAATCTTAATCCTCAGGACCCATTTTAAAGCTATACCATTCTTGTATGCCATTCATATTATCATGCTCCTATTATAATTCTCTCTCTGTACCTGACATAATGAATAATGACTCACTGGTTGGTCATAAACATATATGATAACATGGCATTAGCCCTCATGCTCAGAAAAAGGACAGTGCAGAAAAAAAGCATTCAGAGTTATCTGATGGTAGACCAAATCCTCTATTATGTGCATCCTGAGACACAAAAATTCCACCCAGGTAAATTTGATTTTACTAATCCATTCCAATGATTCAGATTCATTTAAAGTATCTCTTTGAATTCATTGTGATGGGAAGTATACTAGTTGTTAATCTATTTTAATGTATTTAAACTTAGCATTAGTTGGCATCCATTACAAATAATGGTTAAAGAACTTGTGGTTATACAATAAATTTGCTCTAGTGCCTAACATGACTTTCAAACATTTGAAAAAAACCAACTGGATTTAGGGTTACTAAATGTAGTCTTTGTAGTCTTTTTTATATACATACATATTTTCAAATTTATCCCCCCCGCCCGATGGTTCTGCTTATTGTTTACACGCCTTCTCCAGGAGGCACTGGTAACCTAACTCAAGGCCTTCCACATGGGAGGCGAGTGCCCAACAGCCTGAGCCACATCTGCTCCCTGAGAGCTGTGGCATCTGCTGGCTTGTGGCATCTGCTCATTTAGGTGTCTGGCTCATTGTGATGGGTGCGGCGTCTGCTTGTCTTCTTTAGGAGGCACTCGAACCCAAACCCAGGACCTCCCATGTGGTAGGCGGGCACCCAACTGGTTGAGCCACATCCATTTCCCTCAATGCAGTCTTTAATGCCTATTGTGACAGATATTGAAATGGATTGCTAAGTCCTAAAACCACGCATCATATAGAATGACATGAAAATGAAAGAACCAAAGAAAGCTCTCATATTTTTAAAATCTGCTTCATTTCTATTTAGATGTACTTGAGTAAAATCACCTTTGTTAAATAAAATTGTTTAGAACACAATGACAAGAATGACACTGCATTTGAAAGTCAGTATACTACAACAAAAATATTACTCACAGGGATTTTCCTGGCTTTAAATTATTTAACTTATTAAAAGATGATCATTCTTAAACTATTGAAAATTAAAAAGGACCAGCTTTACAAAAAATTAAGGTACTGAGATAAAATAAAAATAAAATTCTACATTGGTTAGAAAAGAAAATTCAGAGTTAATGAATGACTAATAACTGGTCATGGAAAAAAAAATAGAAGAATAAAACCAGAAGATCTATGACAAGTCTAATCAAAATAATCATAATAGAGAAAATATACAAAAACCACCAAGAATGGAAATGAAGAAAAAGAATATATCAAAGTTTTTCAGGAAATTTTAAATTTTTATAAAAACAAGATATAAAGTTGTATGTACAAATATATTTGAATTTTCAACTACTCTTACCTCTAAATAGCTGATATTCCTTAGAACCTGATAATGCCTGATTTATAAGCTGGAGCTCTACTACTGAGGTTTACATTCTACAGATCTTCCCAGGCACTGATGGATATACTCAACTTTCACAATTCTCTGATGGGAAGTTAGAGCGAGACTAACAGTGTCTACCTTCTGTGTTAAGTTTTATTGGAGATGTTGATAAAGGCCATAAGTTGTTATATAATTTAAGTAATACCTTTTAAATTTTACACACATGCTTCTTTTATCTCCATGTATATCCCACCACCAAGGTGGCTAGATATGTTTAAGTACAGATTCAATATTGTACCCCAAGCCATCATTCTTTCCCCCACCTCTGGTCACTCATTGATAAGTATTGTTTGTTTGTGGGTTACTTGGTTTGTTGTTACTGTTTCAAAACATCAAACACCTCTTGAATAGATGAACATATGCTGCAGATTTTTAAATCCACATAAAAATAATAGAAATGGTAGATATACAATAATATAATGGTTTCCCTGGCCCACCCATTTTTATGCATTATAGTTAGTGAAATGGATTATTGTAGGCCAATTTTGTTATATTGTCCTATATAGCATATATATGAAAATCTAACTTCTGTATTACCAGACCCTTTTTGGTTGGCAATAATTTTTGGATCTGAGTTCATCATGGTCTCTCTCTAAAATAAAGAGATAGTTTCATAGCATATTCTGCTAATGTAGACTTGGCCTTTTTTTTTTTCACCTTTGACTAATTCTAGAGATAATTAGAATTAGAATTGCTTTTTCATTGCAACAGAATTGAACATTTCAAATGGTTGTGTTTAATCTGGCTAAAGGAGAGAAGACATCCAAGTTCAACATGAGGATATTTCCTGTTTTGATTCTCATTTTCTCTCTCTGATTTATCTTTCAATCAGAGTGATACTATTATCTGATGGAAATGTAATGATGGAAATTTTAAAAGGTCATACTTAGACAAAATGACTCTTCCTTCTCAGGTACCCAGTTACTTTTATTAGTGGTTTCTTATGAGTTGAAATATCATTACTGAAAAATGGAATGTATGTAATCATGTCAAGAGCCACAGATAAACTCTTATGAGTCCAAAGTTTTCAGTATTGTGATAATATTTGTTGCCCACACATGACCATTTGTATATAAATATAAATATGTGTGTGCATCTTCCTAATATGTACAATATGTATGTGCATCTTCCAAATATAAATACAGAATATTTATATATTCTTGATATATACTATTTCTTGATAAGGATAAATATATTATATATATTTATATATATGTATATGTGTGTATATGTATATCAGTATATCTTTCTCTCTAACTATCTATTATCTATCTATCTAGAGTAGCTGAACAAATTCTTTTTTTTTTTGAACAAATTCTTAAAATACATACAGGAATATTAGAAAGAAACTTACTTAGAAAATCTATCCAGTAAGTTTTGTGTGTTTTTGCTTAAATAATCTCTTAATTAAAACAAAACAAAAATGAAGAGATCTGTTTAAAAGAAAAAGAAACAAAGCTGGTAAAAATAGTAAGAAAAATTTCTATAGCCTGGACTCAGTGTTCTTCAAACTTGTCTGGACATTATAGTTAACAAGAGAATAACCGGAGACCTTTATATTATTATTTTTTTTAATTTTGGTTTGTTTTGTATTAGAGAAGTTGTAGGTTTACAGAAAAAAGAAAACCTGCATAAAATAAAACTCTCAAAACCGAGGTCACACCACAACCAAAACCTAATTAGACTATGATGACATTCTGATAGCATATTTTCATTAGAGGTTTGTCTTTTACATTTAAGCGTTTAATTCACCTAATACAGTATAGGATCCACATTAACCTTTGGGAAAACATCAGCACCCATTGAATCTACTTTTAGTTTTTCAGTTCCTTTTTTCAGTAGATCTATTTTTTAATGTTTGATACCTCAAGAACTTTGTTCTTTCTTGAGGTTTTTCAAAGAACAAAAGAAACTTTAATTATTTTTTAATAAATAAAACTCATCCTCTCCTGCAATTATCAGAAGACTATATAGATCTTGTGTAAATTTAAGTTACATACTGGAATCTTAGTGATCTTATTTTTCATATATCTTAAAATATCTTGCTATTTTATCATGGTAGGAATTTTTTTTATCAATATACATCAATTATTCCAAACTATGCTAAAAAGATTGAAATAATAAGAAAATAGAAGAGTAGTGGATTTTCCTACAAAGATAATGCTGAAATGAAAAAGAATATACCCATTGAATCATCCTTCAATTTTCTTATTGCTTTTCCTAAAGCAGTGCATTAAAAAGTGATCTAAGCAGGGTGTTTTTTCCCTAAGAATTTTTAAGGGAAAAATATATATTTAAAAAGACCATCTTTTTAGTCTTCTCTTAGTTTTTATTGAACACAGTCAAGAAATTTCTGCTAAAATGATGAGGAGAGGAAAACTGACAGAAGTTTTCACAATTACTAAATGAATCAGAAGAAAATTCAGAAGATGAGACATAGCACTGCACTCTAGACTCTAATAATGATGGTAAAATCGGTCATAGAAGCCAAATCTTAGCTAGGAGTCTTCATGTGATATCCTAAGATGAATTTTCTCAAGAATCAATAAGAGATAATTATATTTCAACGATCAAAAAAAAAGTCTTTCAACTAGAATGGCAACATCACAGAATTTTTTTAAAATAAGAACCTGGACACCTTTTTCCTTTGTTGACAATATTCCTTCATTTTTTATTGTGTCAGTTGATTAAACTGTTCTCAATGTGGCTTATAAATGGACGAATAATGTAGGCAGGTATTTTAGTTTACTAAAGGCTGTCGAGGCAATATACCAGAAATGGGTTGGCCTTTACAATGGAGACTTATTAACTTATAATCTTACAGTTCTGAGGTTATGGAAATGTCCAAATCAGGGCCTCATCAGGCCATGCTTTTCTCCCTGAGCTGCAGCTGTGGGCAATCAGGCACATAGTGGCATCTGCTCGTCTCTTCCCTCTCCTCTGGACTTCCTTGCTTTTAGTTTCTGACTTCACTGGTTTCCTCTCAGCTTCTGTTACACCGATTTCAGCTTCTGGTTCCTAGGGCCTTCTTGCTCAGCCTCTGGGGGTTTCTCTCTGTCCTTGTGACTCCACTGATTCCAGTTTATATAAGGTTCCAATAAGAGGATAAGATTCACCCCAGGCTGCATCATAGTGGAGTAACTAATCAAATGACCCTAAACTGAATCTAATCTAATAAAAGGTCCCCAGTAGGTTCACACTCACAGGAATGCACCAATTTAAGAACTTAACTTTCTGGGGTCAAACCACCACAGCAGGTATTGGCAAGAACATTGAAAATAGATAAAGTAGACATGTAGCAAAATCTGTTGATTTCATCTTTGTGAGTTATGTTTATAAATATAAAACTGAGACTATTTTCCAATTATGGAACTAAAAACAAGAATAAGAACCAGAACTAATAGTAAGCTTGAAACTATTAGAGATGTATTTGAAATCTAGAATCAGTATTTACAAGATGAGCATATTCATTACTCATGCGTGATAATGATCGGAAATTGGTATTATTCAGAATATATTGCTCATTTTGAATATATACTGTCAAAACCAGAAAACTAGAAAAAATTGGGATAAAAGTCTGGATTTTCAGTGTTTAAATTCTTACTGAAAACATAGTATAGTTTCTCAATACCCTTTTATATTTCTTCCTATAAATAACTTATAACCTGAAAATCTAAAAAAACTGTAAAAGGTCCCATTAGACCAAGATGATATATGGTGATAACTTTCCTGGTATACTAAAATTTCCCCATGTGAATACACAATTTTTCTAGCACAACTGAATTAAAAGATGATGCTTTCCTACTGTTCTTTAATGTCACCTCTGTCATATATACAGCATCTAGGTTCTCATGAGTCTATTTCTAGGCTCTTTGTTCTGTTCCATAGATACGATTATCTATAGGCAATAACATCCCTACTGTCTTCATTAATTTGCCTTATAGTAACTCTTGATATCTGGTACACCAATCCTTCTTCCTACTTCTTCCTCAGGTATAGTATATTTATTCTTAGCCTTTTGAAAGTTTAAATATATTTTAGCTTATGCTTGTCATATTTCATCAAACAGAATTTTAATTATAATTTTAATGCATATATAAATCATTTATGTAGTATGGACATCCTTATAATATTGCATCTTTATATCCATAAACATAATATTGCTCTATCTAACCAATCACATTATTTTTTCTAGGCTCTTTCTTTTATCCTCATGGTATAAAAACAGTCCAGCATCTTTTGCCAAAGTTAGTAGTCAACAGATGGGTTTCAGACAAAAGGTGGAAAACGGCATCTGTCTTCAAAAACTTTGGAACTGTTTTCTGAAGAGTGAAGGATTTTACCTGGAATGTGAGGGAATTAGTCTGCCTCATGAGAGGAAACTGAAGAAAATTATAGAGACTAAAATTATCAGTAAAGATACTGAAGACAATCAGCTCTCTAGATCCAATTTGTTAATGAGATAAAGCTAATTTTTGTCCTTACACTCTGTGAAATAAATACAAGAAATTTCTCTGTGTCAAGTTTTCCTCTTTCCTGAAGCCAAGTTCAGTTCAGCTTCTGTGGCTTGCTGTCTATGGCTTGCTGTCTATGGCTTGCTATCAAAACACTGATAATTATCACAGTTCTTTCTCACAGACCATGATTTAATAATATTCCTTCTTAGGCATTACATTTCCTTAAGGCTACTGACTTCACTGACAATTTTGAAGTTATAGATTCAAGTACTCTTTTCTCTTATTTTATAGAAAATTCTTGAGGGTGTCTATGAATTATTGGCAAGAAAGTCATACAATTACTTAGAGGTTGTAGTAAAAATGTTGGCATAATTTTTCAATTTTTAATTTGAAATAGCCTTGATTTTTAGTGATGTTTCTCTTTGGAAAAGCCAACACGACTCATGTCAAATACTGATTAAAATTTTTTCCCATTTCACTGATGTTTCTTTCTTCTTAAGAAGAAAGGCTCAATCTAATAACTTCTGGCTGGTAACCAAACACTGCTACTTTAGGTTAATAATAACTTTAACAAAATGAAATCAAGATTTTCATTTCTATTATAGCAATATTTGTGAATAGTGTTAAAATAAAGTTTGTTAAACACTAAAAACTGAAATCTGAGTCATACATCGGTATTAATTAAAAGAATTTGAGTGTGCTATTTAAAAATATGAAAATCATGGTTAGTCACTGGTTATGGGAGTAATAAATAGAAATTCAATTAAGTTTTTCCTTATAATAAAAATGATAATTTATAATAAGGAATTAAATATTTGGAAACCTTAAGCAATGTTGGGAAAGCCAATAATGTGTAAACTAACTACATTTCTGGAGATATCAGTGCTTTATAAAGGCAAGGGGATGCCAAACATCCCAGCTCAAAAGGACCATATTCTAATGACCTCTAGAATTTTATAGGCATTGAGCGACGTTGTAAGAGCTATTTAACAGAGTATTGCAATAGTCTAACCATGATTTAATGGATTCCTGTGTTATGGTGACAGCAATAGGAATGAAGATGAGTGGATGGATAAGTGAAATGTTTTTGAGATAGATCTAAGCAAGACTTCCTGGTGAATTTGGGGTAAAAATTTATTGAAAGAGAGAAAATAATGATGACACCTAGGTTCCGGTTGAGCATCTTTGTGGATGGTGGTAGCATTTACTCACACAGGAATGACTGGGGGAGAAATAAGCTTGCATCAGGGTAGGACTGGTTGGAAAATAAGGTTCAATACTGGACATGATAAGTTTGAAATGCATGTTAGATATTAAAGTGGAGCTATCAAGCGCTGTGTGTGTGCATGTGTAATTTAGGGGAGAAGTTAAGGAGAGGGATATATTTGAGGCTAACAACACAAATCTGGAGATGAAAGCTATGGGACTAGATGAGAGTACCTCCAGAAAAAAGGAAAAAAAAAATAGGTTCAGAAGAGAATACCCAAAAACAAGCCTTGGGACACTTGAAAATTTAGAGGTCAACTTAAGGGAGAAGGAGGCACAAAGAAGCAAAAAGAGTGACCAGAGAATTTTGAGGAAACCAGGAGCATGCTGGTTTTTTAATGCAGCTAGAAGATAAAAACAACAATAACAAAAACAGAGAAAAGATCTTTGCATTTGAACACATGCAAGTTTTGAGTAATAGTAGGTAATTGGTTTGCATGTGGAAATCTAAATGAAGTAAGGAGATAGGATTATGGGTTAGTGTTGACAGCTCATTATAGATATTTGGTCATAGATTAATATGAGGCCAGTCAACTGGCATATATGATTTTCTTCAGCATGATTGGCTGCTAAGTGCAGGTAATCATTGCATTTTGCGAAGGCAGAAGGTTAGCCAGGTAAATTTGATGGAGAGGAAAACTCAGTGATTCAAATAATCATAATATCAACCCCTTTGCAACTGTGATCTGAGTACCAACAGAACTGGCCTCCCTGGAAGCTTAAAATTTCATATCTCATGCCAGGACCACTGAATAAGTATCTGCATTCTTAACAAGTTCCCTAGGTGATTCATAGACACGTAAAAGTTTGAGAAGCAATGGATTAGACTACTTAAGGGAGGAAATTCAGCTTCAAGGGGGTGGGGTGGGTAGTGGAGAATGACAAAGTGGATTGCATGTGTAATGAAAGTTGTAATATTACTAGATTGTTGGCTGTTGAATAACTTAGATGGAAGGATGGGATGGCCTGGTCAAAGAGAGGAATGTTGAATATACAATTGAGTTGATGTGGTTATTTAATGATGACATGGTCAAGTTTCCACATATGGCTGTGATTGGCTGGAGCAATCCAGGTGCTAACCTCATCAGTGACAGAAGAAGAGCAACTGGAGAGTCTTTGAGGGTGATGGCGATCTAAAGGAATATATAATGCATTGGCATGAGCTTCAAATGTTTTTTGAAAGCAGAGGGTATATGGTTTAGAAGTGTCAATAGTATCTTTTGATTGTCTTCATTTGTGAGATACATAGGATTTTTAAAAAATCAGCCTTGTCTTAAAAGGGCTGGGTGGAGGCTGTGTTCTCAGAAAAGAAACATGATTCAATTAGGGCAGAAGTTGGCAAACTTTTTCTGTAAAAGACCAGATAAATATTATCGACTTTGTAGGCCTTATTGTCTTCATCTCAACTACTCAACTGTGCTGTTGTAGTAGGAAAGCAGCCACAGACATTTTGTAAATGAATGAGCATTCTAATAAAAATTTATGAAAATAGGAGAAAGGCTAGATTTGTCCCCTGAGCTGTATTTTGCTAAGTACTAAGTTAAGTCATCAAGGTGAATTGAGTGGTGATGATAAAGAGGAGATGTGTGATAACTGCCTGCAAGTTTCAGAGGAATCAGTAGAAAGCATTGGAAAACTGAGGAGACATAGAAGATTTGTGTCATGTTAGGAGATAAAAAACACAGTGTGACACCAACTCTGAGTGAGTGTGGATTTCTGGTGGTAACAAGTAAGAAAGTAACATGAGGCATAAAGAACTAGTCCTGATATTTTCTTTTAAAATTTTTAATTGAACACTTATTTTGCAATATTTCATACATATATGAGGATATACTATAAACTATATGCAAGCTATAAAATTAAATGAAACCCATGTATGCTGCCTAAAATACAAGATTGCCAATATTTTGAAGCTTCCGGTGTGTCCCCTCCTGTTCATATCTATCTCCCACTCCACCCCCAAAGATAAATTCTGCCCTAAATTTTGTTTTTTATTTACTAGCTTTTACTAGCTTTTATACCTTACCCTTGGTTAAAGGACAATAGAATATATAGTGAGAGACCTCCAGAAAGACTGAGAGATTAGTCTCAGAAGTATGTTTTCACTTTTCAAAGGCAGATAAAATCTGATGCCAGACATCCACCTACATTCTAAAGAGTTATAAATTAAGGAGCTTCTCTTCCATGAGAGATTTGTTTACATTAGAGAGAGAAGGTTTCTTTCCCTCTTTCAGGAAGAAAGAATGGCAGCTAGGTAGCATGTAGCCCATATGTGCTCCTAGAGACATAATTTTGGGATTCCTCTCTCATGGTACAAGAAATATCCCTTTTTTTACATGTGAGCCTAAACATCTGGCTTTCATTGCATCACCTTGAAGGTGGAGAACGGGACATGGGAATTGATGAGATTCCATTATAATAACTGTCTTCCCCTGATATAGAAATAGTCCTCAGTTGTTACCTCACTCAAAGCCACAAAATGCACATGCATAACATAGCAATTTTAAATATACTTGTGCTGCGGGGTCTTTCTCCATATGATCTAGAGACCTTTTATTGACTATAGGAAAAAGACATGATATTTTAATATTTAAAAGTCACTTAATGGTAATCTAAGTTAAGAAAGCCTACAGATAAGTCTAAATAGAAACTTGTCTGTGTGAATATTCCTTGTTGTTAAAGCCCAAACAAGAGCAAATATGTATTTCAAATGTATATTAGAGCTAGGTATATTTGTAAAGGTAGAAATCATTGTAAAGGTAGAAAGACTGAAAAAGAAAATTTTGCTCCTTAAGTGGAAAGTTTATCAAACATTAAAAGTTTAGAATTTGGCAATTTTTTATCATGTTTTTCTTTTGTTATTTAGGAAACTATTATGGAAAGAAGACAGAAAGAATATCATAAAGAAGAGGTACAACCAAAGGTCAAGAAATGTAAGTTTCTCACAAATTATAACTCATGTGGTAACCTACTTAAGTACTTAGTAACTACAAGTAACTATGCATGTTTATCCAGAAGTTTCCCACACTCAAGTTTATGTTACTGTCGGTAGCATACATGGATGACCAAATTCTATGTTCAAGAAGAAAACAAGTAGACTGGCAGGGATGAATACTGCATATCCACATGGAATACTGCATTCCTTGGATTATTATACTCTATTCTAATTCCATAATGGAAACTTTGCAAATTTTCCTTCAGATTGCATGCTAGTTAAAACCACAGGTTTTAGATGTGAACTATAATAAAGATCATGACATTTCTAAGTATATTCAGGATTATGTATACTTTTAAAGAATGATAATTTATCACACTCCTCTTCAAACTTTGATTTGGCTGAACAATGCTTGCTTGCTTACTAGTTTTATTGCTTATCTTCTTTCTTTTGCTGACTTTAACCTAAGCCTCTGGTTAAGGCCATTGCTTCCATTGACTTTAGCCCTCCAAGGTTTCTTCTAATTATACATCCACATATAGGCATCCAATAGGCAATCGTTTCCTTAATGCAATTCTATAATCGTCTTGGTCATATTCAACAACAGAGACCTATACACCATAAAATTAGAATTTTGGAAAATAATTTTGAACTGGAATACTTTATTTTCTGTTTTCAAATTTTGACAATGATGGTATTGCCATTTTTTTTTTTGACTACTACATATATATGCCTAAAATGGTGAAAATCAGGAATGACAGTAATAGTCACACAGGTTTTCTAGTAGTCCACATATATTATATTGATTGAACAATAAAGGTTTGAAAATTTGAGTTTACTATCATGATTAAAATATGTTAATATGATTTTGTAGCTAATTGAATATGGAATGCAATTTATGAACACATGCAAAAATTCAACAAGCAGAAAAAGATTTACGTATAGTCTTCTAAAATTTCCCAAATAGGGTTGTTTTGCCCTGCAAGTTATACCAGATCTAAACATTCTCAGAGTAAGAAATAATATTTGCATTTTAGTTAGAAAAGAGGAGACAGAATTTCATAAGCAATTGTGTTTACAACTGAGAAATGAAGTATTTGTTTATATAGTAAACTTTGTTATCATGTAATCTTTCAAAGTATGGTTCCTTCAGAAATTCGACATCACTAAGTGGCTGTGATTTTCAGGGATTTATAAGAAGAGAGGCTTTATATCACTGACAGAGTGTGAAATTTCAAGTATTATGATATGTTCATGATTAATTATTGCAGCCTTTCTGATACCCTGTCAAAGTTTCAGTTATTTTTATCAACGGCTTTTGCCCTTAAATAGCATGTTAATTAATCAAAAGTTTTGGCTACATGAGTGTTTGCTCACAGATGTTAAATGCTACCATTTTTGCAGTTTCCAAGGCTATTGTTAGAAATCATAGAATCACATGATCATTGGTGGAATCCAGCTGCACCTTGGTGTAATGACAGATTCTGTGACAGCAGCGCTTAGTGAAAATGCTTCTCTGGATGGCCTCTCCAATTAAAATTTGGAAACCTGTTATTCATTTCCCCCTCTGCCCTTGTTCTCCTCGTCTGTTCATTTTTCTTTCTGCTGTACCAACAACAGTCTGGTAGCATTAGGAGCTAGATGCTTTGGCCTCATCAGACAAGTAGCTCATCAAACTTCTCAAACTTTGAAAACTCATTCAGTTACCAGAAAGCCAGTGACTGTCACAGTTTGTGAGGTGATTTACCACAAAGAAAGGAAAGAGGTCCTAGTGACAAGTGCTCCAGAGATGTTTGCTGCTTCATGCTTAATTAACTCAGATGATAGGTCTCCAATGCATAAACAAGTGAACCTTTTCACCAGAACATATTATCAACAACCCAGGAAAATATGGTGCAATGAGTTTTAGAGTTATTTCTTTGCCTTTTATAAATGCATGTTGAATTAAAAACATCAGAATTCAACTCCTCCAAATATGCTGAAAAGGCTATAATTCCTAAAGCAAAATTAAAATCAAAATTATTTTTATGATTGTTTTCATAATTAGGATTAGTCCATGGAAGAAATCCCAAACTACAGATAATGCTTCAAAATCTCTAAATCCTTTCTTAATTCCATAAACCATATTTTAAAATCTTGTGTCATTTGTTAGAGGAAGTATTGGCAAAGATTTTATCACTTCAGACATCACAATTAAAAGTAGATTGAATATCTCTGTAAATGAGCCTGTTTTCAGCATGATGCTACTCAACATCAACACTGTTTGAGTGATCTGATGAAAATATAGAATTGCCAATATTTCCTTGTTTGTATGTTCCAATTCTACATACATTGGCACATAATAAAAATTCCATAAAGCAAAGCTGAAACAAAGGTCAATAAAGAAAACAAGCTAATTGAGAATTTAGAAACCTCATATACAAATAGAAAAAATATATTTTACTGAAAGCAATATATATCCGAGGCTGCTTACTGTTGAAATCTTATCTGTTTTATAGGTTTATAAATATAAACTAAGTTTAAATATAAGTGTATAGGCCTTTGGATTTTTCCAGTGCATTATAATTTGAAAATGTCATAAGGAAACAGTGTTTATTGTAAACACAGAAATGTTTAGAATTTCAGCAGTTTCTAAAATGTGTAGGTGTGCAGTAACCACTTTAAGGCTAACCTAATGGTCATAGGAAATTGGAGTATTTAATTCCAAAGCCATTGTCTAATTTTATTTTTAAAATATAATTACTGAACTCAGCTATCATAGTTATGCAAATATGTCAGTGACAATATTTCTAAATGGGAAATTTATGGAAAATATTGTTTTCTCTTTCATATAATGAATCACGTTTTACCTTAGCCAAAGCAAAAGAAAACTAAATAATATAAATTGTTGGAGAATACTGACTCCATGATTTAACTTTAAAATTTCTGCATACATTATTAAGGTGTCTTTGGGAATTTCCTCAGGAGAAATCTTGTTAAAAGTAATTGGACTTACACATCCTGGAGCCTTGCCATCAACCATAGACCACAGTTCACACTGTAGACCACACTCTCTTCCACTCAGTTCTGAGTGGTGTGTGCTGATTTAAAATGGAGGTGTGGGAGGTGGGCAACATGGGAATCCGAGTGGGTTCCGTATAATATTTTAGGTAATCTAAGCACCTCTTAAAATATATGTATATATATATATATATATAAAATAACATTTTTGTAAGCAAATACACATATATGCATATATATTTATATATCATATTACAAATGTTTGTATGTATTGTGAGAATTTTGATTTTTACCCATAATAAAAAAAAAAAAAAAAAAAAAGTAATTGGAATGTACCTCTATGTAGGGAAACCAATATTAAACAAACAAACTTCTGTTGAACCAATTACTGGACCTTGGAGTGGCCCCTCTTCCCTGAAGTTTTTGTTTTGAACTTGAAGCAGGCTGTGTGACATCTGACATGGCCTAGATTCCGGTCATTTGACAACTCCAGACACCACCACCCTCTTTCAGAAGCTTCTGAACACAGCATCTAGGGGATGTGGTCAACACCAAAGTTTCTTTTTTACATGTTTTCCCATAAGAAACATTGTTACTTCTGTGATTCTGTGCAAACCAGACTTTAGGAATAAATCCAGGTCTTACAAATTTTTAAAACTCTGTGTGTAAACTGTATATTTGGGTTTGTGTGTATATTGTCTGCCATTCCCAGAAAAGCTGTTCTGATCATGACATGTTTTAAAGGCAGTGGGATCTAAGAGTCTGAAGTTTAGAGGAGAGGCCTGGATTGGAGATACAAATTTGGAGATTTTCCAGAGTAGGTTATTACAAGTTCTGAGACTGGATGAGATTACAAAGGAGCTCAGTGTAAATAAACAAACAAACAAAAAAAAACACCCAAGAAATATAAGGATTAAAGCCTGTGGCACATCAATGTTTAGAGATGTGGTTATAAGGAGCAACCAGCAATAGAGACTTATAAGGATCATCCAGAGAGAATTAGTATAACTAGTCAAATCTGGTGTCCTGGAAGCAATATGGAAAGAAAAAAGTGCTTTAAAGAGAAAAGTTTGAACAACTGGTCATAGATCAAGTAAGATGTTTAAGATTTGATCATGTTACTTGGCAATGTGGAAGTCACTATTGATCCTAATGAGAGCAGTTTTAGTGGAAGAATAGAGATGGAAGCATGGCTAAGAACTCAAGAGTGAATTGGAGGAGAGAAATTAGGTTGAGCCTCATAGGAACATGCTTGGGCTAGCTGTTGGAGGATGTGAAAACATGTAAAGCAAGGATGAACCCCAACCCCACTCAGCACCTGAGTGAACAAAGCTAAGACCAATTAGATCTGCCTGCCAACCTGTACCCAACCCAAACTTCCAAACTGCTGAATTTTGTACGAAAACAAATAAACAAGAATAGTAACAGATAACAAAAAAGCAAGGATGATATGGAAAAAACAATCACTCAGATAACAAGAAAAAGCCCTTGGATATTAAAACTACTATAGTAGAAATATACTCAAAGCAGATCCAGAATATAAAATTGAAGAAATTGCTCCATAAATAGAAATAAAAGTCAATGAGATAGAAAAACATAGACATAAGATGAGAAAATTAAAGGATTAAACCAAGAATTTTAATATTAATATAAATATGAATTTCAGAAAGAAAACAGAAATGGTGGGGAGCAATTAATGAAAGATTTATCAAAGAATACAAAAGCAAAGTCTGGGAAAGAAGGCCAAGTGCTTACAAATTAAAATGACTCCCATTACAAATATAAAGGACATTGTGTTCAAATTTCAGATCAAGAAGGTCCAAAAATCATCCAGAAGAAATTTCTATAAAACAGGTCACAAACAAGGAACTGGATTAAGAATGACATTGTACTGCTCAATATACAGACAAGAAACTAAAGTGCAGTGGAGAAATACTTTCAGAGTTCAGAGGGATAATGATGTCCAACCTAGTACTCTAGATACAGCTGACTAATAATTAAATATAAACCCAGACTAAAGACATCTTTAGACACTCAACAACTCAAGTGCTAACTTTTCCTGTCTCCTTCTCAGGGAGCCACTGGTATATATTCTTAATAAAAAAGAGAGAGAGAAAAGGTGGATTTCCTTTGAAATTAATGAAGCTTCAAATTCAGAATCCCTCACTTGTATAGGCCCCTTTCAATGGGTAGAAGGAGTCCTAGCAATGTTTTCACAAGGTTCAATGATTTTGTAGTTTTCTAAAGATTCTTGAACTTCTATTGGTTAAGACTATTACTAATATGGCTGGTGGCAGGCATTTGGGGGATACAGCTAAGAAGAAGCTGTGTTTGGGATACATTATTTTGGGTTGAGTAATAAAAATTTACGAGACTCATGTCATTTCCATGTCTAATTAAATTATTGCCAACTGTGCCACTGTAAGAATGGTTTCTATTAATCTATCCCCATTCATTTAGCCAACTTACCTGGATTTGTGGCATCAAAATACAGAGTTGAAGATTTATCAAAATAAGAACATGTCCTTCCATAGCTGGCACCACAAGGACATGGGTAGTGAAGGAGATAAAGATGTGAAATTTATAGAGGCCAAAAGTACTTGGAGGAAGTAGACCATCCATCAGTTGTGTAAACTGTAAGCAGAGCATTTAGTTTCTTATGAAAGCCTTAAAAAAAGGACGTTCTCTCCAGCCAGAAAAATACTGGATAATGCAGGAAACAGGATTATAAATGCATACCATATTTTTACGTTTTGCCCTATCTTTTCTAGATTATTACTAAAATTGATTCATATTTTAATTTTGCATTATATAATGCTAACAGGATTATATTTTCAAGGTGAAGAAATGATTAAATGAAATTAATTATTTCTCTATAGAAAACTTGAATCCTTGATAAACCAAATGAGAATTGAGATGGAGCAGACTGTTTGAATATCATTGCTTAGAGCCAATAATTCTTTAAAGGAAAGTAGGGTTTAAATATGTATGAAATTGAGTTTTCTTTACTCTCCTTAAAAAGAAATTATTAAAATTTTACTACCGTTGTAGAATTGATTTTTCTTTCCCTTCTGTACTAGGCAGAAAACAAAGTAGTTTTACATAAATAAATCAGAATACATGAAAAACTAATTGCTCACAAAATACAATTGTATCAAACATATAGAAATAAATTACTATATTGTATTTTAGCTTCCTAAATTTGAATTTATCACATAAAATAAAATAAAGTCTAAAAATGTATTCAAAGGGGTTTCTAAAGGTACATGTCACACATTCATTCAGGTTTTATTTTAGGAGAAGCATTGATTTTACTCCTGCATCTACATTTCACAAAGAAAGTATCAGAGGAAAAAAAAGCTTGCCTCACAGGCAAGGTTGAAAGCTCAGTTTCATTTTATTTCTTATCTTAATAGCAGGCAGCAGCAATACACTGAAAAAATATGCTTTAGAAAGATTGAACTTGCTACCTTTTGTAGGGTTGTTCATCTTTTCTAAAGGACAGTTCTCAGCTAAGCCAAAAAGGAGGAAATAGCTATTTTGCTTGGCATATGATGTTATAAATCTGTAATTGAGGAGCTAGAAAAATTCAAGCATAAGAACTCAGAGTTTCCATATTAAGAGGAAGGTGGTAGACTGTTGTTGGGATGTTGGGAATATAGTTTCTGAGGTAATACATATTGTGATAGGTAGTCTTTAAGGCCATGTTTATATTGGGGGCCTCTAAAATGGCCCCCAATAATCTCTGCTTCTTAGTATTCAGGCCTCTGTGAAGTCCTTTCCCTTGAGTGTGGGCTGGCTTTATTGGCTGGCCTCTATTGAACAGAGTATGGCAGAAGCGATGGGCTGTCACCTACAAGATTAGGTTTTAAAAAGTCTTTGACGTCATTCTTGGTGCTGTCTCTCACTCTCTCTTGGGTCACTCAGTCTGACAGAAGCCAGCTGCCATGTCTTGAGGCAGTCCTGGAGTGTGGCTTCTGTTTCCAAGAGAGCTTGGAAGCAGATCTGAGACCTGACAACAGACATGTGCATGAGCTTGTAAGCATGCCCTCTCCATTTGAACCCTGAGATGACTACAATCCCAGATGCCACCTTAATCACAGCATCTTGGGAGACCCTGAGCCACAAACATCCAGCTAAGCCACTTCCAGATTGCTAATCCACAGAAATTATAAGATAATAAATGTTTTTCCCCTAACTACTAAATTTCGATGTAATTTGTTAGGAAGCGATAAGTATTGGATGCACAGACTGTAATTCAAACCCTGGAACTACTTAATCGCTCTAAATCTCAGGTTCAATGTCATTAAAATGGGGTAGTACCAGTATGTATTTTTAGAGCTGTTTTGAGGACTTAATGGTATAATTCATATAAATAGCTTAGCATATGTGACTGTACATATGAAATACTCACAAACAGTAGCTTTTATTTTTATCATCTGTAAAACTTTTGGCAAGAACTCTGGAACTCATTTAGTCCATTCCTCTATTCTTAGGCTGGAATGTATCCCACCATCTCAAAAGATCAGCCATCCATACTCCATCATGTAATTGGGCTTTAGTATTTATTCTGAGCCAATGTCAATCCCTCGCTGCCTTTCCACAGCCATCAGCTAAGGTCCCTGGCCACAGACTCTGCCTATTCAATCTCTAAACCAATCCTGATCAAAGAAGAGCATGCCTATATTAACAGTCTCATAGCCTCCAACCAGCTGTGTTTAGATTAACAGTAGAGTCCTAACCCCAGACAAGATTGCATTTTGGGCTTGAGGCATAATGACTTCAAACTTGAGGACTGTTCCCTATGTCCTGTCAGTTTATTCTCTGGGCATTGACTTCCATGATTTGTACAAGCCCAGCTACCAGTGCTGGGTAGCTCTACATCTAAGCTTTATCCCCTAGACCAGTCATGCTTTTTCCTTTATTCCTAATACCTCTAAAAATCCTAAATTTCTATTCTTCCTCAGGTGCTAATGAGTTCTCAGCCTACATGGATGATGACAGCTATTTGTTAGACAGAATTTTTATAAAACCATGATGTGAATAAACTTTTATCACTTTGTAATCATTTCTTCAGAATAATTAATAATCCCAGCTCTATCAGTGTATTTTACTCTTATTCCTCCATATATCCTATGTATTAACACGGTTCTCACTACAACTTAATTCTAACTTTATCACAATAAGATTGAGAACATTTTACAAAGGCAGTAATTTATTAAAGTTCTATACATGAGACAGTATACAGAAAAAACCTGGTCCAACAATTAGGATAATGCACACCACCACAGTAAAAGTAAATTTATGTCTCCAATGATTGATTTCATTAACGCACATTTTATCCCACCAAAATTTTTACGCAGTACAACTAGTTTCTGATAACACTAATTCAAACTTTGGGAAAAAGTATAATTCTAAAACTAATGATGACTATATCTATATGTAATGCTATGGAACTAAAATAGTTATCTTCTTAAAAGAGAGCATACTGACCTTTAGAAATGAACAGGTCCCCCCAGCCCCCCAATCTCACTAAGGATGAAAAATTGGCCTTACAATTCTTTAAGAATAATAGAGTCATGGCTATAAATCCAGCAGATCAGGGGAAATAGTAGTGGTGATAGATTTTTGCCAATATAAAGTAAAATATCAGGACAACTCTGATAAAACATTATACAAAAATCACAATCATTCTGGTCAAATCTTTAAGGAAGTTAATCATCCCTAAAGCTAGAATGATCCACTTCTATAGTATTGGATTAATTTGTTTAGATAAATATCTTCACTCAAGAGACCTAACACATTTTAGGAAAGATGTGTCAGAGTATGATAAAATCAGTAATATGCACTGATAGATTCTATGCTCATCTCATTTTTTCAATTCGAATGGAGCTTTAAATTACACATAATGACAATGAGGTGGGATAAATTTTACATATCAACCCAGGTATACATATCTCTGTCACTATAACATGTTAGCAGATTTCACTTCCATAGTCAGTTTCTAAAGTCTCTAATGTCATTATGAACCCTCCCCCCAAAATAAACTTGCAACTCATTTTATCTAAAATTGTTTAAAATTATTCATGAGTTATATGGAAGATTATTATGACCTTAGCATTTAAGGGATGTTAGTCTCCTCTTAAAACATTCTTTTTTATTTTCCATACTATAATTTTCACATTTGTTGTTCCTTCAAAAACATCAACCAGGAATTATGCTCAAGAATAACAAGAGTTCACAATCAGCAAAAAACATTTTTCTTCCCCTAAGACACAACAGAGCAAGGAGAAAGAGTAAAGAGGCACACCTGGCAACAGGGATATTTCTAAACCTAAACCCTAATCAAGAGGTTTGCTGAGCTGTATCAATTAAATATCTCTAAATATGATTATGTGTGAATTGGTCCTTTTAAAAGCTACCAATTACAGAGACAGTGAATTGCAGTGCAGCTTCTCCAAACCCAAAGGTGTTTTGTGTTCAAAAACATTTACAAAATGCTGTGTACACTATTCCCTTGCTAAAGTTCATAATTCACATTAGCATATCAAAGATTCTGCAAAGGGCTTTATCAAAGAAACCCATTTAAGTCAGTGTAACTGGGGGTCTCCTAAATTTAATTAAACCTCCCTCCTCTTTACTTTTTCACTACATGCCTATCATCTCCTAAGGTAATCCATGGAGGAATGCTGCTATGGTAGGATGGATTCATGCCACATAGAACACTAGGGATCCAGAGATTTGGTAAAATAATGCTGGAGATTAAAAAGATCCATGCTACTTTTCCTGTCCTCAAGGATCTTCTTCTTAAAATAGCTACATCTAAATACTTGGAAATTTCCAGAACAGACTAATACATAAATAACATTTCAAACAAATGGAGAAAAATAATGACACAAAGCTAAAGTAGATGAATTGTCAAAATGAATGTGTAGTAGTTTTCACTGCAATTTAAATATAGATTAACTGATAACCATTAAGTTTTCTTTCCACCCAAAAATTGTCCTGTAAAATTGACTCAAAGCTATATAATGTTTGGTTTATGTCTTTTTAAATCCTAAACATCAATGTATTTTTTGAAGAAAAACAAAACACTAGGCTTAGGTTCTAATTGATGTTGCCACTGACCACTGTGTAACTCTGTTAGCTGCTCACAATGAAGATGCCAAAATGAGAGGCCACTGGATGAGCTAGCAGGACAGAATCTGGATATTATCACAACCCCATATTCCCGCCCTTCAACACCAAGATTTTGAAAATTAAAAAATAAAAAAGTGGTGCTGGTGTGACTATGCCAGTTTTCCATTTGGTGGAAAAGTGTTTGAAAGATTGGACATAGGTAATGGATTACACTGGAAAGAGCTGTAGGATTCTGAGAACCTGGCATCTAGTCCTGGTTCCATGACCTACATTATATGCATATTTACGTTTATTATCATCTTGAAGCTTCAATGTTTGCCTCTGTAAAATGCGTACTTGTTCATCTCTGGTCTCAAAAATAAATGAGTTGTATTCATTTTATTTCGTGAACCATTAAGTATGTTACAAATAATATTAGAAAGAGTTAACATTTAAAAAATACTTATTGATGTTGATTAACAAGATTAGTCACAATATCATGGGTTATATATGGTATGTCATATATTTTTTTAATATTAGATAAATATAATACATAATATATTATGTACTAGTCCACGTAACAAGCCACTATAGTGACCGCCTACTGAAAAGTGTTAATTAATATAATCCTTAGTTTGAGTCATTGATTTTAAAAAGGATGCAAACATTTCTTTTTATAGATGAACAAAGTGACTTTAAAATATGTTTTCTCCTGACGAGCATTAAACAGCAAATAATTGGTAAAATTGGTGTTGGATATCAGTCTGAATCAAAGACTGTGTCCCTTTTTACATTACAGTCTGCTTCATATAAAATTATCTCTAACGATAGCATTATTTTTAAAAGTCCCATTGTATTTGGACTCTCTACATGCATTAATGTTCCTGATATTTTGAAGTCTGCAGAGGAAGACAGTATGAATTGCAGTGTTCCTGGGTCAGTCCTTATTGAAACATGCCATGCTTACTTTATCTGTGACTGTAGAGAAGTAGAAAACCAGGCTGGTATGTGGCGGGTCATATCTATTCCCAAAAGATAAATTATGCAAATGAGACAAATAGAGAAGGTGTTATTTAGTTTTATACCATATATTATGTCATGAGAAATCAGAGTATACTAGTTAGGAAGAGAGAATACCTGCTTTCAGTTTAACTTAATGAGAAAGAAAAGTTATGATTAGATGTCAATCATTTTGGTCATTAAAGAGAGAGGCTGGCTACCTCTAAGAGGAAAAGCATTGACCAGATTATACCTGCAGATTGGCATGTTTTAAATTCGCTTACTAAGATTGGGGTAGGGTAGAACTGAATATCTGCTGGAAGTTTTAGGAACATTCAGGAAGAAATCTTATGGCAACGAAAGCTTACAGGCCATATCTGTATGCCTGCATTCATTGTGTGATTACTTCTGATCAGAAAATCAAGGAGTTTTGCTGAAAAACTTTCCTGATTTATCTATTTCTCAGGATTCATACATTTCTTCATTACAAAAGTGTTTACTGAGACCCCATGTTTCAGGCTTTCCTACTTTCCCTAGGAATACACAACTGAACAAAACAGACAGAAATTCTTTCCATTTTGGAATTACATCTTACTATGTATTCCTCTGAAGTCTAATTTAAAAGTTACCCTAAAACAATGACTTGTGTAAACATTTGTTATAATACTGTTGTATTATCCTCTAAACATGAATTATAAACTAAGATTGTGGCAGAATCACTAAAGCTTTTAGTGTTATATAGAGAGATTGTATATCCATAGAAACACAACAGTTTCTATGTTATATATTAAATAACTCAATTGCAGAATTGTGTGTACACCTATATAAATATCCTAATCTATATCGCTCTATTTAAATAGAGCGATATGGATTATATAGAGAGATAGAGATAGACATAGGCATAGACATAAAGGTAAAGAAATCAATTATCTAGCCAGAAAGGATAATAAAATTACTAAGATAATAGTCTTCTCATTCAATAGACATTTATTTGCCCTCCAGTATATATAAGACATTGGTCAAAGCACTGTGATGGTTTAGTTAAATAAGATTATTCTGACCTTAAGAAATATAAAGTCTAGTAGATGATATCAGGATATATACCAAACAAAAGATGGAAGTCCAAGACATAATAAATGTTACATGAATATTACAGTTGAGATGAACACAGGAAGGAAGGAATTATTGATTTTGATTCAGGGTACTGGGAAAGGCTGAATAAATGAATAAACTACATATTGAGCTTAAAATATCAAAATACTTCAATTTAACAGTATTTTATTCTATCTTTACCAGAAGAATCTAAAGTCCTTGAAAAAACTTAGCTCTAATTAAATATATCCAAATCCAGTTTCAAATTCTTTAGCAGAGCCTTGATGTTAAAAGTGAATGTTCAGTGGGAGTTAACTTTCAGTTCACCTTCTGAAGTCAGTACAAAAAGAAAATGAGGTTATTTTTTCCCCCTAATAGTAACTTCTCTGTCTGCCTCTGAGACATTTAAAAGTTGCAGACATTCAGTACTCCTGCAGGTTTATATTATATATATATATATATATATATATATATATATATGAGTAAATTTAAAAAACAAAAAATAAGCGGGGTAATTATAAGAAGGAGGTTATGAAGAAAGATAGGTACATATTTACACCTTCAAAATATTTTTTTCATGTATTTTCCCAGTGTATTGTGAGGGAAAGAGGGGAGGAGTGCTTTTCTCCATCCTCTCCTGAGTGGGCTGTGGACTAGTCAGCTCAGGGATCTATTCACAGACACAGAATAATGAATGTAGTAGTCTATGGTTTTCAATTTCTGGTGCAAATAAAAATGACACAAGTCTACTAAGTCATTACTATTCTTCACCATTTCATTTTTTTCTGAAAGCAGGTGGCCGTTTTGGGGCTTTATGTTTTCACGTAATGAGACCGACATAATCCATTTATTGGCAAGAATATCACAGAAGAGATGTATCCTTTTCAGTTTATAGCATCAGAGGGTAAAAAATGAGATGTCTTATTATAACTGGTGATGCTACTTTGACCACTTGTTGATGTGGCATGTGCCAGAATCATCCACTGTAAAGTTAGCATTTTTTCTGCTCTATATTGATAAATATCTTGGGAAGGGTACTTTGACATTATACAAATATCCTATATCTTATTTCTATTCAAAAGTTTGTACACTAATTTTAACATGAAATCTTGCCACCAATACTTATTACTATGGTGTTCTAATGAAGTTTTCTATTTTTTCTATATTCGTTAATCAGACTTATTCTATAAGCAAGAACTGTCTCTTTTCCCATATTTATTTATTTATTCAATTATTCATTCATATCAGTTGGACACATGGATACTTATATTATTCCATTGGTTGAAATTTAATCCTATCATTATTTATTTTGTTGCACATGTTGTTCCAGGTTGATCATTGAAGCTCTTTCAGGGAGACTTCTGTGTCCTTTTAATTTGCCTCCATCCTTGTATGAACACTTCCTTACCTTTGGAAATCATAAGATGCTCTAGACTTATTTTGTATTTTTGCTGCTCCAGTCCTAGAATCAAATACATCTCCAAGGGATTCCAGTTCCTCTTTTTGGAGAATGCTACTTAGATACCAAACCTGGGTGTACAGAGTACTTATTACTACTGGAGTGTCATTGTTTCTAGGGCTTCTTAGCAGACTAAATAAATGGATAAAACACACATCTGTAATTACTTCTGTATCTACGTATCTGTAAATATGTGTTTTTCAAAATTCTGAGTTCCTGATATTACCTCCAGTTCCATTCCAATAATTACCACAGGCTTCATTCTAGCCTTTTGCTTTTAGTGTTAATACCTTTTTTCTCTGACTTTGAGAAAGCAGGCTCTCATTATCTAAATGTATATATATTTTTTGTTCAACCTTATTATATACATGCATGAGGATTTTTAACCCATATACAGGTAAGAAACAAATTTTCTAACTAGAGTACAATATCAACTGTTCTTTTTGTCTTTAGTCTTCGAGTATCTAGTGAAAACACTGTTTTCCAAAGTAGTTAAAGGTAGTTCTTTTCCATTCCTTCAGTGTGGTTGTGAAATTCATTTCTAATACAGTTAGGTTCATATGTTACAATTTGTATTTTATTTGGGGCTCCTCCCACATCTTGGTTTGTTTGTTTTTTTATAAACTATATACAGCAAAATTCATTCTTTGTGCTATGGAGCTTTATGGGTTTTGATAAATGTATAGAGTCATCTACCCATCAACAAAGTCATGATACAGCCCAATACCACCCCCCACTCCCCAAATTCTCTTGTATTGTGCCTTTTGGTTAATCACTCCCTTTACCCCAATCTCTGGCATCTCCTGATCTGTTTTCTATCTCCATAGTTTTGCATTTCCTAGAATGTCAGATAAATAGAAAAACATAATAATGTAGACCAGTGGTTTTCAATGAGGGGCAATTTTGTTCCCAAGGTGAAATTTGGCAATTTTTGATTGTTAAGACTGGAGAGGGTTACTACTTGCCTCTAGTGGCTAAAGGTCAGGGATGATGCTAAATATCCTACAATGCACAGGACAGTCCCCCAGAACAAAGAATTACACATAGTATGGGCCAGGGAGAGAAACCTGATGTCTGATCTGGCTTCTTTATATTAGCAAAATGTATTTAAGAATATGTGAAACAATAGTTTGCTCTTTTTTTTTTTTTTTTTTTTTTCTGAGTAGTATTACATTGTGAGCCATGTCTCATATAGTTTGTTTATTCATTCACAGAGGAAGGACATCTTGGTTGTTAAAAGTTTTGGGTAATTACAAATAAAGCTGTTATAAACATCCACATACAGATTTTATGTGGACACAAGTTTCATTTCTCTTGAGTGGAATTTCTGAGTCCATATGGTAAGTATTCAGTTAACTATATAAGAAACAGTGGCTGCACCCTTTTGCATTCCCATCAACAATGTCGGAGAGTTCCAATTACTCCTTTTGGCAGAACTTGGTGTGATCAATTTTTTACCTATTCTAACAAGTGGATAATGGGTTCTCATTGGAGTTTTAATTTTCATTTCCCTAATATCTAATAATTCTTAGCACCTGCTTGTGAAATCACTCACACACTTGCTTAATGGCCATCTCCCAGCCCTTTTTACATTCCTCTTTTTCTTTGTGTGCAGATGTTTTAATGATGTTTCCATTTCACAGCCTGGGAGAGTTTTGGGTCCAATGGAATGGCTAATGGTACCTTGAACCCCAAACCAGAAACAAGCAGCCCCAGATGCTTATCATGGCAGGAACAAAAGTTGCTTGACACATGCTTTTTGGTCAGTGGCAGGGCCTCTCCTCTGGGGTATAAATACCCTGCCCTCAGGCAGTACAGGTGCTTCTCCTCTCAGACACAAAGTAGGTATGAGGAGCTGCCATCCACTGGCCCTGACCAGAACAATATGGCCTTCCCCAGGACACCAGCCACAGTGGGATCTCTTTCCCTGCACTTTTGGACCCTTTGTGCTGTGTGGGTAACAAAGGGGTTATATGCTAAAAGCTTCTCTTGTACCGGAGCCTGAGTTCCTAGGATGTATTGTGCAAGCAATCTTGCATCACAGCATCTTTTAATATATTTATCTGCCATCCATGTATCTTCTTTTGTGTTATGCCTGTTTACATCTTGGCTTACTTGTTAAATTGAGTTTTCTAATTATTGAGTTTTGTGAGCTTTATATATTCTAGATACAGAGTAACAAGCTTTATATATTCTGGATACAGAGTAACAAGGAGGTTTTCAGGAGGTAGCTCAGGCAATAGATACTATTAGGCTAACTTTCAATTTTACAAGAATAAGGTTTATAAGTACAAGCATTAATAATGAGGGCTTGGCGTACTGGTCTGTTTTCTTTTATTAGTCACTGCCTATGTATTCTAGAGATTCTTTTTTTTTTTTTTTTTTTTAATTTTATTTATTTATTCATTTATCCCCCCCTTGCTGCTTGTGCTCGCTGGGTCAGCTAACCACGCCGTGCGGGCGGGCTTGCCTTCACCAGGAGCCCCGGGAACCGAACCCAGGGCCTCCCATATGGTAAACGGGAGCCCTACTGATTGAGCCACAGCCGCTTCCCCTAGAGATTCTTGCTACTCTATTTGGAAACATATCAGGACTGCCCAGTGGGAATTCTTGAATGTTGAACCAGCATTATATCCTGGGATAAACACTCTTTGGTTATGATATGCTATTCTTTTTATATATTTTTTGTAATTGATTTGCTAAAATATTTTGTGAGGATTTTACATCTATGCTCATGAGGTATATTTGTCTGTCGTTTTCTTATAAAGCCTTTGTCTATTGTTAATATTAAGATAGTGCTGGCCTCATAAAATTTGTTGTGTCCTATTCTCTTTAATTTTCTGGAAGATATTGTGCAGAATTGGTATTGTTTTTCCTTAAATATTTGGTAGAATTCACCAGTAAAACTCTCCAATCATAGTAAGATGTTTTCTTTTTACTTTCTTAAAAACTGTTTTTGCTAAAAATTCTATTTCTTTGATAGATATAGAATTATTCATGTTATCTATTTCTTCTTGAATGAATTTAGGTAGTTTATTTCTTTACTGAAATTAGTCAATTTCATCTAAGTTTTCTCAATATGGAAAAAATTGTTCATCATATTCTTTTATTTGGCTTTCAATGTTTATGGGGTCTGTAGTGACATTTTTGTTTTTTTATTTCTAGTGTTGATAAATTGTGCCTTATCTCTCTCTTTTTTATTTTCATCAGTCTGGCTACAATGTCATCAATTTTATTGATCTTTTCAAAGAAAAAGCTCCATTTATCATTTATACTCTATCATTTTCCTTGTTTCAATTGCACTGATTTCTGCTCTTACTATTAAAATATTTAATTACCAATTCCTTTGTGTGTAATTCGTTGTCTTTTTCTAGTTTCTTAATGTGGAAGCTTTGATTACTCTTTTGAGAGCTTCCCTCTTTTTGTAATATAAGCATTCAATGCTAGATTTTCCTCTAAAATGACCTCTAATATGACTTTTAACTATATTCCACAAATTTCAATGTTTCGTTTTCATTCTGTTAAAATATTTTTATTGTCTTTTAAGGCTTATTCCTTGAGTTTGTGTTATTTAGTAGTGTGTTGTTTAATTTCCAAATATTAATTTCCAAATATTTGTGGTTTTTCCATGTATCTTTCTGTTATTTATTTCTGATTTAATTACATTGTGATTCAAGAATATACTTTTGTATGACTTCTATACTTTTAAATTTGTTAAGGTTTGTTTTATGATCTAGATAGACCAGTTGGAACATTTCATTTTCTATAATGCTGAAGGTTCTATATGTACTTGAAAAACTTGTAATTTTTGCTATTGGGTGGACTGTATTTTATAAATGTAAATTAGGTCAAGTTATTTGATAGTGTTCTTCAGGTCTTGTATAGCTCTACCAGTTATCTGCCTGCTCATTCTATCAATTGCTAATGAAGAACTACTGAAATCTTCAACTACAAATGTGAGTATTTGTTGAATTCCTCTTTCTATTTTATCAATGTTTACTTCATGTTTTAAAGCCTGCTCATAGTTGCCTATAGGTTTAGGATTTTTAGGTCTTGGAAAAATGACCTTTTAATAATTATGCATGTCCTGTATAATCCTACTGATATTCCTTGTTCTGACATATATTCTAACTGATTTTAATATAGACTGTCCAGTGCTCTGTTGTGAGGAGATTTGTGCTCCTACCACAGTAGCTGCTTCTTAAGCTCTTTCAGTCTTATGCCAAGGAAGAAGTTTTCTCAGGACTCTCTCCAGTTTTTCTGTAAATATCTGGTGGAGTTTCCTTAGAAAAAGCCTACAGGATGGCGTGAACTTCCTATAAATCTGCAGTCCCCAGCCTCACCTTCCAGTCTACACTCCTACCAATTTGTCAACTATTCTTGCTGAATTCTTCTTATTATCTGTCCCAGTTAAGCTAGAGTTCACATCCTGCCTCTCCCTGCAAATTCCTGATTATCCCTAAATGTTGGGTTCCTTGATTGCTCTGTGATCTCAGCTCTGATGGTTTTAAGAAAAAGTATGGATTCAGAGTCTTCCTGGATATTTCTTATTGTAAGGATGGGGTCAACATTATTTTCAGTATTCTATATCCTTGGGTGAGTTTTAAAATTTTAGTGACTACATTGCTTAGTTTCTAGAATTCTTCTATCCCCTTTCTTACTTAGATATTTTAAGCATTACATAACATTTTAAAGATTGCTCTTTTTTCACTGTGATTCTAATTTTCTGTTTGTTGTCTTTGATATTCTTCTCCTCCATGGTAATTTATCTTGTGTGATATATAATTTTTGACTATGACCTCATCTTCAGTATTTTCTTTTCTTTTTCTCACTGTGTACCCTGGATTATGGAAATAACCTGCAGAGCAATTTTCTGTTTTCCTCTAGGGAGCTCGGAAGGTTTCACTAAATAGGTTGTTATGTTAAGTTTTCAGCTTGAGAGTCCTACATCATGCAGAGAGCATGAATTTAGACACCATTCCTGCATCTAGTGTAAGTCTGTGATTTTTATTTCTCATAGGTGAATTGTGCTTCTTTTTCTATTCAAAATCCTTGCTGCTTCCACAAGATTCCTTAGTTTTCCTCAGTTATTTATCATTTTTCTAGGCCAATATTCATTGACAGAAATGTTTTGAGGCTACCTGCTTCATATAGAGGGTTTAGGCACCCTCTTTTCATATGTTATAGGTTACAACTCCTTTCTTTGCTTAAGAAATAAAATGTTGGCCCCCAAGCTCCTAGTCTCTAGGTTCTATAGAATGATCTGAAACACTTGTGCTGTCTAGTGTGATCACCTGCTTCCCATGCTGGCTTGTTGGAAATTGTACCAGACCCAATTTATGTACCTCCCCAAATTCAATAGGCCATGATTTTCTGCTCAATTGTAATGATGACCTTCTAAGAAAATCATCTGACAATAGGATCACTGTTCCTAATGATAGATATACAGGGACATCACCTTTACTAACATTTTCTCTTGTGGTTAATTGAGAAATCAATGGATGCTGCACTTGATCAGTATAGGAGGAAATAATAATTATAAGCGTAGTGATGAAGGATGACTGCTTTCCCCCGCCAGGAAACACAAGCTAGGAATTTTTATAGTGTGTCCAGCATTTGTAAATGTGTATTAGGCACATTCAGACAGATCTTTTAGCAGCTTGTCCATCCCAGATACTAAGAAACCACACATCATTTAGGTTATAATTGGTTCAGCATTTTCCTGGGTTCATTGTAAAACTCACTGATCTAAATTCTTTACAGAATTTAACCTTTTGAAATGGGAAGAGAAATTGCTGGAGAACTTGAGCTCTGAAGTCAAACTACCTGGGTTTGAATCCTAGTTCTAGTTCTCTAAAATAGTAAATTGAATGATTTAAATCTTTCTGCATCAGTTTTCCTCCTTTGTGAAATAGTACTTATCTCATAGAAGTGTTGAGGGGATTAAGTGAAATAATGTACATAAACTCTCAATTAATATCAGCTATTGTATTTAACCCTCTCCATCAATCTCTTTCTCTTTCTTCATATATATGTGTGTGTATATACATATACAGATATATCATATATATGTACATAAATGTATATGCATATACTTATATAACATAATGTGTCTATATATTTATTTTATGTTTATAAATACATCAGTATATTTTTATATATTTCATATTATTATGTCTATATGAATACATAAATACATATATACGGGAAGCAGATATGGCTCAAGTGATTGGGCTTCCGTCTACCACATAGGAGGTCCCGAATTCCCGGGGCCTCCTGGTGAAGGCAAGCAGGCCTGCATGAAGAGCTGACGCAACAAGATGACGTAACAAAAAAGAGACACAGAGGAAAAAGACAATGAGAGACATAACAAACCAGAGAGCTGAGGTGGCTCAAGTGATCCAGTGCCTCTCTCCCATGTCGGAAGGTCCTAGGATCGGTTCCCGGTGCCTCCAAAAGAGAAGACAAGAAGAGAAGATAAGCAGACACAGAAGAACGTGCAGCGAATGGACACAGAGAGCAAACAGCAAGTGCAAACAGCAAGTGCAAACAGCAAGGGGGAAGGAAATAAATAAAATAAAATAAAAATCTTAAAAAAATACATATATATCATTAAACATCACCAAGAATAGATATGTGACTTCAGTTAAAGTGCTCTTAATATCCTGTACAAGGCACTTGACCTTATTTATAATAACTAGTTGGTCTCTTGTGATTGCATCATCAGTCTTGAACTTCAATTTTCTCCCAGCAATGCTTGTTTACCTTTCTCAGTTGACTCTCATTCTTTTTGATAGAAAAACTGTTACAAAATGTTTGAAGAGTTTTCATATGTACTTTCCTGCCCATTTACATCACTGACACCATCCTGTTCTTCCTTCTACATTCTTTATTATGATGGCATTCTTAATCAACTCTCTTTTTGCCAGAATTTCAGTGAAGATGATAAAGACAAATTTATACATAAGTTATAAAAAATACATATCAAATGTTTAAGTCTGATTTAATGAAAAAAGCATTAGAATAGGAACCATAATTTCATATTTATTACTGTGAGTCTATCTTTTACTCATTATGTGGCCTTTGGGAAATCTCCTAACTTAAGACCTGCCATACAAACGTATAGGGTCAGTGTTTGAGACAAATGACAGTTTCGCAACATAGGCCCAGACATTAGTTTTGGGAGTAGCAAGTGGTATATTTTTCCTTTGACTTGTGCATAAAATATGGAAAAACTCATTTAATAATATAGGAAACAAGCATAAATTTTCTCAAAAAATTAATAAATATCAACAATGTGTGTTTTTGCTTTGAATAAAAGAAAAAATAATATTAAAAATTAAATTAAATCATCTTGTGTCCTGTGCTAGGATTCTATGTCATTTTCACTCTCCAAAAATCAGTCATTTTCATGCTTTTTAATTTATATACTTCATATATAGGTATCTAAGAGAAATTTATTGCATTTTTGCTTTGTGTATTTTTTTTAAAGTATTCATACATACCTTTCTTTTTGTGATGTGATTTTCAGTCCACATTAGGATTTTGAGATCTATCTTCTTGATATTTCCATTAAATTGCTAGTTTTAACTCATAATATTATGTCCATGGATAAGTCATAATTTATATCTCCCTGCTTCAACTTTATGCTTTTACAATTATATAGAATTCTTCAATAGATTCTTTTGTTCAAATGCCCAGACTAAATTACATTTAGCAGCAATATTAGGAGAGATGAAAGCCAAATGAGTTTTAGTGAAATAGAAACCCATATATCTCCAGAACTCATCTCTACATTGAAAACAAGCAATTGCCCTACATTGAAGGCAGAGGTGTCACCTTGTCTCATCTGCCAAATCTTCCCAAATATGTCAAAAGGGTTCATGCATTTAATTTGAACAATTTTTAAAATTCTACCGGATCACTTGTAGTACGTAATAATCTATTACTATCACTTTTTAAATATATTTTTTATTGAAGTATATCATTCATACATGAACATATATATAAACAATAAGTGTATAGTAAAAGTTGTGAACTTACAAAATAAACATGCATAACATCATACAGGGGTCTATACATGACCCATCCACCAATAACTTGCATTGTTGTGAAACACTTGTTACAAACTATGCAAAGAGCATCCTCAAAGTATTATTACTAACTATAGTCCATATCTTACATTTGGTGTATTTTTCCCCCAACCCCTCCTATTTTTTTTAAAGATTTATTTTATTTATTTATTTCTCCCCTGCCGCCCCCCATTGTTTGCACTCACTGTCTGCTCTTTGTGTCTGTTCATTGTGTGCTCTATGTGCTGCTCATCTTCTCTTTAGAAGGCACCAGGAACTGAACCCGGGAACTCCCATCTGGTTAGTGGGCACCCAACTGCCTCAGCCACATCTCCTTCACTTTTTTTTTTTTTTAGATTTTATTTATTTATTCATTTATCCCCCCCTTGCTGCCCGTGCTCACCGGGTCAGCCAATCACGCCGTGCGGGCGGGCCTGCCCCCACCAGGAGGCCCCGGGAACCGAACCCAGGGCCTCCCATATGGTAAACGGGAGCCCCACTGATTGAGCCACAGCCGCTTCCCTCCTTCACTTTTTTTTTAATACATTATTATTACAGGGGTTGTGAACTTACAAAACAATCATGCGCATGTGTAGAATTACCAAATAACACCCTTCACCAACACATCACACCATAGTAGAATATCTTTACAGATTATGAGATAATATCATCAGACTATTACCACCAACCATGGTCCATAGTGTACATTTGGCACACTTTCTCCATACTCCCCTCCCCTCCATTATCAGCACAGTACATCTTTGTCATTGATGCAAGAATATTATAATATTGCTGTTAACCACAGTCTATAGGTCAAGCCAATTTTAGTTTTCCCATGCTTCTCCACATTCTCACCACCCTGCAATAGTGATATACATCTCCTCTAGCTCACAGGACACTCTTGCATCTGTACCATCAACCACAATTCTCATCCATCTCTCGGTTCACTGTGTTATTCAGTCCCTAGTTTATTCTCCAGCTTTCTTTCAATTGACATTTACATCACTAGACTACCCTTTTCAACCACAATCCCATTTATAGAATTCTTCAATAGATTTGCTACTCACTATAATGTGTTACTATCAACTCTATCCATTTCCACATTTTTACAGTCAAGTAAATTAAAACTTCTATATACATTAAGCATCAGTAGTTCTTCTCAACTCTCCTCTTATCTCCTAAAAACCTATATTCTAGGTTTCAACCCCATGCATTTATTCTTCATATTTAGTTCATATTAATGAGACCATGTAATAATTGTCCTTTGTTGTCTAGCTTACTTCACTCTGCATAATATCTTCAAGATTTATCCATGTTATCATATGTGTCCCAATTTCATTTCTTCTTACTGGAGTATAGTATTCCATTGTATGTATATACCACATTCTGTGTATTCATTCATTGGTTGCTGGACACTTGGGTTGTGTCCATCTTTGGCTATTGTAAATTACACCACTGTGAATATTGGTGTGCAGATGTCTGTTCATGTCATGGATTTAGTTCTTCTGGATATATTCCTAGTAGAAGAATTACTCAATCTATATGAAAGTTCTATATTTAGATTCCTGAGGAACTGCCAAAGTGTTCCACAGATTCTGTACCATTTTACAATCCCAGTTGTAGTCTGAAGGAGTGTTCCTATTTCTTCACATACTCTCCAGCACTTATTGCTTTCTGTTTTTTGTTTGTTTGTTTTTTTAAAGATTTTATTTATTTATTCATTTATCCCCCCCTTGCTGCTTGTGCTCGCTGGGTCAGCTAACCACGCCATGCGGGCGGGCTTGCCTTCACCAGGAAGCCCTGGGAACCGAACCCGGGGCCTCCCATATGGTAAACAGGAGCCCTACTGATTGAGCCACAGCCACTTCCCATGTTTGTTTGTTTTTTAATATGACCATTCTATACAGTGTGAGATGATATCTCATTGTCGTTTTGATATGCATGTCCTTTATAGCTAATGATATGAAACATTTTTTTTATGTGCTTTTTTGGCCATTTGTATTTTCTCTTTGGAGAAATGTCTATTTAGATATTTTACCCATTTTTTAAAATTGGATTGCTTGCTCTTTTATTCTTGAGTTGTATAATCTCTTTATATAGAATGGAAATCAAACCTTTATCAGATATGCAGTTTCCAAATATTTTCTCCCATTGAGTGGGCTGCCTTTTTACCTTCTTGATAAAATCCTTTGAAGTGCAAAAGTGTTTAATTTTGAGGAGGTCCAATTTATCCACTTTTTCCTTCATTGTTCATGCTTTTTGTGTAAGGTTTAAGAATGCACCACCTACCACCAGGTCTTGAAGATGTTTTCCTGCATTTTCTTCTAGGAGTTTTATGGTTCTTGCTTTTATATTTAGGTCTTTGATACATTTTGAGTTAATTTTTGTATAAGATGTGAGATAGGTGTCCTCTTCTTTCTTTAGATTATGGATATCCAGTTCTCTCAGCACCATTTGTTAAATAGACTGTTCTGCCCCCACTGGGTGGGTTTGACAGGCTTGTCAAAAATCACTTGAGGAAGTGGATGTGGCTCAAGTGGTGGAATGCTCACCTCCCACATGGGAGATCCTGGGTTTGGTTCCCAGTGCCTCCTGAAAAAACGAAAAACAAAACAAACAGAAGCAAAACAAACCAAAAAAAACCAACTCAGGGAAGGTGATGTGCTCAGTGGTTGAGCACTGGCTTCGCACATACAAGAGCCCAGGTTCCATCCCTGGCCCCCAGTATCTGAAAAAAAAAAAAAAAAAAAAATCACTTGACCGTAGATATGAGGGTCTGTTTCTGAATCATCAATTCAGTTCCGTTGGTATATGTGTCTACCTTTATGCCAATACCATGCTGTTTTTACTACTGTAACTCGGTAATATTATTTAAAGTCTGGAAGTGAGAGTCCTCTAACTTTGCTTTTCCTTTTTAAGATATTTCTGGCTATTTGGGGCCCCTTACCCTTCCAAATAAATTTGATAATTATTTTTTCCATTTGTTTAAAAAATGCTGGTGGGATTTTAATTGGGATTGCATTGAATCTGTATATCAATTTGGGTAGAACTGACATCTTAATGATATTTAGTCTTCCAATCCATGAGCATGGAATGTTCTTCAATTATTTAGGTCTTTTTTTAAATCTCTTTTAATAAGGCATTGTAGCTTTCCAAATACAAGTGCTTTACATCTTTGGTTAAGTTTATTCCTAAATATTTGATTATTTTAGTTGCTATTATAAAAGGAATTTTGTACCTGACTTCCTTCTCAAATTGCAAATTATAATTGTATAGAAACACCACTGATTTTTGCATATTGATCTTCTTTCCTGACACTACAAAATTGTTTATTAGCTCTAGCAACTTTGTTGTAGATTTTGCAGGGTTTTCTAGGTATAGGTTCATGTCATCTATGAAAAGTGAAAGTTTCACATCTTCCTTTCCAATTTGGATGCCTTTTATTTCTTTTGCTTGCCTGATTGCTCTAGCTGGAACATCTAGCACTATATTGAACAACAGTGATGACAGTGGGCATCCTTGTCTTGTTCCTGATCTCAACGGGAGAGCTTTCAGTCTTTCTCCATCGAGTACAATGTTAGCTGTGGATTTTGCATATATGGGCTTTATCATGTTGAGAAAGTTTCCTTCAATTCCTATCTTTTGTAGTATTTTTATGAAGAAAGGATGCTGTATTTTGTCAAATGACTTTTCTGTATCAATTGATAAGATCATGTGGTTTTTCTTCTTTGATTTTTTTAATGTGCTGTATTAAACTGATTGATTTTCTTGTGTTCAGCAATCTTGCATGCCTGGTATAAAACCCACTTGATCATGATGACTAATTATTTTATTGTGTTGTTGAATTTGATTAGTAAGTATTTTATTGAGGTTATTGCAACTGTATTCATTAGAAAAATGGGTCTGTAATTTTCTTTTTTCATAATATCTTTATCTGGCTTTGGTATTAGGGTGATATTTCCATAGAATGAGTTTGGTAACATTCCTTCTTGTTCAATTTTTTTGGAAGAACTTGAGTAAGACTGGTGTTAAATCTTTGAATGCTTTCTAGAACTCACCTGTGAAACCATCTGGTCCTGGGCTTTTCATTCTGGAGAGTTGTTTGATGACTGTTTCAATCTCTTTCCTTGTGATTGGTTTGTTGAGGTCTTCTATTTCTTCTGGGTCAGTGTAGGTTGTTTGTACGTTCCTAAGAATTTTTCCATTTCTTCTATATTGTCTGGTTTTTTGGCATACAATTGTTCATAGTATCTCTTATGATCTCTTTTATTTCTGTGGGGGCAGTAGTAATGTTCCCATTTTCATTTTTTAATTCATTTATTTGCATCTTCACTCTTTTTTTTTCTTTGTCAGTCTAGCTAAGGATTTGTCAGTTTTGTTAATCTTCTTGAAGAAAGAACTTTTGGTTTTAATTCTATTGATTTTTTGTTGTTGTTCTCAATTTCATTTATATCTGCTCTGATCTTCGTTATTTCATTCCTTCTACTTGCTTTGGCATTAGTTTGCTGTTCTTTTTCTAATTCCTCCAGCTGTGTAGTTAAGTTATAGATTTTAGCTCTTTCTTCTTTTTTTAATGTAAGCATTCACAGCTATAAATTTCCCTCTCCTCACTGGCTTTGCTGCATCCCATAGGTTCTGGTATGTTTTGTTCTTGTTTTCATTCGTCTTGAGATATTTATTGATTTGTCTCAAAATTTTTTCTTTGATCCATTGATTATGAGTTTGTAGTTTAATCTCCATATATTTGTGAATTTTCCCTTTTTCCACCTCTTATTGATTTCCAATTTTATTCCATTATGATCAGAGAAAGTGCTTTGTATAATTTCTATCTTGTTGAATTAATTGAGATCTGCTTTGGGACCCAACATATGGTGTATCAGGATGAAAGATCCATGAGCACTAGAAAAGAATGTATAGCCTGCTGTTTTGGGGTATAATGTTCTGTATATGTCTATTAAGTTTAGTCTATTTATTGTGTTATTCAAGCTTTCTGTTTCTTTGTCCAGAATTTCTATCCAATACTGAGAGTGGTGTATTGAAGTCTCTATTATTTTAGAGCTATATATTTCTCTCTTCAGTTTTGCCAATGTTTGCTTCATGTATCTTGGGGCATCCTCATGGTGCATATCCATTTATGATTGTTATTTCTTTCTGGCAAATTGTCCCTTTTATTAATATATAATGTCCTTGCTTGTCTCTAATAACAGTTTTGCTTTTAAAGTCTATTTCTTCCAATATAAGTATAGCTACTCTAGTTTTTTGTTGTTGTTGTTGCTGTTGTTTTGTTTTGTTTTTTGTTACTGCATGCAGGAATATCTTTTCCCAACCTTTCACTTTCAATCTATTGGTATCCTTGGGTTTAAGGTGAATCTCTTGAAGACAGCATATAGATGGCTCATATATTCTTATCCATTCTGCCAGTCTGTGCCTTTGATTGGGGTGTCTAATCCATTAACATTTAATGTTATTACTGTAAAGGCAGTTCTTATTTCACCCATTTTGACCTTTGGTTTTATCTGTCATATTTTTTTTTCACCACACTTTTAACACTTTTAATTACTGTAACTGATACAATCTTCATTTTTACACTGTCTTCCAAGCTTTTCTCTCCTATTTTTTTTTCCTTTTCAGGTTGTAACACACCCTTTAGTATTTCCTGCAAAGCCAGTCTCTTTGTTATAAACTCTTAGTTTCCGTTTATCTCTGAATATTCTAAACTTGCCCTCATTTTTGAAAGACAATCTTGCCAGATATAAGATTCTTGGTTAGCAGTTTTTCTCTTGCAGGATCTTAAATATATCATACCACTGCCTTCTTGCCTTCATGGTTTCTGATGAGAAATTTGCACTTAATCTTAATCTTACATTTTATTATAGACATTTTTCCGTACAAGTTTTTGTACTTTTTGTGGGCTTTGATTCAGTTGAAATTAAAAATACAACAAACATATACTAATTGTAGTTTGAATCAACTTATGTCTCTGGAACATGGGGATCCTGATTTTTTTAGTTTACATGGTCCTAAAGTGTCCCTGGGAATATGAATAGCTAAAAATTTTTCCATTTCTTTGTATATCAGAACAGCACACCAAGCATTGTTTTGAGCTGGTGTCAGAATCATAACAGTGAACAGCACAGGACGGTTATTAAAGAGCCTAAATATATGAATTGAATAAATTTGGTACAGGTAAGTTTTTGCTGATATTTACCCTTTCAAAGTAGTCAGAAAGGTCTTAATTAATGTCAGAGTTTTGATTAAGTAGAATTAGATATCATGAACACAAATTATTTAGGAAAAAATGTCTTTCCCTTCCTTATTGATAGTATTAAACACTGTAAGAAAATAAAACCTGGCAAATAATTTACAAAACAAGATGGAATTTTTTTTAAACACATTTTTCTTAGTTTGCCAGGGCTATTATGAAACAATAGCAAAGACTAGTTGGCTTAAACAACAGGGCACAGTTTGGAGGCTAGAAGTCCAAAATCAAGGTATCAGCAGGGCATGTCTTCCAAGTCTATAGCATTCTGGTGGTGGCTTGCTGGCAATCCATCTCTGCTCCATCATATGGCAATCTGTCTCTTTCTGTCTCCTCCTGTGGCTTCTATAATACTGTGTCAAATTTCCTCTGTTTATAAGGTCTCCAATCATATTGGAGTAAAGTGTAACTTGAGTCAGTTTTGCCTCAGCATCTTAAATTATCCTATTTACAAATGAGTTCATAACCACAAGACTGGCTATAGAACTGGAACATGTCTTTGTGGGGACATGATTCACATGATTCACTCTACCCCATCACACATATTCTATAGGGCAAGGCTGCAGAAGGAAAGAGATGTCAATGTATCTCCATCCATCATGTATTTGATTAGCAAGGGCTGAATGAGCTTGATATAAGTTCCAATGTCTACAAAAGTTGAGATGTCTATGAAAAGTTAAGAGTTTCCATCTTTTTCCCATAACATTCCTTAATAATAAAAATACTTGCTAAAATAATTTATCAGTGTGTAGTTTGCATTAAAAATAAGCATAATTCTTGGATGAATTAAAAGAATAAAACATAAAAGCAGAGAAGTGAGGTTACCAACATTCTGTAAGTGTTTTTAGGCTCTTGCTGGCCTGCCTCAGGTCTGCAGTGGAAGATACAATATAATCAAAACAAAACAACACAACACAACACAACACAATAACCAAACATTATTTCTTTGTCTCACACTATGTGCATAACTGTGGGTTCATTAACCAGTTCCTCCTTGTGGGGCTCCAGATTGACAAGTATCTGTGATTTCTTCATGTATCAGTTACCTCTTTTATCTAACAAGCCAGCCCTCAAACACTGAGGTTTAAAAACACAACCATTTACTTGTCTCATAATACTGCAGGCCAGCAATTTGCTCTGGTTTCATCATGGCAGTTCTTTTCACCTCAGCTAGGCTTACGCATATGTCTGAGTCCATCTGCTGTCTTGGCTGAGGGATTGAATGGTCTCGGATGACCTCAAGGGACAGTCCATTTCAGGGGCACATGGTGTTCCGTCTTCCTGTAGGCTAGTCTGAGCTTGTTCATATCAAGTTGGCAGGGTTCAGAAAGTGGAAGTGTGCAAGGCCTCTTGAGGCCTAGGCTCAGAACAGACACTCTCTCACTTTCTCTACATTCTTTAGCCAAAGTAAGTCACAAGGGCATCTTTGATTTAAAGGGTGAAATGGTCTCCACTTTTTGATGGTAGGAACTACAAAGTCACATTGCAAAGCTTATGAGTATAGGAGAAGGAGGAGAACAGGGAGCATTTCTGCAATCAATCTACTACACCTCAGTTGCTCCCAAGGACCACACCCCCAACTTTAGGCAACTGAGGTTTTTACATACATGTATGCATGTCTATGACTATATCATTTGTGCATGCTTTTGTAACTTTTACATAAAGGCATTAGACCTTATATACTTTTATGCAGCTTGCTTTGTTCACACAATATTATTTTTGATTATCCATGAACATAGCTATAAATCTAGTGTTTCAGGTTTCCTCTTAATCACAGCAAAACATTTCACTGCATGACTATATCTCATATTATTTATCCCATATTTATAGACTTTGGTTGTTTCTGTATTTTCATTTTTATAAAAAATATGACAATCAGCATTCTTACAGATATTTTCTTTTTTGTAAATTTTTAAATACCGCACTAGATAAAAAGGTTGTAAGTCTTAAAATCTATCATATATAAATTATCATACATTTATGAAAAATACTACAATATTAAAATACTTTTAAAATAAGTATCAACTATCTAGAAGAAAAGTGAAAAATCTTGTTCATAGATATTTACACATTTTAGAAAATGTAATTCATATTTTGAAATTTTACTTTTGTTTATGTAATTGTAAGCTTCCAGTCCACTCAAATCTGGTAAGTATAGAATTGGGGAGATTCTTTCAGCAAAAGTTAACCTTTTCTTAGCATCATTTTAATCACAAATATTTAGGATACCCAACTGTGACCTTATAACAAAATATTTCTTTACATCATAAAATATTTATTCATTCAACAAGACTGTATAGATAAACTATTAGGTATATATATGTGTACATATGTGCATGTGCATTCAATGACTTAAATTAAGTTTATATGCTGGCTTCTACCACTATTATATGGTTTGGATTTTAGGTTGCAAAATGAGATATAACTGATTCTGTGTGAATAATTCAGAATGAGGCTTAGAAATCAAAGGAACAAAGTGACAGAGGAACTACAGCATTGATCATTTCACAGAAACAGATTTCTTTTCAAGGGATAGTGATGAAAAGTAATGAAATCATTGAATTCATTCTCTTAGTTACTACACACTATTCAAATTCTAGGGAAGCAGTATTCAATTAATCTAGGGAAAACAGAACACCTAATAAAGTTTCCAACAAAATGGTAACCAACTAGGAAGAGGTCTTATTCCAAAAAATTCTGGTGCTGTAGGAAAGGAGGCATGGATACTTGGAGGTCCAAAAACAACAATGTCCACTAAAAACTAGTATATCCAATTTACCTATATGCATGTGATTTGTCCAGATTTCCAATTTCTCCTGATTAAGAAGTTAGGTTTTTCAGGAATTAAACCCTTGATCTTTTGTGTTTTTTGTTGTTTCAAAAAAGCTACAAGCTTTTTGAAGCATATAGCTGACTTCAAAGCACACTAATAATGAAAATGGCAGATGTGAAAGATGGATGTCTGTTTCAACAAATCACTATTCAGAATAGAAACTGATAGCAACTCCAGGGCTTCAGTGTATTTCTACTTAACAATTACAGTTATTTAAAGAATAAAGTTGCCTTTTTAAAAATGTTTTGCCTTTTTCCCCTGCGAATTTACCAGATGAACAAAGATTTTAAAAATTTGATAATGCAAACTATTGTTGTGTATTTAGGGGAGTACCTTTCCCACATCACTGAGGGGAGTGGAGATTAGTACAACTTTTTCTTTTTGAAAAAGGTATATATTACGGAATATATACACTTTCATTCAACAATTCCCCTCCTAAGAATTGACTGATTGATTGTAATGTGTTTAGCTGTATGAAAATAGTATGTATGCACACACAAGAATATTGTTATAGCGGAATAATAAAATAAATTATGTAAATAAACCCCATTTATAATCTTTATAATTTTATCATATGGATATATTATTTTATAATGACAAACTAATTGATCTATTTTGTATCACATATTTGTATATATATATATATATTAGGTATTAGATGTGTATATATGTATAAATATGTTCATTAGTGTATGCAATTCTAATTTTAATTTAAACAATGAAGAGAGGACTGGAGAGGTTTTGACTTTTCCATGTTCATTGTGATATTAGATTAAAATTAGAATTGATACAATAATCCATATGTCCTAAATTGGTATAGGGCTATATCCATATTTTTCTGCACAAATAAATTAATATTTTCATTTATATAAGATAACTTTATGTTTCCATTCTTATATTACCCTTTCTAAGCCTTATTGTTTCAACAAAAATTTTTCCATTTACTATATATTTTTTTAAATATTTCAAATTTGCTGCATCCCTTATATAATTTAATTTTTTAAATTTATTATCCTTTCTCATTAAATTCTTATGCCCTTTACCTTGAATTAGAGTTTTAAGGCTTTTTTTGTTTGTTTGTTTGTTTTGTTTTTTTTTTTTTTTTGGTTGGTCTTATTCTGCTTTGCTAAAGTTGTAATGTCAGCAAGATAACTTTAAATTTATGTTTTTATCAGTTTTCTCTCCAAGTGTGTTTCCACTCTGGTTTGTTCTTTATTGGCATCAATGTGGATTATTATATTGTACATTTACATGGGAAATATCAAGAATGCTATTTTTAGTGTTCCTTCTGGGAAAATATTAAAGTTACAGCCATTTCCATTTCTATAATATAAATTTACTGGTATGAAAACTGAATCAGATATTTCAATTGTTTGTAAAGTATAAGAATTTATTGAGAGAGTGAAGATAATTTTTATGAAAATAAATGAGTAAACCTTGCAAATATTTGTAGGAAGGGTTGGGTATACCAAACCAAATTAAAAAAACATTTTAGTACTGTTTAGGTAAATTTTTTTTCAAGTTTCAGAAATGTATGTAGGGGTGTGGTAGAATACAGAAGGCCACACATTCTTTGCTTCTCCTCCTCTTAAGAGGCGGAGACTAATTTTCTCTCTTGTAGAATGGTTTTAGTCACTTTTCCTAAAGTCACTGTGGACTTATAAAGTTCTGAGTCTTCCAAGGTTAAGTCATTGGAGGCCTTGAAATGTTTGCTTGGAGGGAAGAGAGAAATTTGCCACTATATAAGAAGTCTCACTATCTCCAGGCCACCATGTTATAAAGAAGACCAAGTTAGATATGTGCAGAGACCTTGGAGAGAGCGTGCATGCCTAGCCTCAGGTATTCTGGCTAAACCAGTTTAGGCATCAGAAATGTGAGAGTGGAAACCATGCTGGACATTTCATCCCTGATGATATGAAGTTGAGGAAAACCAAGGAACCCAACTGGCAGTCAGATTTGAGGCCCTAGACATACGTGCCTGGTTCAGTTGCTCCAGCCACCTTTAGCTATTTGAGCAACCGATGTGAGGCCCCAGTCATTGTAGAGCGATCGCAACTGTGCCATACCCAAATTACTAACCCCCAAAACTGTGAACATAACAAAATGGTTGATTAATTTTGGAATCATTGTTTTGCAGCAATAGATAACTGGAAATAGGAAAACAGTACTGTTTTATATGACTTTAGTCCTAAAATGAATGATGTCATTTATCCAAATACTGATTGGACACCTACTATGGACCATTGTTCATGTGTGAACCCATTCAGATTTTTAAAGGACATTATTTTTTTTATATAAACTTCATTTTTTAGAATAGTTTTAGATTTATAGAAAAATTGCAAAGATTGTACAGAGTTTTCGTATACCCTGCATTCAGTTTCACCCATTATTAACATTTTATGTTAATTGGTAATTTAGTTACAATTAATGACTCAGTAATTATACCTTATTATTAAAGTCCATATTTTATTTATATGTACTTAGTTTGCATTTAATATCCCCTTTTCTGTTCCAGGATCCATTCAGAATACCACATTATATTTAGTTGTCATGTCTTCTTAGGGTATTCTTGGCTGTGACTGTTTCTCAGACTTTTTTTTTTTTTTTGGATACCCTTAAAAGTTTTTTAAAAGTACTGGTCAGACATTTTGTAGATTACCCCTCAACTGGGTTTTGTCTGATATTTTTCTCATAATTAATTTGGGGTTATTCAATTTTATCACAAAATAATATCATTATCCTATTGAAGTAGAAGAATAACAAATTTAAAATTTGAAGAGTAATTATTTTATTTAAAATGTATTCATGGAATGAACAGGTACATGTTATGCATTACTGAGAAGCTAATTAAACCAGCAGCTCTGGACCATTATTCTTAGGAGGAAAAAAGCAGGAATCTGGCTTTTGGTAGAAATCCTCCATCAGATGTCACTTTGGAGTTAATATTAATGACATTCAACATGGAATAATAATTTCAATTGAGGCTATGCTGGAAAAATATTCCATTTTATAAGTTGAGTTACTTTTTAACAAATCACTAGTAAGCAAGTATGACGCATGCTTTGCATATATGCACATATATTTTGGAGAAATGTTGAACACCCTATTGCTTTCAATATCACTGGAAACCAGGATACAAGAGAATTTTTGTAGTTTCATTGAGTTAGCAATTAATTTATGAGCTATGGTGTAAATTGGAAAAAGCTCATCAAAATCAGAGCATAGGTATCAAAAAAAACTTGTGAGGCACCCTTACTTTTCCTAATTTTCCCTAGTACAAACTAATCTCCATATGTAGCACAAGTTTTCTTCAGTGAGAAATCACTATGTTATTTTCAGACCCAATCCCCAATTTTATTTTTAATCAGAATACACAGAACTCTCTAATGGAGCCACCAAATATTTGCTTTAAATCATTGTAATTAGGACTTTCTAATTTAGTAGAGGGAATATAAGAAACAAAATCTATCAGGTATGAACGTTCTCCTATGGCTATTTGCCTCTGAGTTGAATATAGGATTTATGATGAATGATGTTACACAATTTATTCTACTCATTTTGTGAAACCACTTTATTATTACCAGTACTAGTGAATATTATTAATCTTTGTTTTATTTTCCTGGCTGATAAAACAGATACCATAGAGTGGATTGGCTTGAAAACAGTAACTTATTGGCTCATAGTTTCAGAATCTAGAAGTCTTGTTTTCTCCTGGGGTTGGTATCTTCTGAATAACAGAAAATCTTTGAGGTACCTTGGTTTTTCTGTCACATGTCAATGCACATGGTGGTGTGTTCTCCTTTCTTTTCTGGGTTTCTTTAATGCCAGCTTCTGGCTGCTCCCTGTGGCTTTTTTTTTTTTTTTTTTTTTTTTTTTTTTTTTCTGTGTGCAATTTCTTTTGCTTATAAGGTCTTCAGCCATATTTAATTAAGATCTACCCTCATTAAATCTGGGCGCACCTTAACTAACAAAATTTTCAAAGTTTCTATTTACAAATGGGTTCATACCCATAGAAGCAGGGATTGAGACCTGAACATGCCTTTTGAGGGGACATGATATAATCCCCCCAACTCTTACATATACTTTAATTTTATTATTTAAAAATAGAGATTTTATGCTCCTAAATTTATTGTTCTGCATGAATGTCAAGTGTCCTTTAAATATCTAGTGGATGCTGAAAGTTTGAGATACAGCAGCATCTGTTTTAATTCTGATTGGTACTCAAATGTTGGATGAAATGTGCTATACAATATCTAGTTAGATAGAAATAGTAGCTATAAAAAAATTAGGTAATAGTTGAATAGTCAGGAGCCTGGTGGGTTGCTATTGGGGTTCGATGAGATCTGTCCTTAAAATCAGGGCTCAGTCTCTGTTATAGAGTGGCATGACACAGGACAGATTCATGGGAAGAGAAACCTTCAAGAATCAGGGAGCAATAATGCTTAGAAGAAGTCTTGACTTAGATGCTACAAGCATGGATTTCGGTGTCAGGAAGTTTGAATCCTATTCTTTCTAACCACTAGCTGTATAATCTTGGCAATACATTGAACTGCTTATTTTCTTAGTGCCTAAGTCTATTATGTAAAAGGAGGATAATAATAACTATTTGATAGAATTGTGGTGAGAATTAAATGAATGCTCTATACAAAGCACTTAAGACAGTTTCTGACATACAATGAGAACCAAATAAATGGCAGGCGTTATCCACTATAGTAATATTATAAAAGTAGACTAGTTTCCTAAGTGATCATGGAATGGGAAAACTCAGAACATGAGAAATTTGTTAGGATTATAAGATCTCTCTAGGTTTAGAACATGGGTGCCAGATCCAGGACTCTTGGCGATGAAGACTTAAGAATGCTGTTTCAGTGGCTGGATCCACGTGTGAGGCCATGTGATTGCCTCTGTGTCCTCTGTGTTGTTTGCAGGCTGCTTCCATACTAACCAGGGCAAGTTCTTAATTCTTTTTGTTTGTTTCTTTGATTTTTTTTTTTTTTTTTTTTGTCTATTTTTTCCAACTACTGAGAAAAAAGGGCTCATTATATTCTATTTATAATTTTTAAAAAGAAACAGGGCAGGGCTCTATGTTAAGGTAAAAATCAACTAGAAAAAAAATCAACTAGATTTAGCAGACCCTTTAAGCCATCCCAGTGTTTACTTCCTATTCCTACTATACAAGTTATCAATACAAATAGGCTCAGTAAACAGAAAAATTACTTAGTGGTATGAATCATTATGCCAAAATGGAACATATTCATTTAGGATCTTTCATTTTAGGGACTGAATCTGAAACTATAGGTTGGGGATGGTAGAGGGAGGGAAATGACTCAAAGGTTGAAAGAGAGACAGCAGCCTTAACTCAGACAGGAGATGACAAACTTCCGGAGGGAAAGAAATGTAGTTCTTAACTACTGTAACGAATTAGTTAGGGTAGTGGAGCTGTGTTTATAAGTCCCAGCATGCGAAGGCACAAAGATTTTCCACACTCCCAAGACAGGCCCATGAGAAGGCTGGGAAAGTCAAAGAGGCCTTGAATATGAATGAGAAGGTACAGAGTGCCCTGACCAACAAGAGAGACCATGAGACGATGATGCACAAGTCAGTTTGTTACAAATGAACAAGTGCCTTCTCCTCTGTACCCTTTTCCTTATAGTCCATAGACCCCTACCACCTGGAGGAAAAAGATGAGAAAACTCTTGGAAATTAGCAAAGTTGAAGCCTCAAATTTCCAAGTTTGCTTAGAATTGATTATGATTTTGTTTTCTGCCTTTGGGAATAACAGAAGCTCTAGATAGATATTTAACAAATATGAGCCCAACATATGTGTCTGGCACTATATAGTAGCTGGAGATATGTCGGTGAACCTGCAAGGATTCTTGCACTCAGTGAAATTAAGATACTCTATAGAAATATAAAGAATGCATACAGAACATGTGTATAAAGACTAAGAAATTTGTGTGTATCTGTATTTAGAGAAATATAATGGAATGACTGTGGTTTTAATAGAAATATTTTTAAAATATAAAAAAAAGGTTAGATTATATGTATATGAAAAAAGTTATTTTTATTCTTGCTTTCATTTTGTGCTTTTAAAATACACTAAGTAAAATACATGTAAATGCTGACATGATTTTGAATCTTTGGATTTGAAAGTGGTCATGAGTGGGTCGGGAAGTGATCTTTGAGAAACGTTGGAAGGGTAGTCAGGATTTAGGTAGGCAAAGACAGAGAGATGAGTGGTGTCCAGCTTAGTGAGACAGATACATAGGGGCAGATAAAGAAGAGGTCAAAGCATATAATTTCACTGGAACAGAGGATTTATACAAGACATTAGCATGAAAAAAAAACAGAACAAAACTGGTGGAGGATGATTCACAGGCCTGAAAGTGAATTGAATAGTGCGAGTCTGGATCATTCCTGTTTTCACTAAATTGGATATACATATATTTCTTTCCATCTCTTTCTGGAGGACTTACTGAAAACTCTTTTTATATGGATTGTAACATTGATATATTGTGTTTGAGTGGATTGATTGATTTTTCAATGTCCAATACAATTTTATTAGAAAGCTAGATTAAAATGATCTATCACTTCTAAAAGAGCATAATGTCTAAACAGCACAGTTTAATGCTATGCTGTTCTATAGGCAGGCCTACTGAAAAACTATATAAGCTAATTAAATAATGAATTTCCCATGGATCTAGCCTATGTAATATAACAAATTCAAAGTACTACTTTTATAATAAAAACATTTGATGATATGCATATTTGTTTTATAAGCTCACAACTTTTACTATGCACTTTTTGTTTATATGTGCTCGTGTATGAATTATATACTTCAATAAAATTTTATTTAAAAAATGTTTAATGTGAAACAAAATGAAAATGCTATTTAAATATAGCTGAGAATTTATTTTTAACAGATAAATATGTACTTTGCAACAGGGCAGAATTGTGCTTCAGAAAGTACCATAAAATTTTCAGGACTAAATAAATCTAGGCTTCTCTATTTATGTCTTAGCCTCTTTGATTCTCATCTTCCTTATCTATAAAATGGGGATAATCATGTCTTCTTCTTTGTATTGTTTGAGATTCTACACTTCAAATACATTTTTCCCTAGCTCAGATATTTCTCTACTTGTGACTTATATGTCCTTAAATAACATTTATTATGACAAACCCTCAGGTGCAGTTTTAAAAATAGTTACTCATACTTGCAGATAAAGAGTCAATTTAAATCACTTTTAGATCATATGATTTCACTTTAAAATATGTTGTAAAATATTTACATTAAAATGTATGACCCCATTTTACTTTTATTATACTTTTTATTGCCCCAAGGTACTGCAATGGGTTATTATTCAAAAACAAAGACAATTCTAAGAAATAGTAGCAAAATTTTCAAAGTCATTTTTCCATAATTGAAAAAAAATACAAAGTAATACTAGCCTATAATAAATCAATTTTTAAAAGTCTAGAATTTTACTCTTATAAAATTAACTCTCCTGAAATTGTGCTCTCACCTAAAGAATTCAAATTAATGCATCTTCAGTCTGTCTACCAAAAATAAAATTAAAATCTATAATTTTAATTGGGATTATAACCACTAACATTTACTGAACTAACACTATGAGCAAGGAACTATGTTTCATTCTGTTAGGGTAAGGAATGGAACTGAAATATTTTCTATATTACAAACAGTCGATTGAATGTCTACATTTGTAGAAGCAATATTAAAACTAGAATTCTCTAACCTAGCAACTATTGGTCTCTTTACTTCACACTGCAAAAACACATTTCAATAATCAGCAATTGGCAGATCAAATTATTCAAGTGTCCTAAATATAAGGAACCTCAACATTTATAAAGGCACATTGGTTAAAACCTTAATTTCCTTCACTAGGATTTATTATAAATATATAGATTTATTGAAAGCAAGATTGACTTTCTTCTGCTAGTAATTGGTAATAAAATGAAAAATGGCTCATTTTTCATGTTCTTCAATTCAAAAAGACAATTCTCTTAAGAACCTAAAAATGAATGGCATAATAATTACGTTTATAATTATTACAAATATTGTCTTACAATTGAATTGAATTTTATAGTACCATAATTATAAATTATGATACCGAAATCAGAAACTGAAGTTATAACAGTAATTTTCTTTTCCTCATTATTACAGTTAAGTTAGTAATATTGTCATTAAACTCTTGACATTAACGAATAAATGTAATCATCTTCACAAGAAGAAAACATAATGTGAAATTATGCAGTCCACAGTGTTGCACTCTGCAACGCTGAGGTTTTTTGGGTGTGTCTGGTTTTTATTTTAACTGAAATACTACACAAAATTTCTTAAACCCAGTCTCTGCACAGCAGTAAATAAAAGCCACATCACTCCTGAGCTTCAAATCCTTTGATGGTTTTCCATCACGCTCAGAATGAAATCTATACTTCTTTTCATGGTCTCCAAAGCCCCATATGATATGCCCCTGACTCTTTCCAGCCTCATCTCCTCCCCTTCTCTGTCTCACTAAGTTCCAGCCAAGCAGACCTCTCTTTTTCACCCTTACACATGACAAGTTTTTTCCCTCTTTTAGTCTTTGCACTTGCCTTTCCTTCTTCCTGTGGATTTCTTTGTGGCAGGCTCTTTCTCATTAGTCAGAGTCACTTAAAATATATTCCCCCAACCATCCAGTGTAAAGTAGATACCTCACCTCTTAGACACTAACATGCCATCAAGTTTTATTTTGGATTTGTACCTATCCTTACCTAAAATTTTCTAATCAATTATTTGTTTGCTTGGTACACCACGAGAATGGGAATTTTATGAGGACTGGCACCAATCTATTCATGGCATCACTCTATTCCCAACACCAAGCACTGGCATATAGTAGGTTTTCAATTTATAATGTGAATTAGGAATGGAAATTGGTAGAGCTAAATTAATTTTCTTCAGCCTGGAGCTCAAGAAAGGACATATGACCAAAAGGAACATCTTAACTGGAGACTGATGAGTCAAATGAAACAAATAGCTTTGTTCACTTTTAAAGTGATTTTCATTAGTATTCTTTTGTCAATTCAATCAAAGTCATCAAGTTAGTTGCAAGTGTTTCTTAGGGTGCTATGATAAAGAAGGAAAAATTAAACTAATTCAGCAATATCCACTTTAGGTTTCCACACGACTTCAGAAAAGAAAAGTGAAATTTTTAGGGCATGCTTCACACCCCACGTACACATGGTTTTGGCTGCCCTGTGGCATGTGTTATTTTCTTTTATCTGACTGTGGCTCCCTGAGTTGTGGTGGCCTCCAAACAGCTGAGCGACTCCTCTTGCTCTTGCTAAAGATGCCATTTTCTATCACTCTGTTACTGCTACTCCCAAAATATTTGCCACTGCCACTGCAGGCACCCCTGGGCTCTGCCAACTCATAGCTGCACATCTCTAATGCGTCATAACCATATTCTCCAGCACCCTATGTGGGCAAAAGCATTTTGCCTTCTCCATAGAAAATGGGAGAAAACCTTCTCCCAGTCATTGGGGTGGCACTCTGTTACCTAAGTTTCCAGACAGAGCTGCTTGGACTCTCAGCATCTCAGAGAATTTTCTTTGTTTGTTGGGTTTGTTTTTAATGTGATGATGGCATACATTTTTTTGTGTTAACTCCTTCCATTTTTACTGACAGTCTGTCTCTCCAAAGGATTCAGACACAAATCCATGAAGGCTGTGCCCGATGACACAATAACTTGAGGGAGATACTACGTTAAACTCAGAATTCTGTCTGATCTCTGTCTCTGAGACTTTTTTTTTAACAAATAAATTTTATTGATACAAATTAATAAAGTGTAAATCCATCCAAAAGGTACAATCAATGGTTTTGGTACAATCACATAGTTGTGCAGTCATCACTTCCATCATTTTTAAAGAATTTTCATTATTCCAGTGATAATAGGAATAATAATAATAATAAACAACCAACCAAACAAAACACCTCTCAATTTCTCTATGCTTCCCCTTCTGTACATAGCTGCTATTCTGTTTCTTTCTCTCTAGTGCATTTGTATTTATATTTTGTAAAAGAGCCTTATATATGCAAATCACCCATATGAGGTTTCACTATGTTATACAGTCCCATGTTACATTTTTTAGCTTTTTTCTAGTAATATACATGTCCTTAGCCTTTCCCTTTCGACTACTGTCATACCCATATAATAGCTCTGCTAGTCACAAACACCATAATGTGCTCTCACCATTTCCATTCATGTCCAAAGATTTACAAAAAACCTTTTAACCAATTCTGCACAGATTAACCCCTACGACATTTTTTTGTTTTGTTTTGTTTGTTTGTGTTCCTTCCAATTAGACACCAGGCAAACTTACCTTTTCTGGTCCTCTGATGTTATCAGTTCCTTAGACATAACAAGACAATTATGAATTCTGAGATAAAGACTGAGTGGTTTCAAGTTGTTTCCTGCTTTATAGAGGTAGATTATTTAGAAAAAAAATGGAAATAATCTGTATGTTTGATTCACTGAAGTACGCTGTTACATGACAACATTTATAAATATTATTCAGCCTCAGGGCTGTTTGGAGTCAAACATTTGATCAATGAACAAATTAGTCAAATAATTAAGACTGCTGCTAATATAATGAAGGAAATATATAGAGCACATCACACTTTCATTCTTACAAGTTGTTGTAAATTAGATCTTATTCCAAGAATGAGAGTGGTGAAGGTTCTGTGCAGAATAAACGTACATGAAGTTTCTTTGCATCTTACTAGTCAGAGGAACTTAAACAACATCCTTTTGCTTGACTTATAATTCATATACTAAAACTCTTTTTTTAATACATTGCAGGGCTGTCGAGACTGAAATGATTGTTTAAAAAAACTTTCCCATACTGAAGAGAAATGCAAATGTTAGTTGCTATCCATCATTTTCTTTTTGAATGAAGTTATAAAGAGTTTTCATTTTCTAAGTAAACTAGAGAAAATTTCAAGAGATTTCTAAGAGTGTTCTGATGAGGATTCTGAGGCTGAGAAGAGATCAATGGAAAGGAGTTCCATTATTGATTAGTGTTGTCTAATATTGATATTGGAGTTGCATAGAGGAAGGGTCCTGGCACTCCTAATAGTACTGTGAGAAATAGTGCATGCCATACACAGACAAAGAGGATTTCTTGCTGACAGTCTAGTATAGCTAATTGAAAATACATGACACATATCATGGATCACTTTGGGGAATAGGTGAGTAACTTATATCTAGTAAGTCAGGCTATTGGCAAGGGAAATCATGAGGATTTTATTGCATATAAATCATAAATTCCTTGCCATGTGATTCAAGCCAAATCATTGTTCAAGCCAAATTCAGAAAATTTCCCAAAGTGATCATAAATTGAACTATCTCAACTATCTGGTCTTAGCAGGCTCCTGCATCTTGGTGACAATTCTCATAACAAAAAGGTGCAAAAGGAAAGTCTCAATATTTTCTTGAACAAGAAATTTCTTTTCAATTATTTTCCAAAACAGGTCCTAATCAAATCTTTAGTGTCCAAATATGAAAAACGCTTGGTGATTTATAATTTGCATATTAGGAATACAGACACATCTTACTCTTCCTAATGTCCTCCTTTTTCACTCTAGGACAATGGCTCTCAGGGTTGGAAGGGGTAGATGATTTTGTCCCCCAGGAAACATTTGACAAAGTCTGGAGACATTTTGGGTTGTCATAACCGGGTGGGAGTAAGAAGGTGGGCAGGAAGAGAAGGAAGCTATTTGCATCTAGTGGCTAGAGGCCAGGGCTGATGCTAAACATTCTACAAAGCACAAAATAGTGCATCACAACAAAGTATTATCCTGCTAAAATTGCCAATGGTATAGAAGTTGAGAAACCCTGCTTTAGAAGAAAGTTTGCCTGACAGTAAAATTTTAAGGCCATTAGTGGAGAATGGAATTCTAAGGCCATTAGTGGAGAATGGAAAAGAACAAAGGGGCATCACTTAGGCATATGGCTGGCCACATACAAACATTTTTGCATTATGAATACTGGAAGAGGGTGGTAAATGTAGTATTTGTCTGAAATCATCTTCAAATGTTTGATATTAAATCACAATATGCTGCATATCATGCTTCTATGTGATTATGAATACAATTCTTTCAATACATGAAAGGCAAATCATAAATACAATAAGTTCTTTTGCTCCCACAGTGTCTGTGAATGGTCTTGATTCTTGATACCTGTGTAAGTTTAGATGACAGAAAACCCAAATATTTTATTGTATAAAAGACTTTATCCTTGTCTTTTTCCTCAAATTAACCCCTGTGTGATATGCTTACATACTTATTTGTGAGTTTAACCCCATTGACCTTTCATTCTTGCATGTTTAGAAGTTAAAGTAATACAAACTTAAATATATATAGTATTCCATTTAAATTCTATGCAGTAATTAAAATGTCAAGAAAAAGATTTATTTTTCCTCAAATCACTGTGACATGTTAGTTCAAGACAGTGATTCTATAACATCTCTTTTTCTAAATAAGGCTAAGAACATAATAGTCTTATCAATACAATTAAAAATAAACATGACATTATTAGATTATACAAATTTGTTTTCAATTAATATATACAACTTCATAAATGTAGAAAATTCAACATGAAATGTTACTTGTTTTGTGATTGGTCTTTTAAATATAGTTTCACTTATTTGAAATAAATCAGTTTCCAGATAAAAATTAATTTCTTTTCCTCTTCTCTTTCTCTCTTTTTTCATTTCCACAAATTCCTTGTGTAGGGATTTTTATATGGTTCTTCTTTAGATACCAAGATAAAAATGGTAATAAATTAGAGCCTGAGTAATCTTTCTTCTTTTCAATAGGTCATGTCTAGAGGAACTATTGAAATGTTTTTCTGATAAGTCAATTTGTTATATTAGATACAGAATATTTATTTAATAATTAAATACTGGCATTTTGAAGCCTTCTGATGGATTCTCTATGGCATCCAACAAACACTTAAAAGAGTAAAATGTTTTATCAATGAAGCAGTGGTTTTGTGTGGATACTGAGGAAATCAGGAAGATGCCAAGGACATTTCAGTTTAAATCCAAGCTTATAAATGAGTAAGAGGTCTATTAAAAGATAAGACACTTCTGAATGAACTTCTGAAAAATTTTTAATACTGTCAACAGGGGTCACTAAACTATGGCAAAAAGTTCAAATCTGGCCACTCCTGTTTTTGTTTGTTGTTTGTTTTTTAATATTTCTCCTAGTAAGAATGGATTTTACATTTAGAATTGGTTGACAAAATCACAGGAAATATATTTCATGACAAATGAAAATTATGTGAAATTTAAATTTCAGTGTCCATAATAATTTTTTTGAAACATAGTCAAATTAATTCATTATGCATTATCTATGGCTAGTCTCATGCTACAATGGTAAAGTTGAGTGGTAGTAACAAAGACTAAATGGCCTGAAAGAGGAGAGTAGAGAGAAAATGAGGCATAAAAACGTTAAAAGAAATAATGGCCAAAATCTTCATCAAATTTCATAAAATATATCAATGTATTATCTGGCCATTTACAGTTAAAGTTTGTCATCCCCATGTATAAAGGGGTCCTGAGAACAACATATTTGAGAACTGTTGATGTAAATGATGATGAAACTTTTGAAACTTTTAAAATTTCCTTTCTATTATGCTACTAGTGAGGTTAAAACTAGATTTCTGATAATGAGCCTATTATAGATTTAATCATTAAAATTGAAGTACTAATGTTTTCTGCAACTTTAAAAATAGAATTACATTCCCTGGACAAATAAACCTCAGGCCAGTTTTTAATTAGAACTTCTCTTTTCTTTCAATAATATACAATATGTAAGTGTTTAAAAAAAAAAAAAAACGAATATTGTTTTCTAACTACAGATATATTATTGAAATCTGAAATTGAGCTTACATGAATATCTTTAAGATGCTAGGTATAATAATATCATCACTTAGTCATTATTTTAAAATTTAGATTTATTTTTTTGTGTGTGTGACAACAGGTATATAACAAAATTTGCATTTTAACAATTTTAAGTTGCATTAATTACATTCACAATGTTGTGCTGTCATTACCACCATATATTACCAAAACTTTTTCATCACCACATACAGAAATTCTGTATCCATTAAGTAGTAACTCCTCATTCCCATCCCCTCAGCTCCCGGTAACCTCTGTCTCTGTGACTTTGCTTTATCTAGATATTTCATATAAATGGAATCATACAATGTTTGTGTCTTTGTGTCTGGCTTATTTCACTTAGCATAAAGTTTTCGAGGTTAATCCATGTTGTAGCATATATCAAAACATCATTCCTTTTTATGGCTGAATAATATTCCATTGTATGCATATACCACATTTTGTTTATCCATTCCTCTGTCAGTGGACACTTGGGTTACTTCCACCTTTTAGCTATTGTGAATAATGCTGCTATGAACATGAGTGTACAAGTTTGTGTTTGAGTCCCTGCTTTCAATTTCTTTTGGGTATATACCTAAGAGTGGAATTGCTGGCTCAAATAGTAATTATATATTTAGCTTTTTGATGAACTATCAAACTGTTTTCTACAACTTCTCAACCATTTTTATATTCCCACCAGCAATTTGCAAGGCTTCCAATTTCTCTACATCCTTGCCAACATTCGTTATTTTCTATTTTTTTAAATAATAATCATCTACTATTTTTGAAGTGGTCAAATCTCATTGTGGTTTTGATTTTAATTTCCCTAATGGATAGTATCACTTAGTAATTTTTTATCAATTTTATTGAGATTTGATTTATGAAGTGTACAAAAAATAAAGAGTACAATTCAATGAATTCTGACAGAAATCATCACCACAATCATTATGTAGAACTTTTCTATCATTCCTAAATGATTGTGCCCTCTATTAGTTATCTATTGTTTCATACCAAATTAATCACAAAATTTAGGGGCTTAAAAATCAAACATATATTACCTTACAGTTCATCTGTGTCAGGAATTCAGGAGCACTTTAGATGGCTGATTGTGGCTCAGGAAGTCATGAAGTTTCAGTCAAGACATGGGCAGCGACTGCAATCATGTGAAGTTTGACTGGATCTGGAAGATCCATATCCCAGATGCCCAACCCACAGAGCTGTTGGCGAAAGATCTCAGTTACTCCTAGGTTGACTCAGTTGCTCTCACAGCATGGCAGCTGATATCCCCAGAGCATGTTATCAGGCAGAGAGAGAGAGAACCAGAATGAGCAAAAACAAAAGCCACAGTCTTCCAAAATGTTGCGGTCTATTGGACATAATGCAACAGAAATACTGGTATACTGTGAGATGAGACTGTGCAAGGTGTGATACTAGGAGGTGGGGATCACTGATGGCCTTTAAATCTATCTACTTCTGTCTTCCTTCCTAGCTCCCAATGATTCATTTCTCTTCCCTCCCAAGGCTCCCAAAAGTCTCATCTCATTATAGCATCAGTTCAAAGTCCATAATTTCATTATCTAAATCACCTCTAGGAATAGATGAGGGTCCTCAGATATAGTTCCTTAAGTACATCTCTTCCCGTATAGTTCATCTTGATCTGTAGGCCTGTAAACAAGAGACAAGTTCTCCGCCCCTCCCATACCCAACTTACAATGATGGGAAAGGCATAGAAACTCCTATTCAAAATTAGGAAAATGGGAAGCATATAGCAGTCACAGGGTTCATAGAAGTTTTGAAATGCAACCAGGTGAATGTTGGAAGCTACTTGATTGTGACTCAATCCTACTTCTGTCCAGAAGATTTTTTCCACGGTTCTTGGCTCTTCCTTTTGAGCACTTGGTTCTACTCCCTGAGTTATCCTTTTTTAATGATAGGTAGACAGATGTTTGCAGCTCCTTTCTCTTTGTAGATGTTTGATAGTTCAAAGACCACTTTCCATTTTGTTCTGTCTCTTTCCTTTTCAGTTCAAGCTATGAGTGTTTCTGGTGATATAATTCTCTCAACAAGTTTGCAGGTCTACTATAAATCTTATGCGGGCTCATATCTTTAAACAAAACCACATACACAAATATCTTGGAGATAGCTTCATTTCTACCATAGGATTTTGATAAAATGTCTGAGGGTATATGTTCTTAAATTCCTAGAAGTACTATTGTTTGATTGAAGGAATCTGTGGTGTCTGTCCTTAATCTCTTTAGAGGGTCTTTTTCTCTAGTGGAATGGCATTCTGTGACAGCACCGTTGGCCTTTCTGAGGTCTTAATAAAGGATTTTATAGTCACAACCTTCACTTTTTCATTATACCATATTTTCTGTAGAATACCTTGAATTTGAGTTTTTCCCAGAAGCAATTTCTTAATTTTAGCTTTTTTTTTCCATCTGGAAAGGTTAAGAATTATCAAAGCCAAAAAGTTCTAGCTCCTTTTCATTTAAAAGTCTTCCCTTTATCTTATTTTACTATATGTTGCTATAAACAGCAAGGAAAAATCAGAAAGCACTTTTAAAACTCTGCGTGAGGAGAGCAGATGTGGCTCAAGCGGTTGAGTGCCTGCTTCCTATACAGGACGTCCCAGGTTCAGTTCCCAGTGCCCCCTAAAGAATAGAATCAAATAACAAGCAAAAACAAATGTAAAAACCAACTCAAGGCAGCCCATGGGCCTCAGTGGTTAAGTACCAGCTTCCCAGGTTCATTCCCCAACCCCGGTACCTCAAAAAAAAGAAAGAACGAAACAAACAAACAAACAAACAAACAAACAAACAAACAACAACAACAAAAACTCTGGGTGAAAATCTCCTTAGTTAGATCATCTGGCTGATCAGGTACAATTTCTATCTTTGACATTACTGTCCATGACAGTCTTCCTAAAATTTCTGCCAGTACATAATTATTCCTTTCCCTCTATTTCTAGTAAGATTTTCCTCACTTTTTTAAGTCCTCACAGACAGCCTCCTCAAAGTCCAAGATTTTATGAACATTCTCTAGAGCCCTTTAAGGGTTGGCTGATATTCAGCTCAGAGCACACTGCCCTCTTCTAAAGCAATTCCCACATTTTAAGTTTTTATTATGACAACAACCCAAAATCTTCATTAGTTCTTTATTACTGAAAAACAAATTACCCCCAAAATTTGTGGTTTAAAACAACAAATATTTACTACATCACATTATCTTTGGGTTAGAAATTTAGGAGCACCTTAGCTGGATGATTCTTAGTAATCTTTTATGAGGTTGCTATCAAGATGTCACCGCAGCTGCACTACCTGAAGATTCACTGGTGCTGGATGATATGTATCCAAAATGCCTCATACACATGGCTGTTGGTGAACGGGTTCAGACTGTTGTTAAGTGGATTTCTCCATAGCTTGCCTGAATTTCCTTATGACATGGCAGCTGACTGCTTCCAGAGTGAGTGATCCAGGAGAGAGACCAAAAGAGAGCAAAAGACAGAAGCCACTTTCTTTTGTAATCTAATCTGGAAAACTGACATAACATGTATGCATGTCCTTTTGTCATACAAATGATAAATGTGGAAGGGAATTTCATTGGGGCTTTCCTTGGGGCTGGGTTGGAGGCTGGCCACCATGTACTCCTCTGCAGTCTAGTACCTTATCCACTGATGCTAGAAAAACACTGATTTGCTTCTTATCTCTATAAACCAGCTTATACTTTTTAGCATTTTATATAAGTGAGTATATGCTTTTTTGTGTTTGGCTTCTGTCACTCGGCATAATTATTTTGAAATGTATACATGTTACTGGGTGTATCAGTCATTCATTACATTTCATTGCTAAAAAGATTTCTCTTGCATTTAAATTCCAAAATTTTGCTTGTCAGTATACTTATTGATTGTCAATTGGGTTGTTGCCCACTGTATTAGTCATCCAAAGGGGTGATGATGCAAAGTACCAGAAATCGGTTGGCTTTTATAAAGGATATTTATTTGGGGTAAAAGCTTACAGTTACAAGGCCATAAAGAATCCAACTCAAGGTATCATAAGAGGTACTTCCTCACCAAACTCTGTGGCCACATGTTGAGGCAAGATGGCTGCTGATATCTGTGAGGGTTCAGCCTTCCTCTTCAAGGCTCTGTGGGCCCAGCTTCTTCCAATCTCACCTGTAGGCTGGAGGGCTCTTTTCTTTCTGCGCCTTCTTAGCTGCTCAGAGTTCAGCTGCAAACTATTAGGCAAATGGTTCATCCCTCTCACGGGCCCAGGATCAAGTTCTCTCCTCTGCCATGCTTATGGAGCTCTCCCTATTCCTGTGTATCATCTTCTGTGTATCTCTTTTCCAGTCTTCTTGACTGAGTATCCATTTATATAGCCCACAAAGGGGGTGGGGACTCAAACTGAGTTGCCCTAATGACGTGATTAAATCAAAGCCCTAATCTTGATTTAATCAAGTAAACATAAAGCCTTTGAATTTAAATCAATCAAAGGGTATCATGCCCAGAGGAACAGACCAGTTTATAAACATAATCAATATTTCTTTTTGTAATTCACAAATATTATCAAACTGCTATACCAGGTTTCATATATTATAAATGAAGTTTCTATAAACATCCATGTCCATGTTTTTTTTATGTTAGAAATGTTTTTATTTCTTTTAGGCAAAAATCTAGAAGTGGAACAACTAGGTCCTATGGTAAGTTTTTGGCTTCTGGAGTTTCAAAATGGTTGTTTCAGACAGTTCTTGTCTGTTTATTAGTTGTTCTGGTGGAAGGACTGAGTCCTGGAACTCTCTACTCAGAAATCTTTCTTCAATCCCCACTTGAAAATCCTATGACCATATCATTTTTGTTCTATTTCTGAACTCTCTTTTGTTCAATTGGACTAAATGTCCTTTGTTTTGCCAATGCCACAATATCTTGAATATAAGTAGTTTTATATTATGACTAAAAACTGTGAATTGTAAGTCATGTAATTGTTATTTTAATATTTGCTTTGTTTTTCTAGGTCCTTCTTTACAATATTGCTCTACTAAATGCGATATTAATTGTTAATTTTTAATAAATGCTCTATTTCAGGTAGAAGTAGTTCCCTTCTATTCATATTTTGCTGAGAATATTTCTTATTATGAATTAGTTCTAAATTTTGTCGAATAGTTTTCCTCCTCTATTGAAAGTATTACTTTCTCCTTTATTCTATTATTGCTGTGAATTACAGTTACTAAATTCTCTGGAAAACCCAAGTTGATCATGATGCAATACACATTAGTAGATTTAAATTGAAATACATTTTAAAATATTTTTGCATCTAAGTTCATGAAGATTATTGTTCTGTATATTTTTGTAATTTTTTAAATTTTTATATGTCTAACTTTCAAGATTTTTTTTTAACAAATCAATTTTATTGATACATATTATTAAAGCATACAATTCACCCAAAGTGTGCAATCAGTGGTATTCAGTGTAATCACATATTTGTGCAGTCATCACTTCAATCATTCTTAAAGCACATTCATTATTTTAATAATAATAATAAACAAAAAAAACAAACAAAACTCTTCACCTCTCAGTCTTGCTATGCTTCCCCTGCCATACATAGCTGCTATTTTTTTCCTTCTCTCTCGTATATTTGTATTTATTTTTTGTAAAAACAGTCTTATATATGCAATATCAACCACATTTGTGTTTCACATAAGGTTTTACTATCATATACAATACCATGTTACAATTTTTAGCTTTCCTTCTAGTAATATACAGGACCTAAGATTTTCCCTTTCAACCACTGTCATACCCATACAATAGCTCTGCTAGTTACAAATACCATGATAGGCTTTAACCATTTCTACTCATTTCTGAAGAACAACCTTTTTACAGAGTCTGCACAGATTAAACCTCAGCTTTCCATTCTGTACCATCCTTCTATTTTCTGGTGACCTATATTCTGATTATTAACTCCCTGAGTTTACATAATATATTTAATTCCTCATAGCACAATCATATAGTATTTGTCCTTTTGTGTCTGGTTTAATGTCCTCCAGGTTCATCCATGTTGTCATATGCTTCTTGATTTCATGTCTTCTTATAACTGTATAATATTTCATCATGTGTATACACCACAATTTGTTTATCCATTCATCAGTTGATGGATACCTGGATTGTTTCCAACTTTTGGCAAGCCTGAATAATGCTGTTATGAACATTGTTGTGCAGATGTCTCTTCATGCCACTGCTCTCAATTCTTCTGGGTATATACCTAGTAATGGCATTGCCACATGGCAAGTCTATATTCAGCTTCCTTAAGAACTGTCAAACAGTCCTCCACAGTTGCTATGTCATTCTACATTCCCACCAACAGTAAATAAGGATTCCTATGTCTCCACATCCTCTCCAACATTTACAGTTTTCTGGTTTTCTTTTAACTTTGGTTTTTAGCAGTTTGACTGTTTTTTACCTAGGTGAGTTTTCCCTTCATATTTCTCGTTTGAAGTCTGAAGAGTTCCTAAAATTGTACATTGATAACTTTCATGAAAATTGATGAAGATCTTGGCCATTATTTCATTTATTTTTATTTTCATTTTTTTAAAGTTTGGGATTGAACCTGAGACCTCATATGTGAGAAGCTGGCACTCAACCACTGAGCCACATTGGCTCCCCTGATTTGGTTTTTTCATTTGTTTGTTTGTTTGCTGTTGTTGTTGTTTTTAGTAGGCACCGGGGACTGAGCCCAGGACCTCCCATGTGGGAGGCAGGTGCTCAATGGCTCGAGCCACATCCACTCCCTCTTTTATTATTTTTATGCCTCATATTCTCTCTACTCTCCTTCTGAGATTCTAATTTCACAAATATTTGACTTTTTGATATTTTCCTATAAGTCCCTGAGATTTTGTTTACTCATTTTGAATGTATTTTACTTTATACTATTAATTATATTTATAATAGCTGCCCTGAAGTTCTTGTCTTATAATTCCAATATTTGAATCATCTTGGAGTTGACCTCTGTTATTTATTTATTTATTTATTTATTTATTTATTTATTTATTTCGTTTGAGCAAAGGTCACATGATTTTGGTTTTTCACAGAGAGATTTATTTAAATTTAATTGTGAAAATTTGTATGTGAATTCTGGTTCCTATTGTATTTCTTCACAGAGTGATGGTGTAGCACTTTGGCAGTTTGATGTAATTATGAATTCTAAAAATAGATATTGGGTTATGCTTGTAAACTGGTCTGATAATCTGAGCATGATTAAGTTATGATTAGGGCATTAACTGGGCCACATCAGTAGGGCGTTGAGCCCCACCCCTTGGTGGATGGGGAATCAAATATAAAAGGCAAGGCAAAGGACAGAGTTGGAGCAGTTTTGATGCTGGAGTTCTGGTGAGGAAGGAGAGAAGGCCCAGGGATAGAGACGAACCATTCACCTGAGAGTTCACAGCTGGCCTTGTGGAGAGAAGCAAAGCCTAGAGAGCCTCATAGTCTACAGCTGACCTTGTGGAAGAAACAGAGGAGTTAAGCCTGGAGAGAAACGGAGCCCTGGGAAGAGAGGAACCCAAGAAGCCTGAACCCTGGCAACCATCGGTAGCTGCCTTGCTCCAACACGTAGCAATAGACTTTGGTGAGGGAATAAATGTTTGCTTTATGGCCCTGTAACTGTAAGCTTCTACCTCAAATAAATACCCTTTATAAAGACCAATGGATTTCTGGTATTTTGTATCAGCACCCCTTTGGCTGACTAATACAGATGGTAAGTTGTTTTACAATGTGATTAAATCATTTAGAGTCAGAATGCAAATTTTATCACCCCTACATTTATCTCATTTCAGCTTTGTTTGAAAACTGCTTTGTCTTTCCTGCACACTTATTGTTCAGTGGTCAGCCAGAGACTGACCTATAACTTAGGACTCTCCTTCTCTACCTCACTCCTTTCCAAGATCCCTAGGCCCTACAATTTCCAGCAGATTTAGTCACCCTAGGCTCTGTTCTCTGGTTCATCATGCTAGAAATACAGATTATTTTCTAGTGATGTCTCAGCCACCCTGTTCCATGCCACAATTATAGCCATCTCTGAGGCCAAACTACAAAAATTGGGAACATATTTGTGCAGGTACTTTCTTCCAAGTTTGGAAGAAATCTGCCATACTGGAAGCAGAAGCACTACTATTGTTTAGCATTTTATTCTCAAACTAATAATGTATTTCTGGAAGATACTAAATACATTTAAAATGTATGAAAATATGAAGATCGAATATATTATTGGCTTCTCAGTATTGAGGATAGAAGGGATTCAATAAACTCATATCTTGAAAGTCATATTTAATATGAGTTCTATTATCTTCCAAGACGTGCTGCATGATTGAATGGATTTGAAAGTAGACTTGGGGATTCCGATTCAGTTGTGTGTCATGGTATGCATGGCAGGCGTATGTGTGCGTATGTGCTGGATGGAACACTTGGAGAAGGAGAAGTTTGGAATAGGATCAGTTTACTAAGGAGAAGAAAATATGAGAAAATTGACAAAGTTGCTGAGACCACAGACAGTAAGTCCCAGGTTTAACTTTGGTAAGATTATGGTGATGACAGTAGGAAAAATAGCCATAATAATTATAGCTAATGCTTATTTATTTATTTATTTTTTGTATGTCAGATACTGAGCTAAATACTTTACACATATTTTTTAGGTTATCCTGACAACAACTCTATGATGGAGAACCTATTATTATCTCATTTTTAGAAATGAGGAAAGTTAGTTGAAGAGGGATTAATTTTTTTAGCCTAAGATCTTAACACTAGTAGAGAAGGTGCATTTGAACCCCTTTTTGAACTTTAACTACATTTGATATGCTGTAGACCAGTGTTTAATGCAATATTTTATTTTAGTGTTTGTACAACAGACCATTTTCAGTATACTCCCATCATTAGGTTTTATCTAGGATAACAGTCTGTCATTTGCTATTATCCCACAATAATAAATCAGATGCATTACTCCAATATCTAAAAGAAAATTTTAGTCATTCAGCCATGTACATTCATGATATTTTAGGGTGATTTTCTATGTAATTCTCTGAAAACCTTGTCAGTAAAAATAGCTTTTTTATGTTAGCTGAAGTGCAAAATCTATGTGCCAGGTGTTGGCCTTGTTAAATTGGTGGTGAAAACATGTTTCTGTCAGCTGCTGGAGGAAACTCATGAGGTGGTGCCTATGATTTGACAATAACATTTAATATTATAAATTGATGTGTAGAAGGAAAAGAGCTGCATGCACAAGCAAGATAACTTGTGAAAATATTGAGTGTGAAATCAACATCTACCAGGGCTTATGGAAACAAAGTGTGAATAAACACTAAAATTTTTTGATGTAACCTCTTTGAAAATTCTGTACATTTTAAAAAAAGAAAATGTGACCTCAATAACTACTGTTATTAGGTGAAGATTTTAAAATAACATATGCTCTTTTTCCCTGCTTTTCAAATTAGAAAATAATTTAACTTTTCCTGAAGATGACCTCTGAGTCCACTGGTTTTTGACATTGTTCTTCTGCTGCTTTTTCAACTACAAATTCACTTTGTGTGTTTTTCTCTCTAGAATGAAGAATGTGTCCAACTGCCAAAACATTCCTCTGAATAATTTTTGAAAACATGTTTCCTCTTTAAGAAGAAATAATAGAATGACATAGTGCAACTATATCTTTTTATTGTTGCTGGTGGGTTTTTTGTTTGTTTGTTTGGACCATGTTTACAGTTATTATTTTCATTAAGCACAGTCTATTTGTTCTTCTTCCTTTTGGAAGGGATGAATGACAGTGTGGCATACCTCGAGAAATTAAATAACTGTCCCAGGGTAAAATGTTTACTATTAGCTAAATATTTTAAGGCCTATTCTGAAAGAAAACAAACAAACTCAATGTTACAGGAATTCAGTGGATATTTCAATTGCTAGGAACTTATAAATGTTGTCTCTTAGGGCTCATCTATAGCAATGATGAAATAATACGTAAGGGTGTATGTGAGTTTCTGAATGAAGAAGATTTTAGACTCTTTTCTCTGGTAAAATAAAAAAAAAAGTTGTACAAGAAGTAGACTTCCAGACCAACAGATTGATCCATGTTCTGAACTTTTTAACTGCCTATTGCTAATGGCATTATGATTGTTACACTGGAAAAAGGTGCGGAGACAATCCTTAAAGGAGTTCTTATTCCCATAGAGGAGTGTGAATGTATATATGTTTCTGTGTTCCAGAAACACAGTGTTCCAGACTTCTCTCTAAGCAATCAGCTCAGCCTTTGTTCCTTCATGAACAAGTTACTCTATTGTCCCTCTGTTCTTTTTTTTTTTTTTTTTTAATTTTATTTATTTATTCATTTATCCCCCCCTTGCTGCTTGTGCTCTCCGTGCCAGCCAACCACACAGTGCAGGCGGGCCCGCCCCCCACCAGGAGGCCCCGGGAACCGAACCCGGGGCCTCCCATATGGTAAACGGGAGCCCTAGTGATTGAGCCACAGCCGCTTCCCCCTCTGTTCTTTAAATTTGTGGCAGCTTCCATGAGTTTCTCCTCAAGGTGGAGCCCTGTCCTGGGAATTATTCCTTGCTGATCAGCTTTGTGGGATCATAGAAAATATGCTTGCACCATTCCCTTAGGAACTTACTTCAGATCCTTTACACTCATCAACTATTGGATTGGGAAATAACCCTTGCAGCTTTAGCTCCTGCTTTTAAGTGAATAAACATAGAATATTTTTTATTTTCATGTTTTCAGATATACCAGATGGCCTATTTATTCCCACTGTTTCCTTCTGCACAAAACTAAATCCACTAAGTTCTTATAGCTGTCAAAGGCTTTCCCTATTGAATGTATGTGGGGATTCCTAAGGATATTTTGTCTCTTAGTTTTGTTGTAAATGTGTCCAGGAGCTTTTAGTTTTGTTATCTAGTTTCTCAATCTGTTTGATAAGAGGATTGTTGTATATTCAACAACAATGCCATTTCTGTCATCTTCCCAGAATTTTCTAGTTTTTGATTTTCAGTTATTTGATGTTAATGCTGCTGCAGATAAAATGAGAGTCATAATATTATTGATTGGTATTTTATATTTAAATAGATATTTCCATGTCTTCTAAGGAAAACATAGTAATAGGAATAACTTAAGATCTGGGTTTAAAAAAAAAACACAAGTTACTAAAGATTCTGGATGTAACAAGCCAAAAAAAGACAAGTCTAAGGATGTGGCACTTGAATAGCAATGGAGTCAGATGACCTGGATTTGAGTGTAGGGTTCACTGCTAACTCTGTGGACTCTTTGTGCCTTGTCATCCCCATCTGTAAAATGGGCCTAATAATAAGACCTATTCCATAGAATAACTGTGGGAATTAAGGAAGATAATTCACACAAAGTGTTTAGAGCACTTCCTGACACTTAGTAAACAGTAAATGCTAACTGTTAATATAAATTCCAGGTTGCTGTGATTTTAGTCTCAAAATTCTTGTCTGAACTTCCCAGAGATGTGCAATACTTTTCCCCAGTCCCTAATCATTGAACAAGAAACTGTTTTTAGGCATGCTGTCTTCTATTAGGAAAGTAGATAATAGTTGGATAATTAGGGGTAGAAGAACTAACTCAAGTGTTTGGAGGGACAGGATGAGGAGATGGAGATTTATAGTGCTTGCAAAAAAAGCTTGTGTATCTAAGTCTGCTCATCAAAAAAAAAAAGGGGGGATTCCTAGCAATGCCATGATTCATAGAGCACTCCTGAAGGGGAGATAGTCTATATCTAGTGAGTATTTATTTAGTTTTCTGTATTAATTACCAAATCAGCACCTTTATATGTAGCATGGGAAAGAAAATACTCATGACACTATTAAGAAAGCATCCAATATTAAACTTTTGTTAGGTTGCAATGGCTGGTAATTCCCTTCCCTTCAAAAACACCTTTCCTCTAAATTTATATTACTAAAATTAGTACAGATATGTAATAGAATAAGCATCTTTTAGTATTTGCATTTCTTAAAAAAAATTTATTTGAATCAGTCTGGTAGGGATTTCTGACCATAATCATTACTTACAGAGAGACACTGATATTCTTTTTACTTCATAACTTAGAAAACAACAGCGAGAAGGGGATGGCAGAAAGAGATAATGATGCTTAGTGCTAGTAAATGTTGATGGGAGGCTTATCAGAATTTTTGTGGAGTCGGGCATATTAGGCCTTTTGTCATTTAATAATTTATCATTATCTCTGCATATAAAGGACCTTTAAATATACAAACATTCCTCAAAAACAGATTGTTTTTTTGTAAAACCTGAGGTTCAAATTATTAAAGAAAGTATTTAGAGTTCTAGAGCATTAACTTATTAGAAAGAAAGTATTAAGGGTAACTTGAAAATATTAAACTATTGTATTATTGCCATGTGGAGAAAAATGTCTGAATAACGAAGAAAATGGGTTGATACTTATAGCAACTTAAGTGTTTAATTAAATATAATGGAAACTCCTTATTTGTTAAATACAGTTAAATATCAGAGATTGTGTTAGCTTCACCACAGAGATTATAGTAAAGTGAATAAACACCCATCTGTCTTGTGACTTAGAATAAAAAGGCTGCTTTTTATACTTCCACCAAAGAATTATGTCTGTAAAAGCATCAGTTGCTTTTTAATATAAAGATTATCTTGTGCCTTTTTCATATATCAGGTGTCCTACCAGGGAACTAAATGCCCTTCTTGCAGGCACCCCTTATCTTTATGATTCTCTTGGAGCCCATTTCTCTTGGCTTCAAGAGGCAAGGTAATAGCTCTCTAATAACCACTGCCCTCTCTAAAAAGCCGTGGTCCTGGGAGTTGGCTTATCCTGACTGATGGTGACTCTAAACTTAAAATGAGGAGAAGGTAATGACTTTTGTGCTTAGTTTGGAACTTAAGCCAAATTCTTGGACAATGGGAAAAAAATTCACAAATACCCATTTCATGTAAAATATTTCTTCACAGGATTGTTGAAAGTATTAAATAAGATAATGTAGGTCAGGCTCAGTGCTTGGAGTATTTTGTACACTTAATCCAAATTACCATGATCATTCTCTTCCTCTCATCTTGAAATTCTCTCTTATCCTGAAGTTTGTCATACTTTATTGTTCAGATTTTCCTGTCTCTCTCACTTTTAGCATTTACTTGCTCCTCTAGCTGATACCATATGATGAACAAACACCAACATTTAAATATTCAGTCATTGTCATTGGAATAAAATATTGTCTTAATTTGCCAGGATCTCTATGTCAAATACCATGCACTAGTTGGCTTAAATAACAGTAATTTATTGGCTCATAGTTTTGGAGGCTAGAACTTCAAAACCAAAGTGTTGACAAGTCCATGTTTTCTCCAAAGTCTGTAGCATTCTGGTGGTTACAATTCTCCAACACATGGTTATTTCGCTCTCTGGCTTCTCCTATTTCTGGCTTCTACTGACTGTATTTGAATTTCCTCGCTTATAAGAACTTTGGCCTTATGGATTAAGGCCCACCATGATTCAATTTGACCTCCTCTAAATAGGATCTTCGAGGATCCTATTCACAAATGAGTGCATACCTTAACTAATAGATCCTTAACTAAAAGTCCTTTTTACAAATATGTCTCAGTTTGCAAGGACTGTTATCTCAAATACCACACAATGGGTTGGCTGAAACAACTAGAATTTGTTGTCTCATGGTTTTAGAGGCTCCAAAATCAAGGACTTGATAGGCCATGCTTTCTCCCAAACTCTGTAGCATTCTAGTGCTGTCTTGCTGCAATTCTTGGGGTTCCTTGGCTTGAATCTGCCTCTGTCACATGGTTTCTCCTTCTGGCTTCTACTTCTCTTGGTAAGTTCTCTGCATTCTGGCTATATTTCCTCTCCTTATCACATTGCCTTGTTTTATAGCCATTCCAGCTTCTTAAGTGAAAAGGGATGCATTCTCAACAAGAAGCCCTTTTAACTATTTGCCATTCATCCTCAGTTTGTTATGCTCTATGTCAAGGGATGAATACCATTTGGTAATAAGCAACCAACTCCACTATCCTTATATGCATTATTACCTGCATACCTTTTAAATGGCTGAACCATCATAGTGGCAAAAGCATTTCCTTCCACTAGGACATATTCTTAGATTATCATTTGTAGAATGTTTAACACGCCTGTCTCCTTTTGTCAGGGACTATCTGTGTACCATTTACCACACAGAATGGGGTCTTTCTTGCCAGATAAGTGATGAGCAATCCAGTGCCAAAATTTCATTTTATTGACCACTTTCATGGGCTTTTACTGGTACCATCTATGTAATTTCAAGTCTTTTGGGAAACAGAAGCAGATGCAAAGAGAAAATTAGAAGTTCAAGAGATTTGTTTGAGGAAACACCTGTGAAAGACAAAGAGTAGAGGAAGGATAAGTAGAAGGAAAGGCCTCTAGACTATGATTATGATGGAGAGTAGCTACCTATATTAGTCAGGGTTCTCCAGGGAAACAGAAATATCTCTATCTATCTTTGTCTCTACTGCTACCTCTACCTCTACCTCTACCTCTACCTCTACCTCTACCTCTACC